>KK117732.1:121269-178324 GCA_000611955.2 Stegodyphus mimosarum
TTTTTTTTTTTTTTTTTTTGCATTTTACATCTTCGTGCTTAACTTTTGGAAGTGAGTGTATATTTCTAAGCATACCTGAAAAAATTGAAACTTTCTACTTAAAATTTCCTAAGATATACAAGAATTTACATATTTGGACTTTCTGAAATTTGGCGTTTTTGATTTAAGCAATAAAACATCAAATGTGGTTTATGGATCTAAAAATAATAAGTGTGATTAAAACATACAGTGTAAAGAAAACTAATGTTTGAAAGAATAACTTTTTTCTCCTCGTGCGTAATGAAAGGGAAAGGAAAGTAGGTTACCATAAATTAAGAATTTCGCCAAGTGAATTACTCTTGGCACAAACTGAAAAAGTCCTTCAAGATAAATTTCTGGATAATTTCTCTCCAAATTTTACAAAATTTAATATTCAGGCATAATTTGGATCGTAAAATTGAAATTAAAAAAAAGCAATATGTCATTCAAAAGAAGTCCGATTTGTGTTTTAAATATATATGTTAGAACAATGTTATACATAAATCTAATTGTGCAGGCAAGCCTCCATTTTGTATTTACACATCGTTTTTTTCCAATCGTCATCGAATGAAGACAGCTCGTGAAAGGATTTCAGTTTTCTTTCTTCTGCGTCTGAAATTCGGGGGTAAATGACGGGCCCTTTTTCCTCTGCCTTCCTTGCCGCCATGCTGATATGTGCCTTTTTCGTCGACTGCTGACTGGGAAAACCATATGGAATTTTAGAGACTTATTCAGCTAACTGGTGGATGTAAAATAGGTGAATCTCCAGAATTGTATATGATTGCTGCTGTATTTATTCTACTGGCTAGCAAGATAGACACGAAAGATGTCTTCAAAAAAAAAAGGCTTGCTTACCGATTACACTTGTCAACTACCATGATCTTTAACGCTTGCTTTTGCTCAGAGCTCTTACTTCTAAGAGATGGACCATGATAGACTTGTGCCGATGAGTTCAGGAGTATTAGTGTAGTATTCGGTATGTCACGTGTGATACAGATTTGGTATCGAAAAGATGTAAGACCCGGCGTGCTCCATTTGTTTGCCTGGCTATAATTATCATTCTAAAATCATTATTATTTATTCTAGAATTTGTGGTGCTTAGGAATAAGTAAATAAAAAAAAGGTTTCACGTGTAATTGTTTGGTTCTCGTCATTCAGCATCTGGTTTCTGATTCTAGCTAAGTTCCTATTTATATGTTTCTTCCTTAGATCACACTTCTGATCTCTTATTAATATATATCAATGGGTTACTGCGGCCACAATGCTAATTTAGTTAACCACTTGCAAATTTAAATATTTTGCCTTTAACAACCAACAAATATATTTTAACACTAATATATATCATAAGTCACGCTTCCGAGGCAAGTCAAATATCGTCAATGGGTTCAGTAGAACAGGACATACAGAACTGTTCCTTTTTTCTTTTCTTTTTTTTGCAAAGTGTAGGTTAGCAAAAATTACTTGGAAATAAAGACATTTTAAAATATTTCATGATATATTCAGATATATCGCGGTCTGCAATTATTTAATGCGCAACTTAATTATAACTAGAAATTAATTAAGCCTTTTTTTCTGATTGAAGTAATCCAATATAAGAGGATAGGAAGCTAAAGAAGCTTAGGATAGATCTGAGCGAAATTCTGTCAGACTTAGTACTTCTTGAAATGGTAATTTATTTTTCTGGTATTACTAAATGCACAAATATTGCTTATGGAGATAAATTGAGTTTTCACGTTTCGACATGATGAAACTGTTTTATATATAGTATAAGTAACTTCAAAAGTCTATTTCTGTGAATTTTATTTTTGGAATTCTCTGCATATATTTACTTATACATTTTATTTCTGTATTGCAAACTGTTTTCAGAAGGACATACTCTTATATGATTGATCGATTGATGTTCAGCATTCAGTCGAATGGACTGATGATGTTAAAGTAAGAAATTCAAATTTAATTTGGAAAAATTAAACAATAAAATGAGTCATAGCTTTAGTATATACTGACGCATGTAAACGATTGCATGATAAAAGATCTTCTGATGGTCTTAGACAAATAAAGCCATTCTGAGAAACAAAATGAAGAAAGCATACACACAGACTGCAAGAATTTTGCTCATGTGACATAATCAGTAAGGAACGGGTTTACAAATTACTTGTGGAAAAAAAATCTCAGTAGAAAAATTGTTTTACACTGTCGAATAGGTTAATAGAGAACTTTTGCTTATGCAATCGTAAATATATACTGAGCGAAAATTAATTAAAATTTTCTAAAGTCATATGTAATTGACGTTCGTCATGAAAATCGTTGGGTTAAGTCGATGGCCCTTTAAAATGTTCGATACGAAAGTCCCCAAATGATTATAATATTACATAAAATCCACTTTTATTATGACGGTAATTATTTACAGCGTTTTTTCCCCTCGGAAGTGACTTGCATCTGATAAGAATTAAGCAACAAATGCAAAATCACAGAATAAAACAAAACTATTTAATGGGCATGCTAGAAATTGATCGAAGAGTTTGGTGGGGCATTACTAGATGAAATAGTAAAACATAAAGCAATGACATACAGAAACACATGTATTACGACCATCACATTGCAAAGAACCAAACGAGTCGGAAGAATGTGTAATGAAAACATTACGCTAATAAACGGGTATGATACACTCTTTGGCTGAAATGCATACTTGCCAACGGCGAAGCAAGCTGGTAATAGTGTCACTAATCTCTTGTTCTTTCAAGAGTGCAAGTTTCTGTAGTAACGCATGTCGGAGCTGATGGAGAATGTCTTGCGGACTACTGCCACCTGCTATCGATCCCAGCCCATACAAGTAAGTCTCCTCCACTATAACGGACACTTTCCACAATATTTGGCACCCTATTCATGGCGCTGGCTCTTACCATATTTTTGCTATTCGGAAATCGTTCTGGATGTTAAATCGAGACTCATCTGTAAAGAATATGTAGTCCCACTGCTCTGGTGTCCAACTGCGGTGTTCACGGACCCACTTCAACCGCTCTCTGACCTGCGTTGGAGCAAAGGAACGAAAACCATAGGTCATCGGACGTACAGTCCACCTTCGTGCAGTCAATGCGACGCTGTTTAGTGGGATATGGAGACGCAGTTTAGGGAGAAATGGCAGTGTAACGGGATATGGTCTATGGCGGCCTGCACATAGTAACAGAAAGCGATCGTCTGCCGCTGTGATAATCCTCCAGTGTCCAGATACACGTCTCCTACAGGAGTTTGGTACCTTTGGTAACGAATCTATAGCCATTGATGACACTACGATGCACATTCAACCCTCTCGCAAAAATGAATTGTCTTGCATCAGCTGGCAGTATCCCGACAGCTCTCTAACTCATTTCTTCATGCAAATGTTATGTTCGGCTCATGCTTTCCGCTTTACCTATCTCGGATTACATACAACTATCGCTTCTCCCGAAATGACGCATAGGTCATCCCCCTTTAAAAGCGTTGTGTATGATACGTTTTATGCTAATTTTGGTAGCCTATTTGTATTCGGTGAAGGAAGCCTCATACGCGTAAATTGTAAAATTGTGTTTCAGTTTCTCTTTTTTCATTCGCACCTTTTCCTTTAGCATTTATTGCTTATTTTGTGAACAGGAGTGCATATATGTATATGGATAAATGTAATTAACACATGAAGTGTTTGAATGAAATAACTTTAAAAAACATTTCTATATCGAAATTTCACTTATACAGGAGTACTGGCTTTAAACTACAGTTTTCAAAAACGCAAAAAGTGTTAACTTTTATGGAAGGATGTTCCTTCTTTTTCCTCTCATAAATACTGCGATTTTCCGTTTATGTTATTGTAATTTATATCATAAAATTTAAACTCTAGAAGTATAGCAATTTTTTAACATTAAAGCTTTTTCAAAACGGCCCACAAAAGTTATAGTTTAGCATATTTTTAACAAATAACCGAAACTCCTATTATATAAAAGGTTAATTTATTTGATCCATTTATTAAATTACTGATCTACCGCCAATTATAGAGAGCTAATTAATAGTGAATATTTTGAAATTTCCTATTCATCCATTCCATTATATTTCAGCCAATTAAAATGCTCGTTAATGAAGCTTGCTTTAAATCAACAATATTCTTACTTAAGAAAGAAAAATTTCCGGTAATTACGTTTACCAGAATGCTTTTAATGGAATAATTCGGAAATATATATCTAAATGTTTTTCAATCGACTTGATGTAAGAAATTCGTAACCGTGAAATATTTTACTCGTTGATGAAGCTCCCTTTCATCTATATTGTCTTTCAATTGTGCAAATCTAAGGAACGTAAAAAACGAATCCTAAAACTCATCTTCATATATCGAGTACTCTATGTATTGTACGTTCTGTCAAATGCCTGGTAGGAACTTAATTTTTGCCAAGGTTATTAGAGCTACTAATAGTTTGAATTTTGCATATTTTTAATCATCTGGGTAATTCCACTATTTTGGCAACACCAATATTTTATTTCAATGCCTTACGTACGGGATGTTAACTTATGTAACATATACTTTTAGTTGTTTCTTCAGGTACACGTTATAGATAAGAGTCATCAAGCGTCCGTTTGGAATAACATAGCCTGGGCTCTCATCTTGTATGGATGCAAAGGAATTTTAGATTCTGGGATTATCTCAAAACTGTTATCCACTGTGAGCGAAAATTAAGCATTAATTACTGATTACTTAAATTAAGCATTACTTACTGATCTTCATCACTATCATTACAAGACATATGATATTGCACTGGTGAATGTTAAATATACAGTCTATCGAATTTAGCGTATTCATAGCAAGAAAGGATAACTAATTAATTATGAAAATTTAAAGCTTGTCCCGCTAAAAATCTAGCACATCAGCACGAAACGAAAACAAAATGCCAACTGGCAAAGGAGAACGTTTATTCTCATCAACAAAAATGTTAAGTTAAAGTTTTATATCACAGAAAATAGCAATATTTGCAATAGATATTTACCCAATTAAGTATGCGTGACATTAACATACATAGATTAAAAGAATAAAAATAAATTGTATAATGTAAACAAGATAAATATTTAAACTTTGTAATTAACATTCTGTGAAATATTATACCGCAAAATAAGGTTAAAAGTCAGTAGGTTTTAACGTTACATCAATCAACCTCTCTCTCTATCTATTCCTTTCTCTCTCTTTCTCTATGTATATATATATAATAACGCCTTCTATCTTAGTAATGAACTTCATTAATTTTTGTGTCCTAGTGCGGTATTTTGAAATTGTAAATAATAGTTTAAGTTATTAGAAAGATTTCATTGAAAAACTCCCTTCTGCTCACCAGTGCGATTCGACACTTTGAAATATGTCTGCTTGTGATTTAATTTTCCACGTTCACCACAGAGTGCAGTGCCTTTGAAAAACGATTTAGATACTGTGAAAACTTTTCATGTTCCGTTAAAAAGAGATTCAAATAAAAGTCTGACCAAAACTAAGATTCTGAAACATGTTTCAAAAACATTGTGCACTTTCCATCCTGTATGTACGTTATTTTCCTTTTCTTGTTTATCGAGATTGTTTTTATAGCAATAATCTGTGCGCGGTGTGTCCTGTAAATTTCAAAATTCTATCAGTTATACATTGCGGTGTCACAGAAACATCTGTTCCTGTAGCAGAAAGTTTTCGAATTTGAGAAAAGCAGAACCTCGTAACGATATAAATCATGGTTTTAAATAGGAAATAATTCCACAAAATGATTGAATAAAATTGTTTTTAATATGTATTTTGGTTAAGATTACCGAGTATTTAGGTGAATGAAATTTTTTATTGAGATATTATAATTAGCACTTAAAATTAATTAGGATTTCTTTAGCTGTAAAAACCGGCAAAATTAAAACAATTATGTAATGTTTTTTGTATGGCTAAATGCCTGCAAAGCGGGACTGTAAGTTTTTGTAAACATAAATTGCATTCGTTTAAGGCTTAATTTACAATTTTACGTGCATTTTACTTCATAATTATATGTTCACGCAATAAAGTATTTTTTTTTTTATTTTTCTCTTTTTCTTTTCTTTCTTTCTAATTAGCCCAAAGGGATGGAGTCTAGAAGAGCTATTAATTTCGAAACGCCATTTTGCGTTGTTTCACTGTAAATGTCTGTTTCACGTTTCGTATCGCTGCCTCGAAATATGATCGCAGTGTATTATAGCCTATTTAAAGAAATTAAATAGTGAAGAATCCGCCTGAATATATCTATGTTTTTCGCAGTGTGTAAAAACGGCGATACCTAGAGCCATCAACTTTTGAATAACGTAATCTTCCACCTGAAGATGGGCACCTGGAAGCCCGAATTTCGAATCTGTTTTATTATGTATGTCATACTAACCTTTAATGAATTTTTGATTTACAAACTCAACGATTTCAAAGCGAGGATGACAACACTATACGCAAAATAACGTTTTTATCTTCAGCGAGCGACGCTGTGTATCGGAATTTCTAAAGATATGCTGTTTCTAAATATTTTGTGATATTGCTGTTTAATTAACTTAAACTTTTATGCGGTTTAAGTGCGAAGAACATGGTATTTACTAAAAAAAGTTAACGCACAAAAAGTTAAAAAAAAGCCTCTTTAACATAATGTGAAATCCAAAGGCTTTTAGCTTTATTCCCTCGAAAACGTATTAGTTAATAGTTATAAAGATGATCGTAATCTTTAGGAAGTTATAATAGAGGGATTTGTAATAAGGTATTGCTATATGTGTCTTGACAGCTTATCGCTCAATAGAGAACTTATTAAGAATTATACTAAGATTGCAGTAAATCATTCTGTAGGCTGAAATAGGAGGAAGTCTCAAATAACTATACATATCATTGCGTCCATATACACAATTTTTTAAAATAAGTGCTGCTAACATATGGTTATGGAGAAATTCTTGCGGTATTTTATTCATTTTATGACTGTACAAATGATTTGAGGTATAAGATTTACAATTTTGCTTATTCAAAGTTTAATAATAAGTTACTGACATAATTTAAAACTGATACAATTTGTGCAATTTCTAAGAATTTACAATCTTGATTTTCATTTTAAGATATATTCAAATAATAATCTCATACCTATTCGAATGTAGACGTTAATTTTTGCCAAATGAATGAATTCCTGAGGTATTTTAATATAACCATATTTTACTTTTGTTTTAAACTAAAACTTTAAAGGAGATTTTTAGGATATCATGTTTTGTAGTTTCATAATAAATGGAAGCACGCCTTTTACACTTTCATATAGAATTGAGATGAGCATTTAAAAAAATTTACCTACACATTTTTTATTGCTTTTCATATTTGCTTTATGATGCAAATGTTTCTAAGAAAATCTCAGAAATTTCGCATCTGTTTTTATCATAGAAACAGTTAAATCTTCTTCCATTTTTCTGAAAGTTTTCTGAAATATTTTTCTGGTCGAGATAGGAATTTGAGATTCAGATGAAGAAAAATGCGTTTTATGTATTGTCCAGAGTATATTGAATTTAAAAAGCAATCCGATGTCCATTTCCAGCTCAAACGTTGAATATCGCTATGAAATTTCAAGCTGCGATGTAGCTTTAGGCATTCTTATGGGACGAATTTTATACAGGGCAGCAATATTGATTTCTGAAAATGTGTCAATGTTCGAAGAAAAGTAGCGAAGTGATTTTTGAAAAACACCTGATTTATAACGTGATAAGTTTAAAAGGGGAGACGATAGTAAAAGGAAACGCTTTACTTAAACAAGACTATCCAAATAAAAAGATATGACTTTGACTATCATAAAACCATATCAAGCTACTTGAGACCTAAAATATAAACATGCTATTATGTAGCGAAATTATTATCCCTGAAGCATAAACACCCAACAAAGGAAAAGTACCAGTAAACAATTCAAGTTTGGAGAGTACTGTTTGAGCGAAAAGTATAAATTCTTTTACTATTACGATACGAAAATATGCATTTCTGTGCAAACGTTGTAACTAATTAATTTCGATCTTTAAGTATGTTAAGTTGACTGTAATGATTTTGAACGCCCAATTTTTGAAAATAAGATCAAATAAACAAGGTATTTTGATGATCGCATCAATAAAATGTATATTACCTGCAGTTAAATAAGTTAGGACTCATCTTTCGCAGGGAACACCGATTTCGTTGTACCTAAACTTCCACATTTAAATCAATACTGGTACATTATCCGTCCAATTCACATTAGAAATTATTTCCCTGTGCTATTTTAATATCCTTGCTATTTTCTTTTCTCGAGCGAAGCAAGCACGAATAAAGATGTACATGTAATTTTCGTAAGCTGTATTTTAATTAGAATTTCACTTTTCATAGTTGTAAGACGAATTAAATGAGTCAAAGGTTTATGAGCTGAGATATCAGAAGAACAGTATTGGTGCTAACAGCACCAGGAGCTTATTTATTCAGAATTCAGATCTGTTTGATTAACAAGAATAACGGCTCACAGCCGTGAACAGAACTACGCAAAAAGAAGTTACAGTAATAGAATTAAAAAAATTAAATGTTATAAAAAAAGATATAATAAAATTACTAAGATGGCATTCAGTTAAGATTTAATACGTATCAATATTTTTTAAATTCCTTATATTTCTATTAAGTTAAAATTTAATGTGTTAATGTTAATCACTATCATAATATAGAAATTTAGTGAATTATTCGAGTTCTTTCCTTATTACAGATTTTGAAAATAAATATTTTCTTTCTTAATAGTTACTTGATATTTCGATGTAATGGTTTTAGTCTGGATAATCTGTTTTACTTGTTTCTGAATTCATATTTAAACGTTTGGAGATGCTTTATCAAGCTGTTTCGGAATTTAAAATGATTAAAGATTGGGAAGATTTGTTTCGGGATTCCGATTGCGTGTGAATGCACAAGATAAAACAAATTACAGTTATAATGCACTGAACCTTTAATTACGAAATGTATATGTTACTCGTATTTAAAATTAATTTGAATAGATAGTTATTTACAATTAGTTTGTTAAAATTAAAAAGGAAAAGTTACTGTTACTTGTTTTTTCACTCAAAAATAATAAAAAACAAAGAAAAGGAAAAAATATTTTATTTTTTAATAAATGTAATGAAAACCATTTTGGACGTGTTTACTTTAAGAGGACCTTAAAATGTGTAACAATGTAGCAAAGGTTTATAGTGTTATAAAGTATATTAAAACATATAAATGGGAAACATTTTAACTTGAAAAATCTTGTAGAGTCATTAGGTAATTTTGAAGCAGGAGTCATGAAAAATGACCAAAGCCTTCGTGGGGAATCGAACCACGGACCTCTCAGTTACGCGTCGAGCGTGTTGACTAGTACACCACGAAGGCACGCGAAGAAGGCGGGAGAAATACCTTATACTCTCCCTTTTAAAGGGCGACTGGGGTTTTAGGGGACTCAATCGCCAACTTCTGGTGGTGAAGAATCAATAGTCACCACCTTTTAGTTCGGGTGCCAGTTGTAGAGTCATCAGGTAATTTTGGAGCAGGATTCAAAAATGCGCAACGCCTATTCCGGGAATCGAACCACGGACCTCTCGGTTACGCGTCGAGCGTGCTGACCACTACATCACGAAGGCATGCGAAGAAGGGAGAAATACTTTATAATCTGTTATATTATCTGGAAAAAGGGTGATCCATGATATCAAAAAAATACGAGAATTTAAAATTCTACATTTAATACAGTCAGTTCGCTTACAAGAGTCGTAAAGTAATACACACATTTAAAGTTGTGGCAACTATAATAAAAAAAGTTACTAAAGAAATGTTATCTTAATATACTGCCGTCTTTTTTCTTCGCTTTTTACTAGGAAGTTTGCTGATTCTAGACTTTATGTAGATTCGAATGGCAAGCAGTTTTACGATAAGGTTTATAATTTTATGAATATCAATGTCAGAGTTTTCTTGCTTCCGATTGTAACAAAGTCTATTGGCGGTGCTAACTGAGGTTAGATGCTGTTTGTTTTGATGAGTGAGCGTTTGGAAATCTGTGTCAGGATAGGCAGTCTTGCAGTCTCTATGCAAATTAAATTGTTACATTAAATCTTAGAAAGCTTTGAGTTTTAAGCTATGTCCAGGTTGTTGTCCAGGTTGTCCATTGTGTATTCGCATATCTTAATTTAAGCAATCACAACTGGTTAGGAGGAATACACTGAAAGTGTTTCAATATTTTGTCTGTTTCTTTGAACGTTAGATATACTGATGGGGATAATTCACTTTACAGAACAGATGTATCACCTTATTGATACTGTAGTTATACAGGTAAATTAATCGCAACCCACTGCTGCTACTACCATATACAAAGTTATATAAGGTATAAATTTCATAAGCTAATGCCTTTAATAATATAGGATGTCTCACTGTAGGAACCTTTGCTTTACAATGATCTGTGCTGAAGATCAAAACTGATGTTAGTATATTCACCTCATTTTCCCTATTGCATTTTTATAATATTGTTACCAATTTAAAAATATATATGGAAATAAATTTAATGAAATTACGAGTAAATTACAGTTTTTCACGTATAGTGTAACACAGCGGTTCTTAACCTATGGGTCGCGAAGCATATTTCTTGGGTCGCGCTGAGTCGAACCAAAAAAATTAGTAATACACCAAATAATATGTAATACCAACACCTCCTAGAAGAGTTATTCCCTAATGCAATGTTTCGGTTTTACAGCTCTTCGCGAATAGCCATCCGGAAGTGACGTCCAATTCCTGTCCTGAGGCTTTCTCTTCTAGGAAATACGCACTCCATTGCTTTGCGTGCGCGCAGACTCAGTAAGCTCTCTGTCAAAAACTCGTTTCTGCGTATTGTGTTGTGAATAACAGTGAAACGTGTAATAACAGTGAAACGTGAATACAAGCATTTTAGAAACAAATTTTGTCTTCTTATTAATAGTGGAGGGATCAAGTTGCAGTGCGTATTGTAAAACTGTAATCACCCTAATAATGGCAAAACGTGAATACAAGGAAGCATTTTTAGAATTAGGTTTTACTTGCATTTATGATCGAGGAGTGAACAAGCCGCAATGCGTGTTGTGCAGTGAAATATTAAGTAATGAATCGATGAAACCGAACAAACTTAAAAGACATTTTGATGCAAAACATAAAAATTTTTCCTTTGAGGGAAAAGATCGTACTTTTTTCGAAAGAAAAGAAGCCCATTTAAAAAGACAGCGTTTGGATGCACCAAGTAGTAATGGTTTTATAAATTCTGCCAAACAAGCTACACTTGCTTCTTTTTATGTGGCTTGGCATATTGCAAGACAAAAGAAACCCCATAATATTGCTGAAAAACTTATAAAACCTGCTGCCATTGACATGGCACGTATCATGTGCGGAGATGAAAGTTCAAAGAAATTACAAAAGATACCATTATCAAATGATACAATTCGTTTACGAATTAATGATATGTCATTTGATATTAAGAATCAACTTATTTCTGCTATAAAAATTGCTGGTTTATTTAGTATTCAACTGGATGAAACGACAGATGTAAGTAAAGATGCTCAACTCTTGGTTTACGTGCGGTATCCAGGTTTAACAGATATACAGGAGGACATTTTATTTTGCAAACCAATGTCAACAACAACTACAGGTGAAGATATTTTTCTTATGGTCGATTCGTTTTTTAAAGAAGAAGGATTAAATTGGAATCAGTGTTTCAGTATTTGCACCGACGGTGCAGCTGCCATGACAGCATCTCAAAAGGGATTTTCGACAAGAGCAAAACAAATGAATCCACAAATTATATCGATTCATTGTTTGTTACATAGACAAAATCTTGCTTCAAAAAAATTATCACCCGAATTATGTATCGTTTTGGATGAAATTGTTTCGGTAGTCAATTTTATCAAATCAAGAGCTCTTAACTGTAGAATTTTCCGCGAACTGTGTTTCGAATTTGGTGCAGAATACGAACATTTATTATATTATTCTGAAGTTAGATGGCTGTTCCGGGACAAAGTTGTTCAAAGAGTATTATCATTGCGAACAGAAATCGAATTTTTTTGAGAGAAAAGAAACACCCATTAGCATCTAAATTCTCCGAGTTGAAGTGGATTACTCAAGTTGCTTATTTGTCAGATATTTTATTCGAAATAAATAATCTAAATACGTCTATGCAAGGACGTAATCATACTATTATTGAATTAACTGAAAAAATTACATGTTTTAAAAATAAATTCAAATTATGGAGAAATAAGGTTGAAGTAAAGAAACTTGCTTCATTCCCGACTCTTAATTTACTTGTTGAAGACTATAATATTGATATCACAGATTTTGAAATACAGAAAATTATTATTAATCATTAAGAAAAACTAATAGCAGACTTTATCGATATTTCCCTGCAGACGATGTTTTCAAATATAATTGGGTTCGAATGCCATTTACTTTTGATGTAAGTGATTTGCATGAGGAATTTGTTAATATTAATCAATTTCAAGAACAATTAATAGAAATACAAAGTGACCAAGCACTTCGATACAATTTCTACAAAAACGCTGAATCTTTATGTGCTTTCTGGTTAAAATTAAAAACCGAAAAGCCAATAATTGTTAAAGAAGCCCTAAAAGTATTATTGCCCTTTTCAACAACATATATGTGTGAGGCTGGTTTTTCGGCTCTGTGTGTAATCAAAAACAATTACCGGAACAAGTTAAATCCTGAAATAGATATAAGGTGCTCCTTGACAAGCATTCAACCGAGGTTTGAAGATCTTTCAAAATGTATTCAAGCACAAGGTTCTCATTAAAACTGAATGACTTGCATTTAAAATTTAAAAGACTTAACATATGTATTGATATTTCTTTTTTTTAGGAATAAGTTAAAATGTCAATTATTTTCAAAAAGTTATAAATATATTTTAATTTGGTCAATAAAAATTATTAAAAACACTTGATTATTATTTAAATTTTCCTTGGATCGAAAAGTACTTTTGTTTATCTTTATTATTAAAAAAATAAATAAAAAATTTGTAAGTTAAAAAAAATCATCATCGTAGGATTGAAGATTTTTTAAAAATACGATCTAAAATAAAGCAATGAAAAAATTTTGACTTTTTTTTGGGTCGCGACATGAACATATTTCTCAAATTTGGGTCGCAGCTTAAAAAGGTTAAGAACCACTGGTGTAACATCAAAGGACTTAGAAAGCGAAACATCGTTGGAAAATAGAGATACGACTGTAAGTCCGTTTAACACTGAGGTAAATTGTTAATCATCAAGCTGGCGCTGGGTTTGGAGAAACGTTTTTGGCGCCAAACGTGGCGCGTTATCGCCAAACGTAACCAGGCTTGGCGATTACTTGGCTGCATTTCTGGCGCATCCGTGTAACTGGTCATATCTCTGTGTAACAGTATCCGGCCTTATGTAATTGTAACAATGTCCGGTCTTATGTAACTGCATCAGCATATACTTTCCTGCAGTTTCGAGAAGTCGAAGCTACTGGACATATCTCCAGCGGACAGTAGAAAATCATATAAGATCGGAACTTCTGTTTTCAGTATCGAAAATGTTAAGAATTCTTAAGAAAAGACATCAACTGCCTTTTTCCAGTCATTGGGAATCACTCCAAATTAAACTTAAGAAAGAAACGTCTGATTTATATCTCAATTTTATCTCCATTTCTTACCAATTCTTCACCAGCTTGGACTAGTCTTGCGAAGCATAACCTGCTCAAACAGCAATAAGTGCAAAATAAATATCTGCGCATCATTACTAACGCACACTTCTACGTTCGCAATCGAAGATTTCACTAGGACCTCAATATTGAAACTATTGATAACGTTTTTAGTAAAATCAATAGAAATTTCTACAAAGGAGCTATTAGTTATAACATTTCACGAATTTAGCTTGTCTCGATACGAAATTCTACAAGAAAACAAAGAATTACGTCTTTATGCTGCACATCTCCTAAGACATTTGAATTTTCCACGCAAACTCAACACACGAACTTCTGTATTTGTATATATTGTATAATTATTTTTCTGTGGCTGTTTGAATTTTGTATTTGTATTTTGTGTATCCTTTTTTATATCAACTATGACGATAATCTCATATCCCAGTCCATTAGAACTCTGGTTTGATCTCTCAAACTTATGAGAAAATATTGTTCTCTCTTCCACATTTGTTAAAATTTCTTTTCTATGAATCTCACCTGATATATTTCACGTGAAGTGCCTTTAGGGCAACATTTTATTCACCCGGACACATTGCGAAATTCGCAGTATTGAGGCGTAATGTTACCAATACTGATACCAATACTTTTTAGTTTAAATCAGAGTAATGAAAGATCCTCCTTTGGCTTTGCCCTGCCTTGTGTTTAACGTTTTTAGTTTGAAGCGGCAACTACTGACTGCACTCTGTCATGCTGGGAAGAGGTTGACCACCACTTTTGTATGTGGAAAATTCCAGAACTATAAAGCGTTTTTTGGGGGGAGAGGAGGGAATAAATTTCATAAATTCATCTGGTCTGTGTGTATTTAATTCATTACAGCCCGTACGCAAGTAACAATATCAGTTTTCGCTAAAATGCTACAACCGTTGTAATGAACATTCCCAACATTCAAACATTTTGTCAAAATGTATCATGAGAAGTTAAGCGGAAAATAATGATTGGCGAAAGAATTCAACGCGCTAACTTAATCGCTATTGAAATTATGAAAATATTTTCTTTCTAAATTTTTTTAATTCTGTTTATCCATTTCTAGTAACGCAAGCATAAATAGTTGTATGGAGAATAAATTATGTTATATTAGGAAATTTCTTATTGTTCTTTTCTTTAGCTTAAAGTTCTTTTCTTTATCAGAAGTCATTTCTAGCCATTTCATTATCGAAATTAGTTCGTTCTTAAATTTATGAAAAATATTAATAGATCAAATTTAATTATATGGTCTGTATACTCTGAAGTCAGCATACAAACAAAGAAATGCTATGAAAAACAAACAAAGAAAAAATACTTCTCAAATAACCATTCTAGCCCTTTTTGTATTCCAATTAAATTTTTTTTATTCTTCAAATAACAAAAAGTTTCGTAATGAACTCTGATCTATGATTTTGTCTATCTGTTTGTAATACATGTATGTATAATAAAATAATGCGTGCGTAAAATATTGTTATATTTGTACTAAAATTAAAAATGTGCTCAGTCTTTTTATATTATTTTATACCCGGATTATAAATAATCCTAACTTGAGTTTTGAGATCAGCGAATATTTACTTTAAAAACAGCAAATCAATCTAAGGCTATGTTTATTTAGATTTCTATCATCTATGAATAATTTCTTAAAACCTTTTTCTGAGAGTTGGGACATACGTTTCCCAAGCATTTACTATATTAAATACGGCTAAGAAAATTTAGTTCACTAGGGAGATTTAAAATGTGATAATTAATGCGGAATAGGAAAAGACTGTTGGAAAGGAATGAGCCAAATATTTCTTTCTGTTCCTTGAATAATTGTCTAAATGGCTTCAATATGTAAACATATAGTCTCTAAAACCCGTTTGTAAAGTTTGAGCTCGCTATATGTGAGCTTATCGAATCAGTAAACAATTTATATCGTACAGTCTTTGCTTTGATTAAGCTAGGTAATTTAACCTTAATTACTGTCTTTTAGTATCAAATACAGGTGACTTGAAAATAACCAAACAGTTTTGAAAATTATGCAGAGCTTAATTACAGTAATCCTGCAGGATTTCGCTTCCTAACCAACTTAATTTCTTAAATCCTACTAAGATCATCAGGCAAGTTTGAGCCCAGTCTATGAAAATAACAACTGAGCCAGAAGAAGGTTTAAACATTTTTTTTATTTAAACTTTAAACTGAAAAGATGCTTGTGCTTACAACTTAAATCTCGCCAACTTGAGGATTTCAAGTAAGAGAAAGTTGAACTTAAAATTCAAAGTAATTGGATGCTGGAGATGTAGAATGCAACAGTCGAATGACCCTTGGTTCAAATTCCAGTCAGCTACTCGAATGATTCAGCTAGAAAAATGGCTAACATCAGATAGCGGTCATTTGGTTCAGCTAGGGAATAATGCTAAATTCGGCGTTACTGCCAAAAGCTCTCTCTTTAATTTCTGTTTTTTAACAACCGTATCTCATTTACATCCTGATGAGAGCTAACAAACTGTACAATTGACGGTACAGTTCAAATAAAAAGATAATGGGTTAAGTAACATAGGATGCTCTTTATCTCTTATAGTAAAGTCCCAATAAATTAGTTAATTAAGACTTAACTTTGACACTAAATTGATCAAACTTTATGTACTAATCAGGATTCTAAATTTTATGCAATTTAGAGTTTCTATACATTTATGTAACAATATGTATATAAGTTTCTATACATTTATGTCACTCCGTTTACAGATTCTCTTTGTGATCATTTTCTCAGTATTCCTTATCAAAGAGATATGAGTATGACTCTAGAACTTTGAAAACTTTAAAGTTTATAAATCAATTTCTCTTTGGTTGAGCTCAAAGAAATTGAATGATATTAAAACGGATAAAGAAATTTAGAACGTAACTCTAATGATAGAATAAAGCTATAAAAATGGCACAAAATCATAAACTCCTCGGGATATTATCCAAGCATTTAATATCCCACACTAAATACCTTATTCTGGATCAAACGCAATTTATTTTCAGCTGAGATATTTTTGTCATGATTATAAGACTTTCATCTTCAAACTTCTGTGCCCTAAGGAGTCCCGGGAAGTAATCCTGTCGAAACCCATTTACCCTCAAATGTCTGACTCCCGGAAAGCGGAAACCGCTTTGAAGCCCCTTTCGTCACCCCCTTTTTTTTCTTATTAATTTGGTCATTTTCTGGCGGCATTTCGCTTTTCTCTTCAGACCATGAAGCGAGTCATCTCAGATAAGTCTTCGTTGACCACGATGAGGATTGGACGTGATGGCTGAGGGAACTGATCTGATGTGGAGGGAAAGCATTTCTTGTTTTCTTTCCACTCTTAGTGTATCTGACTGGCCCATGAAAGTCGTTTATAAGAGGGAAAGTTTTGTTTAATAAGATTTTAGTAGTTCGCTCATAGGCCTATAGTTAGCTGCAAGGATAATGTCCCTTGTGGGAGAAGTTTTAGGTAACCTTCTTTCCGATGAGCGATTGTATCGACTTAAGTTTCGCCTTAAGAGGCAGAATGCCGCAAGTCAACGTTTAATTTCTAAATAATGTGATCTTTTTGGTATGAACTAAGGTTTGATCTTAAGAGATGGTATGCCGTAAATAAATTTTAAATCGAAAATTATTTTCAATTTCAATAAATTCCTTAATAAATGCCTGTCTAATTTAACTCAAAATCACATGTCAGATTATAAAAGCAATCTGAAAATTTCTCAGATCATTTTAAACATGAAGTTTCTTTGTTTTGTTCCAAAATGGTTATTGTGAAGATATTTTGTATAAGATATTATTGTGAATGTGAAAACATAGCATTCTGAAAACAAATGATTATGTAACAAGTTACGTAGCTAAGTACAATTTTCTCTTGCTCCAAGTCAGTGGTCGCAAACTCCTTATCAAAATAGCGGAAAATCAGAAGTACAGCAATTAAAACTTCTTTTGAGAGGCAAATTCAAGAACTAAGTCGGTTTTAAGAAATCGATTTAAACCCTAGACTAACACTGAATAAACACAGATATCATAATAATAATAATAATATTTATTTTCAAAAAAGCATTTTTACATTAAAATAAAAATATGGCATCACGAATTTAAGTGAACAATGACCATGTATGAATCGTTGGATTTAATTATTGACAGGAATCCAGGTTGTCGTCAGCAAGACGAATTCTCGTTTTACTTTTCATAAGGTTCATGATTGCAAGGGGTTGTTCGAATGGATATGTACAGCTAAAGAGTGAAAAAACAGCAAATGCTAGTTTTTTTAAACTGATGTTGTGAGTCAGGAATACTATTTTAAGTGTAGAAAATTACTATGTCTTCATTCTCTAGGTCATTCAAAATGGACCCATTTTTACTGTGAGCTAAAATTATATTTATTTTTCTCCAATGTTTTCATATCAGCATTAAAGTGTTCCAATTTCCAGTTTCATAATTCCTTGTTTTTAACTCTTTGTTACATCATTACGTCTGTTACTTTCATATTTTTAAATTTTTTTTATTTCCCTTATATTTAAAACTATAGTTCTAAAATAATAAATATCAATTACAGAATTATACTCCTGGCGATATTTTAGCAAGCTTGGAAAATGAATAAAAGTTTCTTTTTCAAAATGTTGAGCAAAAAGGGATAATTTGTTCTCGAATGAAATTACTTCTTCCCAACGTCGAAAAAATTGCATTTCCTTTCCCCTGTAGATTATGACTAAGGTTATGTAGATGTGACGTAATGTTTACTATGATATTATATTTTTAGATCCATTTATCATCTCTTATTCCAGGCTAGCCAATACTCTTTTTGAGGAAAAATGTTTTAATTTCCAATAGCAATGAATCGAAATGTTTTAAAATGTTTCTTCTTAAAAGCCAGCATACCTTATTAAGCAGCGGAAGATCTGCATATTCACTCTCTATTTCAAATAAAAAGTCCTTAAACTGGCGTAAACTGGGGACGATAAAGAGCTTTAGCTACAATTGTGTTGACAGTATTGATCACCAATTCCATAATATTGCAAATTTCTTCCAGAAACCCTGAGCACAAAGCTCTTCTTGATGAACGAGCGACAGTAACAGGCATATCGTGATTAATACTTCCCTTAAAAATAGGAACAAATATTTTCTCACTACGGTCGTAATTTTGGTCCTAATCTCTTGAAACTGAAACAGTATTATCAAGTGGAATATGATGTTTCCGTAAACATTCAATAACAGCGTTTGTAATACCCTAGCCATATGTTTGACCTTTCAGTGCAATAATTCTAAATGTTCTTCTTTCAGAGATAACAGATGAAATAAATAAACAAAAGCGAAACTTGTACTACGTTATTTATGTCATAAAATTCGTCACCAGCTACTGATACACCAGCTACTGAAACCAATTTAACACCTTCTGTTTGCTGATTAGCTATAGTTGATGAACTATAATTTTGACTTTTCTGTATTTTAATGTTTTAGGATGCAGCATTAAATCACTGATGTTTTCAAGAATTTCTACCTTGTTCTTAAAATCCTGCAAGAGAGCTTTTCGGATGCATTTATAAAATAACGTTTAATATATTCACCATCAATGTAATGTTTGCCTATTCTAGAAATCATTTGACTACAATAAAAATTATAATATTAACATTGTTGGAAGATTGCACCCGATAATTAAATACAAAACTTGATTTTACTTGATTCTTATGAAGTTTTTCTGCATTCTTCCTCGCATCATCGGCTGGATATTTACTATCAAATAACATTTGCTTAGTTGTAAAGTGTCTCTCTAAATCTGATTTCCTAGAATGAACCAGTTTTATTTGACAAATAAGACAGGTCTGAAGGTCATTTGTATATTGTATAAACGCGAATGATTCGGTCCATTCAACTTTGAAATTTTTGTTTTCGTGTCCCGTTTGTCTCTGCTTTTACTTTGTAGCCATGTCAGACAGATGTGTAGCCATACCAGTTAGGTAGAACTAAAACACATTTCATTTTATAGCAGTAAAATCAACAACATAATGTTATAACAACTTATTAAATTGATGTCAAAAATACCTCTCTCTCTCTGTACCCCCACGAGAACAACAGGTCTGCAATTAAGCTGTTCTTATGTGTCCTCTGGAGGAAAAATATCTACTATCTGTGAATCAAGGCCAACGCCCGGGAGGACAAACGGCATAATTTAAAATATTATTAAGTTACTTGGGCATCCAAAGCCCTTGAAGGAAATATTTTGGAATCTTGTGTTGCTATAAGTGACTAGTATATCATAAATTTAAACGTTGTGCTGTGTAAACTATGGGTATTATTTATACCCATTTCATAGAATCACATATTGTGTAGATATTACGGGAATTTTTTACATAATATATGCAAGTATCAAAGTAATAATTCATAGAAATATTTAACACTATTTACAAAATAACTGTTTAGGCAACGTGAAAAAAGTATGCATGTTACAGATTAAACGTTATGTGAGACTCAGCAATGTACTTTGCCATAAACAACTTTGTGTCAGGAGTAATATGCTGTGCGAAAGGCCTAAATATTATTGGTATTAATGTTAATATATGAAATTACTCTGATATTTTTCTTTAGAACTTTTTAATTTTCCTCTACTCAAGCTCTCTATGTCTGAAGATTTTTATTTACTTTCAAATCTCAAACTACCTACTTTACCACAGGAACACAGTTCTGATTTTCTAAGGCCGAACCTATGTAGCTAGCCCGATGTAAAGCAGTGTTCAGTGTACAGTTGGATCATTAGGTTTTTAATATTAGGCTTCACGAGACTAGTGGAAAATAATCATGTGTGACACTCCACATTTTCTCTCTATCCCATTGCCTTTGCCAGCTTTTGTTCGCGTTTATCTTGAGTTTTCCTATCAATGTTGAGCCCAGGTTGGAAACCGGAAACGTCTATGTTGCTGCTACGTTTGTCAACATGTTCGCCTTTCCATTACGCTTCAGCGATCGGTATATATTTCTGCTGCAAAATTCTGCTGCCCTTTCTGCTATATCAGTCATAAAGGATGCTTACTTGCAAGGTGGATTTTTGCGGATTGTACTCTCTTCTCATAGTTAGTATTCATATAGGTGGCATCGAGTGTGATGACGTATACTCTTAATATTAAAACTTTTGCTACTGTGTACAGTTCCTGCGCTACCGTATATAGTAGTTTGAAGCCTGGAAGATTGAGTATTGCATTTATAAGACACATTATTTATGCTCTGTCGATTAAGAAGGCTGTCGACATTTACAGGCTGAGAATTTTTCTGCCTTCGTGTGAATTTAACGTGGTTCACCAAATTGATGCTGAATGGTAGACTTTCGGCATTTCTGTAATTTTGAGAATGGGATGCCTGATGAGGGCTTAATGATTTCCAGTTACTACAGCAACTATGTGTTGTGTTGGGGCAAACTTATTCTGAGAGCACCATTTCGCGAGACAATCTAACGCTTGATTTGCAGTGATCTCTAAATTTCTTCTGGCACTCGCCCCTACTATTATCAAGATATCTTCTGCATGTGCTTGTGCATCTGTATTAAGACTGAGAATTCTGGTTTTTTAGTGTTGTTCAATGTAATATACATGTTTGCAAAAATGTCCGAGGTTTGAGAATTTTATGACTGGCAAGGATTTTTTTTTCTTAATTGTAGACCTATATGTTCGACGTAGCCTTTTAAAACCTTCTCTTGCGCCCCTGCATCTCTCCGCTTAACATGGAGCAAGCGCTGGCGTCAATATTGACGGAGGAGTTGTTACTTTCTAGCAACAACGCTTTATTTAGTCCTCTGGCAACACGACCCAGTAATGTATTTATGATGTTTTCGTGTGTGAATTAAGTGTTCAGTACCTTTTTTATAATTTTATCTCTATTCGTTTTTGTCTCATCGTTTAGCAATGAGAAAAAGAAAATGTATGTTTAATCTTAACCTGCAATAGGAATACGAAATTTTGAGACTATGTAATGTGTCAGGACTGAGTGTTGGGTGCATACTCTTGGCAAACATATTCGTAAAATACTTTAAGCCCTGATCTTGAACAGGGAGCTGAATGCATCTGTGTTCTGTGGTAGAAAACTGTGGTTATGTGGTGTAAGAACTCCACTTAAGAAGATTTTAAAATCCTCTTTTATTAAACCACAATTATATACAGCTTCTTCCCAACTAGGGAGGGATACAGAAAATAATAACCGCACTTGGGTCTAAACTGAACAATCAAATAATTCAAGCTAAAGCTAATAAGAAATTAAGTAGTCGTTGCTCACAGAGCTATAAACGCGAGGTTGGCCTCTATGCTAAAGGGTGCGTAGCGAGATTTAATTAATACTAACGCACTTAGATTTACTTCAATAAGTAATAGAGTAACAGCGCTAAGGCTTAGAATTTAAATACTAGCTGGTCAGGCGAACGTCGAATAGAGCAGCCGTGATCTGAGACTAAATACTCTCTCACACTGAGAGGTTCCTACCTATCGGTTAAATAGAAAATTGGCTCCCCTTCAAATTAGCATTAAGCTGAAACGCGCGCTTATTGCAACGGGAAGTTGAAATAAGAACACATAGGAAAGGGGAAATTAAAATCAAACTTTGTTAGTTTAAATTAAAACCTTACATACTTCCCGCCAGAATTGGCAAAAGTTGAACTACTGTAATCCAAACGGACCATGTTGAAACTTTGCGATTCTAGAAAATACTCAAAATTTAACTCTTCTAAACGTAGGCCAACCTTTACAGCAAAATAGAATTTCTTGGCCATTTACAGACGAAAACTTGATTTATACATACATCTTTATCTGTTTTCAGTACTACCGTCTTTTTTCTGAAAATAAGACATCCTCCGAAAATAAGCCCTATCGTGATTTTCGGAACTTTTTGTAAAATAAGACATCCTCCGAAAATAAGCCCTATCGTGATTTTCGGAACATTTTGTAAAATAAGACATCCCCCGAAAATAATCCCCAGTTAAAATAATGTGACAAAAAGAATTCGTTAAAAAATGCTGTTGATTTATTAAGTAATAATATGTTTAGCTTTCCTAATACTCGTATTTCAGAGAAATGTTTGAAACCAAATATTCCGAGAAATTAATTGTTTACCTCTACAGTTCGTTTCAAATTAATTCTTGGAATTGATCTTAAAAATCAACATAAGGCAGCAATCTACATTGAGCGACAGTGCAGGTATACAACGTTCATTCATTTCAGTCTTGTAAGTCTGATTATTTCCTCATGCGTAATTTTATTTAAAAATAAAGTGAATAATTTTTAATCCCAGTTAAAATGAGTACAAAACGAAAGAGCTATTCCGTCGAGTACAAAAAGGGAATCGTGGAAGACTCCAGGGATGTAAATCTTGTAGCATTCTGTAAAGAGAAGATGCTGGTATGGTTCTTAAATGGCGTGTAGACTACGATTACCTGTGTCAACTGGTGGACCAAGGAAATGAGAAAAAACGCAGAGTTGGATCAGGTCGGCAGCCGTTATTTTCTGAGTTGGAAGATTGCATCTGGGAAATGGATTGCAGGCAGGAGAGCAATGGCTTTGGTTATGCGCAGGGCTGATATTCAAAAATTTGCCCTTGAAACAGCAACTGAATTTGATATATCCACAGAAGAATTTAAAGCATCGTCACACTGGTTGGACAACTTCTTTAAACGATATGAACTGTCTCTAAGGAGATCAACAACATTGTTTAAGCTGGAAGACAATGAAGTTGTTAAGCGTGCACTTGCGTTTAAGCTTTTTGTTGATGGCATCGATTTTTCGAAATACCAACTCTCCAACATGATTGCTATGGATGATTCCTAGGCCAAGGAGCTCAAACGACAGTTCACCACAAGGCTTCTTCGTCAATTTACGTTTCTTCTACCGGTTACGATAGTGCACGTGTTACCTGTATTTTGGCGATTCGTCTAGATGGCAAGAAAGTATCGCCATTTTTAATCACTAAAGGTAAAAAAGTGCACCCCAACAGTTTTAAAAAAATGGGGGTATTTTTTGCTGCCCCCCCTGTTTAGGGGGCTGAAAAGAGGGTTTCTAGTTTTGGGTTTAGCCCGTACTCACCCCGCTAAAAACATGGAAAAATTTTCTTCCTGAGAGGAAGATTGATCAAATAATGATTCCGGCAGGAATGACTGGTTATCTCCAGACACTTGACATTGCAATAAACAAGCCATTCAAGGATCATTTGCGGATAGAAATCAATGAATATATTGAAAACAGAATGGTGAGATATCATCGAGGTAATTTTGTAAAACCAGGCTTACAAGAAGTTGTGAATTGGGTAAAAAATTCATGGGACAAAATAACTGATAGTGATGTTTCCAATGCACTACGAACAGGCTATTTAGACAAGAAGTATTCATTTAACGATAGCTATATCGCAAGACATGAGAGATTCGGACCAATGATTCAACAGGAAATGGATTTGGAAGAAAATCAGAATGTAATTCAGAATTTTATTTTGATGACGATGCTCCAGAAGAAGATAACATGACTGTAATTGAATAAATTTAAATTTCTGTATTCTGTGTAAAATAAATATTAAATAAAAATATATAAAAATACTTTTATTTTTGCCCTCCCTTGAAAATAAGCCCTAGCGCGTATTTTGGACCAAAAAAAAAAGTAAGACAGTGTCTTATTTTCGGAAAAAGACGGTACCTTGCTTTCGTCTGTGTCCTTCCAGTAAAATCTGAAAGGAAAGAAATTTTAGTATAACATAATAACACTAAGTTCTAGGTAACAGACTTCTTTTCTTACCCGTGTAAATTCTCACACACACATTATAATTCAAGCAAAATTAAACTCTTCCCCCAATGCTCTCCACCGGTTTTGGATGAAAAGCGAACCGCAATTGCGGGTTTTTTTGTTCGGGGGTGTTCAACTCTACCACCTACGATCGACTAACATTAATTAGAACTTGACATATCGAGACCTCAAAAGACGCCCTATAACCAGCTAAACCTGAGGTTCTAACTAACTTCATGTCTATCACTTTAAGTGCATTTGGTGGAGAGCCTAATAATACTTGCATTCTATTACTTCTATCTCACCTTTTCATGCATACAATTTGTAGTTTGCACAAAGAATGCTTCATTCAAAATTAACTTTGCACCTGACGTGCATTGATGCTCTAAATCCATTTTGTTACATTTTATGAAACTTTTAACAATTGCATACAAATCACAAGATACAATAAGTACGTTAAATTTCTAAGTTTACAGCAAGTGCTTCACATTCTTTTTTTTATTTTTTTAAAAAAAAGAGTTCTTTTCTGAAACATCGCATTACACTGAAATAATAGTCTGTAGACTAAATCGTGTTTTCCTTCTACTGACTTTTCATTCTAGAATTTTACAGGTCTTTCGACAAAGCATAATACAAAAATATTTAGTTAACATTCTCGCAGCAATTCATTGTTTTTGCAAGACAATTTTATATTCACAATGCTTCAGAATCTACTTTACAAACATTAAGTAATTTTTAATCTTTGCAGAATTACAATTTTAAATAAAAGCATCTTTCAAGATAAGTAATCATTCATCGCCCACTTGGCGTAAAAATCAACCTCGCTTGAGGTAAAAAGAGACTCTGCAACTTGCAGTAATACTCGAAAATTAACTAAACGTTGGAATAAGAAATACTACTTATCTTGTTGTAGTCAGCCATTCTTTTCTTGACCCAATCCTTGAAAGTTGAAAACAGTGTCGCTTGGGCCAGTCTCCTTGAGTTTGATCGCTGACCGTTGCCCTCTTGTTGTTCCTCCACCTTCCTTTTCGGGTCCTTCTTTCCATTCTGGGATACTTGCGCTGTTGAGGAAGGTGATCTGCTCGACGTTTGTTCGGTTGGGTCCTCTGTTCCTGGGCCCTCGCTCGTCGCTGCTCCGAGCTCCTGCTGTATTCCGGACGTTGATCCTCGGGCTGCAACCGGGGCTGCTTGCTTTTCAGGCTCCTTTGCGATGTTTCGGCTGTCCTCTTTGCTACTTTGGGTTGGCCTTGTCCATTGTGCTTTGGTCTTTTGTGAATTTTTGAATTTGTACTATCGGAATTCTTTCTTTTGAATCCACCTCCTCTGGTGATTTTTCGTTTCTTGTTTATTCAACTTTGTTAAGGGGGGCTTTCTGATTCTGGCCTTTCGTTGCCATTGTTGCTGGTTCCTGTTGTTTTCGCTGAGGTAAATCTTCCGTCGAAGTGCGTCTCCCCGGATCCTGGAAAAAATCTTTAAACATTTCCATATTATTACGGTGATAATACGGCTTAATTTGGTCCACATTAGCAGTAATTTTCTCGCCGTTGTTCCTCCTTAATACTACCACTATCTGGGTAATTTTCTTGATAAGGAAAGGGCCTTCAAAACGTGGAAAAAATTTCCCAACTTTTCTTCTGGGACATTTGATAAAGCCTGTTTGACATTCAGCATCTCATCTCCAACATTCTACTTCACCTCTCTTCTCTTTTTATCGTAGTAAAATTTCTGTTTCCTCTGGGCTATTTCTACATGTCCTCTCGCTTCCTGTATCAAGTTCTGGATATCCTTCATTTTAAATTCTTCTGCCCTATCTTGGACAAAGAAAAGTTTGTCTAAGGGTGTCAAAATCTTTCTTCCAAGAAATAGTTCAGAAGGTGTTTTTTGCGTTGTGTCATGTTTGGCAGTTCTAAGAGCAAATGCAAATTCATTTATATGGCTATCCCAGGTAGAGTGATAATTCTTAATGTAACTTCGAATGATTTTCACTACGTTTCTATTAACTCGTTGCGCTATGTTTGACTGCGGACGATACGGGACCATCTTTAGGTGACGTATGTCCAGTTTTGCACACATTTCCTCAAAAATATTACTAACAAATTGGGGACCATTGTCGGAAATAACTTTGAGGGGCGCTCCGTTTATTAAAATATACTTATTTAAAATTGAATCTACTATAATTTTTGTACACGCGCGTTTTAACGGAATCAACTCTAACCATTTGCTAAAATGGTCCACTATAACTAAAAGATATCGGCTTTTGTTAACTTTACTTCTAGGATAAGGCCCCAATAAATCGATGCCTATTATTTGATTTGGGAATCCTGATTTAACACTGTTTAGGAAACCGGCCGGACGGAAATGAATATAATTATTAAATTGGCATATTGGGCACGACTGGACATACGCCCAAGTAAATTTTCCAGTTCGGGAAAGAAAACTGCCTCGCGAACTCTTTGGACAGTTTTTCGTATGCCCAAATGGCCAGAAATGGCCGAATCGTGCAACTCCTCTAATACATTCAATATAATGCTAGCTGGGATAACCGGATTAAGCTCGTGGTTTTCATTTGTCGTTTTCGTATAAAATGAAAACACGAAATTTATGCACTGCTGATAACACTGCGAGAGTTTCCCTTTCCGTGTCTAAATAGTTTCTCTGGGTTTCATTTAACGTTCAACTGAAAAAGGCCACGGGCTGCCCATTTTGGGAAAGCACTGCCCCAATCGCAAACTCTGAAGCGTCCGCTGAAATTTCTAGTCTTTTATCCCCCTCCGGAAATTTTAAGACGGGGGCTTGAGTGGAAGAAACTTAGCTTTCTTCCACTTCAATTTTAGCAGAGGCTCAGCTATTTTGGCAAAGTCTTTAATGAAGGACCGATAGTATGAACACATACCAAGAAACGACGCTAACTTTTTCGCTGTTTTAGGAACAGGATAATTTTTAATAGCTATTATATTTGACTGATCCATTTCGATTCCAATCTGAGAAATTTTAAACCCTAAATAACGTAACTCTTTTGCGGCAAATTTACATTTGGACGCATTTAACTTCAAACCAGCTTCATTTAACAATAAAAACACTTTTCTTAAATCTTGTAAGTGTTGTTCTAAACTACTACTCGTAATTATAATATCGTATAAATATATGAACGTACTTTTATCAAGGACCGGTCTTAAGACAATGTCCATACATCTTTGGAAAGTTGCCCGCGCGCCGGATAAACCAAAAGGCATCCTAAGAAATGCCTACGAGCCAGACTTAGTTATGAAGGCGGTCTTAGGGACGTCTTCGGGTTTTACCCCAATCTGAAAATAGCCACTCGTAAGATCTTATGTGGTCATATGCTTTGTACAGGTAATATTTCGAATTATCCCTTCGATTATCGGCAAAGGATATACAGGATATTTTGTGACGGAATTGAGCTTGCGATAATCTATAACAAAACGCCACCGCTTCGGGTGCGTAATCGGATAATCATTATTTTTCTTACATAAAACTACTGGGCTAGCATAACTTCTAGAAATCGGGGTAATTATCTTATTTTTCAGCATTTGCTTAATATGGTAGTCAATTATTTCTTCTTTTACCTTATCGTAACGGTAAGGTTTTTGTCTTACTGGTAGGGCGTCCCCCGTTTCTATGGCGTGATTTGTCACTTGCGTGATACCCGGTACATCGCTAAATAAATTTGAAAACTCACTTACCAACGACTGCAGTTTTTCTTGCTCTTCTGCCGGTAAGTGCTGTATGTCCAGCTGCGGGGGCTTATCATTCTGCTTTTCCACAGGCTGCATAGATTGTGTCAATTTTCCTCCCTGGAAATTTAATTTCGCTTCTGCCAATCTAAAAAAATCCACATCCAGAATAATACACGTTTGCAGGTTTTGCACAATATAAAATAAAATTTTTACCTGCTCGTCGTTGATACGCACAAAAAATGACACTTTTCCTCAGCACCCCTTTTCTCCTTGGGCCGCTATGACATTCGTGTCTCTTGCACTAAAAATTTTGTAACGGCGAAAGTGCTTCTTGAAAAATCTTTCCGAGATAGATCCGCTTTGCGCTCCTGTATCCAAAAGAGCCGTTGCCGGTATGTTGTTAATTAAAACTTCAATCTTCGGTAAACTTAAATTTTTCACGACCATGGTGTTTAAACTAATTGTGGAAGGATTTTGCGAGGCTTCGAACTTCTTCACCTTCCTTGAAGAAATCCATCTTAGTTTAAATCCTTCTTCTTATTCTGGTTGCCTTCTGCATCTTTGCCCGTTTTGCTATTAAAATCTCGTCGTTCGCCGCTCGATTTAGGAGATACATCTTTTTTCAGCCATTGCTTCGCCTTATTCCCGTAACTCTGTTGTTGCTTCTGCTGGGGTCTTGGTGTTTTCCACTGACTTTTTCGCTCAAATTGGCGACGTCGTTCGTTGTCTGCCGTTCTTCGACTTTCAAATTGTACGCCGAGCTCGAATAATTTATCTAAAGTCGTTGGGTTTCTTAGCTCGATAAAATCTTGAACTTGGGGCAGTAGCCTAGGAAATATAATTTGAATAATTTCAGGATCCGGGCGACTTCCATACAAAAGCTTGAAAACTTCAATTTTTCTCAAGATAAAATTTGACAAATCTTCTATCTTTTCTTGATAACGGCTAAAACGTTCCGCCTCCAACCTGGCTCGTTCTCGTACTATAGGAAATGCTTTCACCAAGGAATTTTTAAAATTTTCATATGTGGGGCTTCCCGGTTCCCCCAAGAGATTTTTTCCAATACACTTGAACTAATTTAGCCCTTGGCACTTCAAAGCGCTGGTGGCAAGAGTGACTTTCTGAAATTCGTGGTCTGGATATAACATGAATTGGGCGTCTAGCTTTCCCAGGAAATTTATTACGGCTGACTTGCCGTCAAAACTTGCCGCTGGCTTCATGGCTGCCCACATGGTTTGTACAATGTAGCCAAATCCTTCTAGGGCAGGAGGTGGTATTTCAGGGTTCTACACAGGTATTGCACGTACCTCAGGTTCCTCTTCTTGTCTTTCAGGCCATCCTCTCATTTTTCTTCAGGCGCCAGTGTCAGGACTGAGTGTTCGGTGCATACTCTTGGCAAACATATTCGTAAAATACTTTAAGTCATGATCTTGAACAGGGAGCTGAATGCAGCTATGTTCTGTGGTAGAAAACTGTGGTTAAGTGGTGGAAGAACTGCACTTAAGAAGGATTTAAAATCCCCCTTTTTTAAATCACAATTATATACAGCCACTTCCCAACTCGGGAGGGATACAGAAAATAATGACCGCACTTGGGTCTAAACTGAACAATCAAATAATTTAAACTAAAGTTAAGTAAAAATTTAAGTAGTCGTTGCTCACAGAGCTATAAACGCGAGGTTTGCCTCTATGCTAAAGGCCTCTATGCTCAAGACTTAACTAATACTAACGCACTTAGAATTACTTCAATAAGTAATAGAGTAACAGCGCTAAGGCTTAGAATTTAAATACTAGCTGGTCAGGCGAACGTCGAACAGAGTAACAGTGATCTGAGACTAAAAGCTCTCTCACACTGAGAGGTTCCTACCTATCGCTTAAATAGAAACTTGGCTCCACTTCAAATTAGCATAAAGCTGAAACGCGTGCTTATTATAACAGGAAGGTGAAATAAGAACACATAGGAAAGGGAAAATTAAAATAAAACTTTGTTAGTTTAAACTAAAATCTTACAAATGGTAGTAGCAATACATGTGTGTATTGCAGATTATGAACTAAAGAAATTTCAGTTTCACATAAAAGAGAGGGTGATATTGAACATATGTGAAAACAATTAACCATTCGAATGGTATAAATGCTATTGCTTCAGCAAGCATAAGATATTTTTTAAAGATGGGAATAGCGATAACACTGATCTGGAGTGGGCTGTTGAAGCAGAGGACTTCTCATATCACACTGCTATACACAAACTCAGTTTCGAAACATCAGATTACGCATCTATATTCGTAAAACCTTTACGTGACACAAAATTTTCATCTACTTTAGAAAATTATTGTTAACGTTATTTCGCCTTTATTTTGATAATGTGTTGCCTTCTTTTGGAAATATGAATTATGTAATAATAACTATAGATAGCTCAAAGAAAAGTGAAATAAAACTTTTCCTTATTGTTGTAAGATATTTCAGGACTTTCTGGAGCAGGTAATTTAAGTCAAACTTTTAAATTGCTATAAAGTATCAGATGAAACTGCTAAAATTTATCTCATTATTTTTTAAATACAAACTGAAGAAAAGCTAATTTGTTATACTACTGATAGTACTAACAGTAATTTAGGTAGTGTGAAGGGAAAGGAGAATGAAAATGTTGAGGAAAATTTAAAGGGATTTAGATAGACTTATTTTAGGAGCTGGATGTTCAGCTCACATTGTACACAATTCAGTACAAACAGCGTGAGATTCTCTTTTATAACTCTAGTACCCAGTACTGAGAGTGGTGGAGAACTAGCTTTGAAAAAGTTAGTATGTTTCAGTGGATAAATTTACGAACTGAAAATGCCTGGTCTGATTTAGAAGAGAGTGCACAAGTAAAAGATGCCATAAATACCGATGATCTATTTGATGCAAGTACATTGTGGAACCAGGGAATTGAAAACCAAAGAGCGCGATGTGGTTCAAATTCTGAAAAAGTACCACATACTATTAAAAATGACGTATATTCATTAGGTTATTTTGAAACAATAGACATAAAAGATGAGCAATGCGCTCGCCAGGACTCGAGCCTGTACCTTTCGAATACGTGTCGAGTATGCTACCGTTACACCCCGAAGGCATGCAGAAAGGAGGCAGAAAATAACCCCTTGTAAAGGGCGAATGGGGATTAGGGAATCCAAATACTTTTGGTGAAGAATCATCACTTACCGCCTTTTAGTTAGGGTGCTCTTGTAGAGTTATTATGAGTTTTTTTGAGCAAGAGACGTGGAAAATGTGCAATGTGCCAAAGTTTCATGCATTAGGATTTTAGTTACTTTCCTATATTATGCAAAACTATTCACCTTATATTACACTTTTGAAAACTTAAGATGATGTTTATTGTCTTTACAGTTTTCTTATAGAAACTTCTAATACAAAATTATATTACAAATTAAATTAAATACAACCACTTTCTTTTATACGTAAGTTGAATGTTTCAAGCTATAAAATTAATCGAAGGTCCAAAATGGGGCTTATTAAAACGTAAGTGAATATTTAGAAATCATACAATTAGATACATAATACTGACTGATACATGATTACTATATACAATATATTATGTGCACTATAGAAATCAAATTCTGTAATATTTATAAGGAACACACATATATAACCCATATATAATATACATTCTTTTAAATAAGGAAGCAAATACGTTAATAGATTTAAATTTCACATTAGACTTAACTTACCCGAAAATACTTCGAAGACACAAAATAGAGACATCACTGTAATTTCAGTTGGGACGCATACGTTAGAGTTACAATGGAAACCGAAAATGAAATCAAGATTATATTAAATACACATACATTCAATATATTAAAACAAAGCTATGGTTCACTAGAGCCCTGTCTACATGAAGAGACACATTTTCGAACACGTTTTCCTCTCAGACGTATCTCCTAAAAGCAGTTTATTTACACAGAGAGATTTTGTATCTGAGTTATAAAGTCAATCAAGGCAGGTGGTGTGATTTGTGGCAATAGAAGACCTCCATCGATTTCACGACAAATACAATAATTTGCAAGTTTTCAATGCCTTTACTTTTCAATTCTTATTTCAAAGCATCTTTTTAAGAACATGAAAGAGGAAAATCAAATTTTATCACTTTATAAATAACTTAACAATCAAATAATTATCTTTATAAAATTAATATAAAATTATTATGTAAATAATTTACTGATATAAAATTTTATTATAATAACACAGTCGCATAAATGATAACATTTTTTGTATAATAATTAAAGAACGTAAAGTTATTTTATGTTACGTGTAAAGATTTTAATTTCTATATTAACTGAACTCTGCTAATTACCGAAACAATAAAGATTCATTTTCAGCGGAGAAGATCAGAAAATAGCTGAGCTCTGTTCGAAGTCAAAATAGTCCAGTTTCTAGAAAATTTAAACTCTTCTGTAAATATGTTAAGCGATCAAGCTAGTTACATCTAAGCCAACTGTTGAAAATTAACTATAAAAAATCAGAAATATAATCAAATGCAAACTGAGGATAAAACAAGCTTTTCTTGTTTGTGAGACCTCTTGAGACATTATAGTATACAAATCCCCCTTAAACAGGTAGATTATTCTACTAGATTTAGTTAATGCTAACAAATGAGGTACAAAATACACCTTTCTATAGCTTAACAAATAACAAGTTAAAAAGTATTCTCTTTATAAAGAAATGTCGGAAATGATCCGAAGGAAAAATCACATTATAAACTAATTAAATTTGTTAAAGTAATAACAAAAAGTCCAAACTATTCGGGCCATGTTATTCAGTAAGCTAAACGCTCAGAGTAGCCGCCATTTTTTCTAAACGCGTGATGACCATGCGCAATTACATTGAAGTCACAAAATATGTCTCCAGCGACAATGCTTTCCATCATCCACAATGATTACGATTTCGGTTTAGGCGCCACACACACCTATCTGACGCATCAGGGATATGTTTCCCTGTGTATACGGACTGGCGTAAGCGCCGCAGATTTGCAGAGGTACTTGTACGGAGATATGTCTTCTCGTGTCGACAGAACTTAACACGCCTTCTCACTACCGAGGCCAAAATTTAAGTTGTTAATGCCATCTGGATGACTCCATCGAGATGGACTTGGTTTGATCGAAGAGGTATTATTTGTCTCCGATCTAGATAACCAACAGTTTGTGACGTCACTAAATCTCCAGCCTCAGTAGGGAGGCTTTTGTGAACGAAAGGGTACTGTATACCCTGATGGACAAGTGTGACTATCTTGCTGTATTTTAACGCGTGCATTAGACTCTTATACATTCTCCTTGCCGTATACCCCGTGCCTACGTTAACCCGACCGACACCCCGCTCGCTCGCACGCAATCGAAATCGATTATTGCCAGAGTCGCAATCAAGTGGTTAAAGAACCGCGGCTTAATGACCATTGCTCTAAGTAAATGCTGGTACTCCAAATTCAAAATGATCTCAGTAGCGGGTACTACTAATTTGGAGTCCTCTAGCAAAAACGTAATCTCTAAAATATTTACGTTTGTAATATCTTAACTTACATGTGCTTCTTCTACGTCACTTAATAATACATTACGTTGTAAACAAGGAATTATTCTTTCTTTCTTTTTCATTTTATTTCTTGATCCTCCATTAGGAAATTCACGGAAAGGGAGGGATATCCCATGGAGGAATTTTTAGTAGAAACTGATGCGTATCCATATTACACATCAGGAAATCCAAGAAAACGCCCTTGCAGTTAATCATTTCGCCGCGACTAAGAATCCCTGTCCAAACTAACATTTCTAGAAGTGTTTTGTCGCCTTTATCGCTAGTCCACTGTGGACAGATTTTTAGTTGATACAATTTTTTTCTTTTATGTTTCACAGTGAAACAGTACATCGATTTTAAAATACTTCCCTTAACAGAAATGGATAACATAGGAAAGACTGAATTTCAAGACAGTAATATAAGCTATCAGAATAAGTTTTAGAAGTAACAATAAAGCTTCAAACCTCACAAAAATTATCAATTCGTTATATCGTAAATTAAGTATAGTTTTAAGCAAATATATGTACATTATTGAAATACAAAAACAAGGACTTAAAATATTAATTGATATTATTGTTAATAAATCACTCAGTGTGATAAGTAATTACAAACTGATTTACTTGTATGTATTAAAAATCTTTGTAGATGTATTAAAGATCTTTGTTTTGCCAAATGGCAAATCGCTGAGAACTGACTATTTGCGAGACTGGCAAAAAAGAAAATTAAAGAACTTAACGCTTCGCCCAGTGGCTACATTGCAGTATCATTGGTTTGGTTAATTTTATTACGGCAAATCACTCGAGCGTTATCTGCCTAAGGAAAGGGATGCCTTCGTGAGGGAATTTCTAAGCGAAACTTGCTTGTATACACATTACACATGAGGAAAACCAGGAAAACACCTTTGTAGCCCCCGTTCGCGGAATTCAAACGCCGGATCTAAGTACCAGTATTCAGCGCCTTTACCGCTCGGCCTCTGGTAGACAAGCATTGCTGTGTGCAATTTAAGGGGTTCGATTTCGGAAATTTTGCACAAATATATCCGTTATGTCCAACATATGCTTGTTAATAGTTATCGTAAATAGCAGAAATAACATAACTATAAATATTTCTTAGAGTATTATATTGTATCTAATTTTTCTGGACGTTTGCACAAATTATGTCATGAGTAAATGGCAATACCAACGTTATATAATATGTACCTCAGGTACGCTGCACACAAAAAAAGGGACAGTTCTATATCTCCCGTTATACTAGGCCGATTGAGAAAATTCAACTTGCCTATTCATGTCTCGAAAGCGCGACTTGGTTATACATTAGATTTATATATGACATTGTTATAACATAGGTATTTTGACACAAAATCAGATGTTTTCTGAAATGACAGACGAAAGTTTTCCGTACTTCGATTCTACGACACAAGCCAAACTGCCAAGTTTTGTAGAGTAATGTTTACAAATTAGCTCTCAAAACTTTAGGTCCTCAATGTTAATTGAATTTGGTATATATTTATTAATATCTCTATTTTTATTAAACTTATTTTATTCTACATTTCACATTTTGAAATTTCGGTTCATTCCAAATAAAATCGTCAATTTTTATGATTGATTTTTAAAATTTGTATTTTAAAGAATTTTTATAAATTTTTCGAAATTATACCCTATAAAATTTTTGTCATCGCCTTAAAGAAGATATATTTCTAAGCATACCTGCAAAAAATTAGAGTTTTTTATTGAAATTTTCCAAAGATAAATGCGAATTTATATTTTGGCGCGTTTTGAAATTTGGCGCATTTGATATAAGCGATAAAACCGAAATGTGGTTTAACAACTCTGTTAAAATTATTTGAAAGTATGAACGATGACATTTTTTTCGCTAGTGGACAAGGATAAAAAGGAAAGGAAAATAGGTTGCTATAAATTAAGAAGTTCGCCAAGTGAGTTACTCTTGGCGCAAATTGAAAAAAACCACGAAGATAAATTTTAAAATTTCTCCATAAATTTCTCACCAAAAATTACAAAATTTAACATAAATGCATAATTTGACTCGTTGAATCGAAATATGGAAAACAAAATGGTATGTATTTCAGAAAAAGTCTGATTTTGTGTGAAAATACCTATGTTAGGACAATGCTATATAAAAATCTTATATATATCTTAGGTGGCGCTTTCGAAAAATGAAAAACGCAATTTGAATTTCGTCACTTGGCCCAGCAGAACTGTCCCATTTTTTTTTCGCAGAGTACATAATAATTGTTAGTTTATACAAATAGCACACGTGTTTCTTTAACAAGGAAGATTTGTACTATTTGTAACATTTATTCTTCTTGGAAGTATCGAAATCCTCTTTATAATCAATCATTACAATGAATACTTTCGTTTCTTAAACGACACTGTGGTACTTATATCTGTTTTAATTTCAGTCCTTTTGTTCTAATTCGCTTCATTCATTTTTAACGCGTTTTTAATTTCCTCGGCTATGTTTACACTATTTTGTTATCTTTCTGCTTAATAGTTTGTTTTGCCTTTGTTTGTATTTACCTTCTTTTAGCTTTGTGTTTCTTTCACCGATTGTAATTTCTTTTTTCTTTTTACTGTACAAACTCTTGATTGTGTTTTACCAGTTTTACTTCTGTTTGCATGAATTTGGAATTCTTTTCATAAGACTTAAATGACTTTTGTTAGGAATTCTGTCGCTATAATTTCCGGTAATACACAGCACAAAAGATACACGTTTACTTAGTGCAGTTCTTTGCATTTCGGAAATTTGGAATTTCCTGGTTTCGTAAATCTTTAATTGATTTTAATCGCATTTCTTCGACTGGAATTTCTTTGCATTCTTTAACTAATTTTTTTTCCATTTAAATTTTTGGTCATCAAAACTAAGTTTCTAAGCTCTGATTATAATTGGCTGTTAAAGAAACAAAATTCTTTGATAGACATTTACAAGAGAAAAATTGAGATTATCTTTTCTATCCAATGCTGTTCTTTTTAACTTCTGACAAAACCAGCTTCTCATTATTGTGCAGTTTATTACACAGTATTTCCTAGCATTCATAGTTAGCTAGATTTAAATTCTATTTAATGAGAGTTTAAGCTCCTTAACAGCTAGTTAATGCATTATACATAAAAGAAATTGATGCTTTGCATTTATTCATTGCAGGATTTATCACTCATGAATCCATTAAATTACTTGCTCTTATTCCTCGGAAAACTTGAAAACAAATTATAAATCAGTTAACGCTTTTCTGAAACTTTATATTTCCCATTGAAAAATTTTTTACCAATTTTCTTTTACAAAAATTTTGAATATCCTGTATGCCGTGCAGTTTTATGGTACGTACTAGAGGCCTTTTTCACTTATTTTAGGCTCTACAGTTTCATTTTCAATATTATGTTCATTTTTAAATCTTAAGATAAACGTTTAATGACTTTCTTTCAAAACATGTAATGCAGAAATAAAGAATATTTAAAATAAGAAATTTAAGACCTAAAAATGAATCAGTGAAGGAGTAAAGTGATACAGTGAAACTCTCATTTGGAAACTTTCACGTGAACGCTAAACATTACATGGATTTATGTTTCCTCGTCAAAATGAATGTTAGGATAACCATTTGTCTGTCAAAAGAAGCTACAATAAAGAGTAATATGTTAAAAATGTTTTAATATCCGTATGAGTATTTGTAAGAGAATTCGCATAATATTAATGGATAAAAAATGTCCGTAGTCAACTTGAGAATCCGGAAGAGGACTGCAATAAGCAATGGGAACTCACATAGTAACAATAAAATATGCAATATGTCGATTCCGAATAGAGTGTGAGATAATTCATGTCATTGTTGGAATTGTTTCGTACGGAGGGAATTTTTTTGAAAATGTCAAAAAATTGAAATTTTATCATATATCGAAATTATTAAATTTGCTTAGTAGGTTTAAGAAATTATTAGTTTATATTTCATTAGATTTTAGACAATTAAGGGAATATTATGAAAACAAAAGTAATTTAACTTTTATTAGTTATTTTAATATCAATTTACTATGACATTTGTTCATGAAATGCTACTTCATTTAAAGGTAACTGCAGATACTTTGTCTTCTCTTCCGAATGAAAGGCGATCTTAAAGCAATGCAACTGAAAGTTTACGTTGCTAAATTTTTTATATAAATATGTATAATATTATTATGCACGTGTACTCATCTTTATGGATATCTGCGCTTATTTTGTTAGCATATTTTAGAACTCTTTGTAATACAAGGTGTAGAATAATTACTGCCATTAGGATGATCCTGTATTTAATACTTTTCAGTATTTTGATTACACAATTTTGGTTTAAATGATTTAAAAACAGTTGTCCAAATCCTGAAAAATGTATTCTTGGAGAGGTTTGTTTTGTTTTATTTGAACATGGGTTAAATTGGGTTAAATCTAAATTAATTATACTTCCGCTCCGTTTACTTTCTCTACGATATATACTTACAGTTACTTCATAATATCAGCAAATTAATTTATTGCAAAACTCTTTTTAGTAAATCATAACTGCGAAAATTATATCCATTCTGTGCTAAGATGGCTCTAAACACCAATCTATAAGAATAAAATGTTTATGAAATGTAAAAATTAAGGAACGTTAATAAAAAATATTTCCTTATGTATACAAGACATAATTAGAAAGAAACAGGGAACCTAAAATCGTAAAAAGGCGATCATTCATCCATTTATTTACTTCGATTTATGACATAGGTTATAATATTTTCGGTATGGTTTCCGTGCTTAAGTCTGCCACAGTACGGTTTACTTTCTGAACTTTGTTTCACGAACTGGTTCTCAAATCCTTACGATAAAAGTATTTAATGAGGAATAGCAGCATTACAAACCGCATAAATGAATCATGCTTAAAAAATCATCTTTTAAGCCTATTTTAAAGCAGTTATGGAATTTTTCAACAGAAGGCTAGAAATAAATATTATACAATTTTTGAATCAACAAAGATTCCCAATTGAATTTTCTTCAACGAAACTAATTATATTTGATAACCTCAAATTAAGCTTTAATGTTTTATTGTACTATGTAATAAATGAATCTTTATTTCTAATCCAGTAAGATTATTTCCAGTAAGGATATGCATTACTTATGTGTAGATCTGCTCATTCATAAATTTTGATATACATGGTTGGAAGCTTCTCATGAATAATTTGCATTCATTGAATAATAAACAAGATAAGACGAATTATTATGCGGAATAATGATCAGGTATTAAATCTAGATGAGCTGAACAACTACGCTTCACTTTCGAAATAACTGAATAATAGATTACTTGTCGCATTGCCTAATACTTCAGCATTTATCCTGAATACAGAATGAAGAAGGAAAAATCAAGTTTAGTTTCGAAATATTTAACAATTTTCTCATTTATTCGTATTTGCAATTAACTCTCATTCAGATAAAAAGCATGGAAACTAGTACAGATAATTTTACACACACTAGTAGAAATATGACATTAAAAACTTCGACAATTTTGGATTATTTACACGTATTTAATTAAAATTTTTTATCGAAAATACTTTAATCTATTCTATTATTTAATCTATTCTAAGTTTCATTATAGTATAGTTATGAACACATAAATCTTCAGCGCACAATTAAAGCCTGTAAATGTACAAAAATCTAGATTTTGTTTTATACTGCTAATTCATATTTACATTTGCATATAAAATAAATTTTATTAATTGTGATATATCACAATTAATCAGATAATAACACGTTAGAAGGCAGAGATCTGATAAGATTTCTATACTCTTCGACATGAATACAAATTCAAAACTTTCAAGTGTACTCTAACTATGTCAGTACACTTTTGTGTAATATGTGAGTAACTAACACTATATCCAAGTGAGATCGAAGACAACAGAAATAATCTTCAAATATTATACATACAATTTAACACAGACTTCAGTTTAAAAAATGACTGTTGTTCTAAGTATAAGATTCAGATATTAATTTACTGCCAGCATGGTTGAAAATTATTAAATGAGTTACTCAAATAATTCCCGGAAACGTTTTTACATTCATGTAAAAATGTCTCGAATTTAATTCTATTCCTAAATTAAAGGTATTTGATAGGATTAAAAATATGACGTATTTTTTTTCATTTAAGTTTATTCTATTTCCACTGAATATAAATGCCGTGAAGAAACTTTCAAATTGCTAAGGTTGGAAGATTTTACAACAAAGTTAAGATAATAAACGGTTATGTGAGCATAATATTGTTTCTTGGTGCAGTGAGAGTGAGGCATCTAATAGGCGAAATGAAATGAAGTTTTGTTGAATGTATACAAACATGAATGATAAGTGAAATTCCAAGGTAATTAAAATTGCATTTCTTTGCACAAACAAAAAATACTAATTTCTATATTTTTAAAAGATTTTTCTTATTGAATAAACAGCTTAAAAGTATTAGAAGTTTTGATACTGGGATAAGAAATATATCATATTTAACGTCAATGTATTGAATAGGAAAATTAAATCTAAACTGCTCAGAATCAGTATTATAATATTAAACACTAATTAAATTTGAAAATTCAGATTAATATATAAATATGTTGTAAATGTTTTTATAAGTAAGGAAATGCACTAATGCTAATTTTATGTAAATAGCAGTATTTCGTATTTTATTGCTGAGTGCACTTACAGTGTACTCTTGATATATCTGACGAATTTCGCTGCATGTTTTCGGAAGGACTATCTTGTCATTGTATTCGAAACTTCTTTAGCCGAAGAAGTCCAACAAAGTTTCAAAAGAAATCATTTCTATCTCGGGATTAATGAAATTCAATGTCTTCTTCGTTTGTAATTTCAGCGCCATTCTCTGCCTCGTCTGTTCTTGCGACATTTGAAACAGTATCTGCATTACTCAAACCCGGCTCATCGACCCGTTCCCGATTCCCGTTCTCCCGTTCGACATTTTAAATTTTTACGGATACGACTTCAGTTATTACCTCGACGCTTCATCAATTAGATAAATCTGTACACATGTGCAACGAACTGTAGAGAAAACGTAAGCCAAAATATATAATTCAGCGACTACAGTATGCTCGGATTTGCGCCTGTGTCATTTTTATACGCTCTCACGCATAGCGTAAAATGGGCGTGCGTGAGCATAGCCAAGTACAGAGAATCCGCAAACCGGATATTTCGCATACGGATAATCAACAGTACATTGTATTTATTTTGCACCATCCAACATTTATTTTTGCTTAAAGAATACCATTTATTATTTATTTTGCATTTTATTTTGTTGCATATTTTTTGACTTTTTTTATTTGATATTATTTTAAACTTTATTTTACATAGTAATTGTACATATACAGGTTTGCGGCGATAGGAGACACCTGAGGATTGACTGTTTGTTATTTCATAGATGTTTTGTCGAGTAACAAAGTTTCTTACATGAATTAACTATAAAACTTTAAAGTGCACGAAACATTCAAAGAAAATCTGAAAAGAATCTAAATTAACATTTAAATCATGAGTGAAATTTCAATACTTCTGAATTTTACGCGGTGTTAACTGTAAAGATTTATTTTCGGTTGTAGAGTAGGTTATGTTGATTAACCAGTTGTATATGATTTTAGTATCTGTAATGAATTCTTCTATCCATATTCCTCACCACAATGCAGCTTAGTAGTGAGTATTTAAATTGAGGTTTTGGGAATAAAACGGAGAGTGCTTTTGGCATCGCATGCAAGCTATGTGGTTAGATTGTTGCCAGCTCCAATAGTCGTAATTATTCGGCCTTGCGGTTCTCGCTGCCGAAGCTGGAATGCTGACGCTGCGATAGTGGTAGTGAGTCAGTTTCTAGCAGTATTTATATCCGTAGTTCTAAACTAAAATTCCATTTTTTATTTTTTGGACTCATCACCACGTGTTGCGGAAATTGCAGCCCAATAAAATATCTTATGTTCTTAATTTTGTTTAAATAAAAAACGTTATTTTAACCTTCTCACGACTTAAAAAGACAGCTTCTAAATGAAAGATATTTCTTTACGTTCTTAGGAACGGTAATAACAATTATATGGTTTTTCACGAGTTGTTTCTGTTACTAAATTATGTTGAATATCTTCACATTTTTCGATGTTTTTCGGAACGGTTTCAATTGAAACTTATTTAATAAAATATTCAGCTCACTAGAATTTACAACAAAATGTATTTTAAACTCTTGGTTTTAAATTTTAGAAAACAATATGTTTTTAAATAATCTACTGCTTACAAGTGCACTTTACAGAAGAAATCACCCTATATATATCTAATGCCAAATTTAGATATTTTAGAGACATGTTGATTTTTAATGCGATAAATTACTACATGATTTTGCTTCAACAGCAACAGTTTCTTATAGCATTTTTTTACAGCATTTTGATACACATACACTGGGCCAATGAATTAGAAACCTTTGAGATTTTCATTTGAACGCGAGCTAGAGATAAGGTATGCAAACTGTTTTTATGACGTGGGTTACACGTGGTTGAAATGTTAGTAAAATAAGATGTAAGAGCGCTTGTCACGATGAATGAAGTAAAATGGGAAAAAAGACAGACCTTTCACCATTTAAAAAAGATTGTCATTATTGTTGGTGAGCATTTAGCAGGGGCCTCGATTTCGAAGGCAGCCATGTCAAAGGTTTTTTTAAAAGTTGGAATCAAAGCCCACAGTCCTTCTCTAGGAGACGTAATTGTTGTTCAACCACAGTTTTCCAAGATACTGATAGACGTTATCTCCGACGAATTGTACGGTAGAACAGGGACTCTACTGTGCTTCAACTGACACAGATCGTGAACCAAGGCTCTCCCAACAGATTTTCAGCACAAACTATGCGCAGAGATTTGCTAAGGATAGGAAAGCATAGTTGGGTGCCTGTGAGAAAACCACTCATTTCTGCCCGACATGCAAGAATTCGTTTGCAGTTTTGTCGGGAAAGAAGACACTAGACGTCAGAGGATTGGAAACGGGTAATGTGGTCGGACGAATCACGTTACGCAGCGTTTCTCAACCTTTCATTATTCGCGGCCCAGTTTTCAATCATAATTTTCATCGCGCCCCCGTCCCCCGCATGCAATAAAATGTGTACAGCAATAATATATATATTGAGTATCTTCATTTTTGTTTTTAAATTATTTTTAACTAACTGAGTAGAAGATAAAACGATAAAAGCATGATCAGATATTTAATCTGATCTTTAAATTATCTATTTTAAATCTGTGAGTTTGATAATAATAGGCTAACGTAAAATATTTCATGAATGTTTGAAAAATATATTAAAATATATATAACTATAGACAGAAAGGTACACACAGTATTACGAGGTATGGGTTCGAAAAGATCTCTTTAAATAATTGCTACAGAAGGGCAGAAACAAATTTAGAATTTATTATAACTACAAGGATGAGTGAATGCCCCGCTGAGATGTCTTTTGATCACGGAAGTGCAAGTAGACATCAAACATAACAGCTGTAAATAAACATAGGAAAATGTAAAAAGTAGGCAAATCCTATTTAATGCATGAGAAGTTTTGTAAGTTACCGAGTCACTAATAATGTAAATTTTAAACCCAATACTGCTAATTCGTTTTAAAGCGCAGTCTCTCTGAAATCAAAAGATTTTCTCCATTTTCTGAAAATTCCGGGAAAATAGCACCTAGAGATTCGGAAATGCATTTTTTGCAACTTGCGATAATTTGCTAAGTTGGAAAACAGTTTCTACTATCATTAATTGGGCAATAAAAATTATCAAAATTGTCAGGAGAGTTTACATATATCTAAGGTTTTCGTTGAATTATTTTCATAATTTAAAAGCTATTGCATTCGGAATCAAAAGATCTACGATTCTCTATAAGAATTCAAAAAATATTTTAAAATATGAAAGGTTTTAGATTTTAACGGTAGCCTAAAAGTTTTTGTTAAGCGTTTTCACTTTATCGTTGAGCTTGCAGTGTACTGACTTGCTCTTACATTCAATCTTGCTAATCCGTTTTTTGTGAGTTTTAGCATTATTTCCTTCACACTTAACGTCATATACAATTCAATAGCAAAATTCCAAAAATTTTAAAACTAGTACGTTTAGAATACGTTTAGAATCTCAATGGTTCGCATTCATTTTTCTGCTTGCTTTCTTTCAGTTTTTTCTCAGTCCAGCTTACCAATATTCAGTTTCCACTTCCAATGTTCTCTTACCAATGTTTCTCAGTCCATCTTACCAATGCTCAGTTCAGCACTTACTAAGATGGCTTTACAATACATTTTTTTTTGTTTTTATTATTAAAGTTTTGTGTGTTTTCTTTATTTATTAAATATCACTTTCTTGGTACTTACGCCACATAAAACTGTATTTAACTGGAAAATCGAAATATTAAAAAACAGCATATTCTTAGAATTTCCGATAGACGGTCTCGCGCGTTGGAGATAAATAATGTATTTTCAGCACAGTATTGTCACTGCTCGCTTCGAAATCGTTGGGTTTGTTTATTAAAAATTGTTTAAACTTTTGCAAAATATGAAAAAGAGAATAAAGCAGTTTCGAAATTCTAAATTCGAGTTTCCAGGTTTCATATTCGGGTGGAAGACTACGTTATTCAAAACTGGATGGCTGTAGGTACCATTGTTTTTTCACAGTGCGAAAAGCATGCATACGTTCATGCAGACTTTTCATTATTTAATTCCCTTAAATACGATAGAGGGTGATTATATATGGTGGCAACAATTTGAAAAGTGATAGGCCGTTTATAGTGATTGCCGTTTCGAGACTAATAAGCGTCTCTTATGGGCTAACAAGCAGTTCTAATACACAGAGTTACAACCTAAAACTATTACCTAAATGCAAGAAATAAATAAAAAATATGTGAAACCCATACAAAATATTATAATAATGCACATAACAATACCAAAACATATTGGAGTCATATATGTACAGAAATTTACGCTAATAAATAGCTCATATTTATTAGCGTAAATTAATATAGCTCGTAGCTCTAGTATAGCTCTTACTTATTACCGAATGCCTATAAAGCTCATATTTAAACTTTAGATGTACAAGCAAGCAAAGCACTTTTCTTCGTTTTTATAAATGGAATATTATTGCAGCTATCAAAGGATTGTTTCCTATGAGCTTGGGGCAATTCTAATGATTAAGTTAGACAGATGTTTCATGAGAAAAAGTGCTAATCAAAATACTTGTGAGGGGAATAAAATATACTATTACACCTTTTGTGTATTATATCAGAGTATGGGAAGCATAAACATTGAATGTTGACGAAAAACCCATATCTGTATTGCTTATTTTCCTTCGATATCTTACTTCAAATCGAAGCATTGGCTTGTAAAAAATGGATAAAAATATGATTCAAACGTAATGTGTATTCCGCTAACGCTTAGTTGAATACTCCAACGATTTCAAGTTCAAGCACACAAAACACGCACAACACTTTTCACGCGAAAAAGTTTTAAAAAAGACTACATTAAAATTTAAAACTATTTTTTTATTTGTATGTATTTTATAGGTTCACATATCCAGTAGAATAAAATTATAAACGGGTTTTCGAAAAACATTAGCACCGATGACTATAACCAGTGGAGTTCTAGACAAGAGTTTGTTAGATAAACATCTTCTATTCGAAAGAATATCCCTAAGTTGTACAAGTTCTTTCCTTTTAGAACGAAATAAACCTCGACTGTACAGATATTTCAACTTTATCTACGAAATCTTGCAGAGTTTGAAGAAAGCATAAAACTGCTATTTTCTCTCTTTTACCGTTCATCGGATACTCCTTCGTTTGAAGTTAAGACGGAAACTTCCAACTCTTTTCGAGTCTACTTTAGCGGAGGTCAATTTAAAGTAAATACCCACTTAGCCGTTGCTGGATAAAATATCCGGATACATGGCGAACCCATCGTTTCGTAAAATCGGAGATAAACTTTTCTGTGAGATTTTGAATGTAGTTTGAGATTGCAAGACTGTGTTTAATTGCACAATATTTGGTTACTTTATTGAATTTAACGGCGCGTATTTTGTTTTTCAAATTAATTTTTCCAATTGTTATTTTAGAGATGACCAAAGACTTTCAAAGGGTAAACAATAGATTCCAGTTATATCAAAATAATTCTTACTGCAGTATAGGTAGAATTGAGAAAGCAGAACATCTGAAAAGAGCGTTACCATTTTGAAATTAAAGCCGCTTAGAAGAATTCATTACCAATTTAGTTTAAGTAATTTTTCGAAAAATGTATTACTTAATTTATAGTAGCACTTTCTCTAAAGTCACTGAAAATTTTTTTTTATTATTCCGTTATTATTTCTCTATTTAAGTTTCTTTAAATGTTATAAAATAATCTTTTTTTCATTTTGTTAAAAGACTCATTACACTATTTTTTACAATCGTAATAGTTTCATTATTTTATTAGTTATATTAAAATCATTTTGTCAAAAATAACATTTCTCAGCATCAGAAGGAAAGATAAATTTTTACTAGGTTGCAGGATTAACTACTTGTTCTATCTTTCTTTTTTCCTCTTTCTTCAGAAGTGTTCAGTAAAATTATTTCATAGTAAAGTTTACTAATATTTATATTATTTTGAAGTAAACGTTAGATAAACATTTAAACAAATTACATGATATTTTGCCGACATTAATTTATTTGACAGATAGTACTATTTTTCAATTATTTAGCGGTTACAAAAGAGAGAAATTTGCAATTACGTTTCCATTTTTGAAACAGAAAACTCACCAGCAGCAATTGTGAGCATTTGCATTGGTTCTAGTACTAGCTATAAGTTCTATGTTTGTTGTTCTTAATAAAATGATTTCATTGTATATTTTACTAATATTTCTGTTATTTTGAACTATGTATAATAGTTTGACAAATGACATGATGCTTTTTGTATTAATGTTTGTATTAAATTATGATTTAACAAATATGATAAGACAAACAATAATTATTTGTTTGAAATTACAATATTTCGATACTTGCTAGTTCAAAAAGAGGAAACTTTTGAGGAAACAAGAAAAACTATGTAATAATTAAAATTTTTATTATTCGGAAAAAGAACAGTACTGAAATATTTAGTTTAATTTATTATTTAAGAGCATGAAATGTTGTGTTACGCTAATTATATTGCAAAAATTTAAATTAGGAAATAATTAAAATTGTGAAAGTAATTGTCTTTGAGATAACAAAAATTCAATTTTTTTCAAAAATACGAACAAAAACTTAATTACATTCATTAATGTCCATTTCGGATGCTATACGCTATAAAGCATTAGAATATTAAAAATAAGGCAAAAACACGGGAAAGCGATTAAAATTTTTTAGAGACGATTTAGTTAATTTAAAAGAATAGTAAGTAAGATCAAATTATTCACATTTAATATCGCTTAAAATAATTGGTAGTTTTAATTAATTTTCTTGCTTTAAATTTCTTTCACAGTTAATTTTCCGCTTTATTAGCCCAAAAGAAACATTGGTCCCCAAAGCGATATTAGTCCCGAAAGGACATTTTGCATTGAATCGCTATAAACGAAGTATCACTTTGAATTGTTGCCAACAAATGTTTTCGCCTTCTGTTACATTTAAAGAAATTAAATAATGAAGAATTTGCATTAATGTATGTATATTTCTCTCGCTGTGAAAAAGCAACTATGATTAGAAGCATCCAATTTTGAATAACGTAGTCCACCACATACTCATGGGCACTTGCAAGCCGAATTTGAATTTGGAATTTGTTTATTTACGTTATATTACGAATTTTTACTTTGAAATTAACTGATTTAAATTGAAATTAACTGATTTAAATCTGGAATTGAAAGGGAAAAACAAGAGAATAATTGAAATTATCTGAACTTTTAATTCATATGCAAACTTTTATTGTGCTTATTGAAAATCTTCAAAATACAGTTTGAAACACTTTCAAAATATGTCCGATCACCTAGAAAGAAATCAAAATTGTAATTATGATGTTCAAAAAAAGGTTATAGAAATTAAAGAAGTGGCTGAAAAAAAACTTTGATATCAGATTTTGTTACTGTGAAAATCTCATTGCGCAGTGCTGCTTTCCATTAAAAAAAACATTTAAATCTAAAATATATTGCAGCAGAAATTTCTGGAACATTTAACATTTTAAAACAGCAACAGAAAATTAAATTATAACTGCAAACTGCATCATGCATGTATCATTGCAACTTGAGGAAAATGTTTGGAAATATACCAGTCTAGAAAAGTATTCCAATATCACCGAATGTAATGAATATATTTACTTTTGTCCGGACATATGTACTTATATTAATATGTGACAGTTTAGTTTTAATTTAACAAACAAGTTGTTTAAAAAGTTTTGGTTGTTTACTGCTCTTTCGCACTTTAAGTCACGCAACTCGTTCTTTCCGGAAAATTGAGTAGATTTTGAATGGTAAGCGTCTAAAAGAAATCGTAATGTGAAGAAAAGGAAAAAAAGCTTGAAAGCTGAATTAGCTGGTTTGGCGGATGGATGATTATAAAACTTCGTTTGAGTTGAAGATTTCCAGTGGAATGATAGGGAAAATAGTAAGCTGCAATTTAAATTTAGCGCGTAAATATCCACCAAGAAATTGTCGTTCGTGTTAGTTGTGTATTGATTTGTTAATTCATCGAACTTAAATTCTATGTTATAAGTCAAGCTGACTGTAATATTTTTTTAAGATCTCAAGTAGAGCTCGATTAAAGCTAATTTGCTTTTATTCATTGTTTCTGTTTTAAATGAATTACACTCCACTCTCTTCACAAAAACTCGTGACAATGGGAAGTTTTTGATACTAGTTAGGACTTACGCATAGTTGTAAGGTAATTTTTGCACTAAGTAAGAACTTCAAGTTTTATACAGGGGTTATAAATAGGTTTTTTTCATATTTACGTTTCACAAACGATAAACACCGTTCTTTACATACTGATTCTTATATTGAGGATTCATTATCATTGGTTTTGTCTGGATACGCAGCAGGTTATGAACGCATGTTTGCAAATATGCTTTTAACACCTACTTAGGGTTCCAAAATACCTAGTTAGGTCAGTTGGTGCTTCATGTGTTCTGCGACGTGAATTACAAACATCACAATATCTAACCACCAAACAAAAAGACACAGAACTATAACACTTTACGTTTACTGTAACTCATAACTTGTGAATGATTCATTTAAAATATACAAACACAGATTATCAGCCAATTTAAACGGGCCTCAATACAACCTTTTTTTACAATTACTATCACTTGGTGACGTCAGTTTACAATATGCACAGCCAGACCAGCATAGCAGTCGGCAACAGACCATGCTTAAATAAGCAAGGTAGAGAACCGCAACCCAAATTCTCACCCTCCTATCCGCAAATCACTAAACTCTATAATAAATATGCTTGTTATTCAAATCTGCATAAATTTTGGATGAGCGAATTTATTCGCAAAACAAGGCATTAAAAAAGAAGTAAATTAAATAACAGTTCGTTAGTTAAATACTACAAAGCAGATGCAGACTTCCAACATTGGTAAGGTAATGAAATGAAATTTAATCTCTAATTTTACCGCGACTACTTTTCTATTAATAAATTTGATTACTAAAATATTATGTTGGTTTAATACCCTTTCCTCTATTGTCACTTATCAGTATATAAAACGCACTTTTGAGTGTGTTCCATGTCAAAATTTTAGTAGGTAGTTCGCTGCACATTTTCCAAGAAAAAAGTCTTTCATATGAATTTTAAAGCTGACAGCACCAGATTATTTGGTATCACAATAAAATGCAATTACCATCACATAGTAACTAAAAAATTTAAATTCTATTATTGATGTTTAAGAAATAGTAAATTCTTTTCAAAAATTATTTTAAAATATGTATCCTATTTATTCAAAAAATAATAGAGTATTTTCTTCCTCCTTGCCGCATGTCTTGGTCGTGCAACTGGAAGCGTATCCGAAGCGTATTCGACAGGTATAGGGTTCGAGGTCCGGCGAAGGTAATGTACATTTTTCACGTCTCCAGCAGGAAAAAAACCTAATGAATCTACAATCCATTCAAATATTATCCTTTCATTTCAGGATAACATATTTAGCGCAAGACCATGAATTATAAACATATGTTCATATGCACCAGGTGGTCAAACATGCATATTTATAGTTCACCGTTTACATTTTAGGCTAATTTTAAGGAACAGAAACTCGTAGGTGAATATTTGATAAGAGAAGGGATATGACCACAATTTGTTTGTTTGCGATTAAAATGAAATGTAGTCTGCCTAATCAAGTATACTGCGAAAAAAAAAACGGGACAGTTTATATCTCCCGTTCTAATGGGTCCGTTAACGAAATTCAAATTGCGTTTTTCAAGTTCCCAAAGCGCGATTTAGGAAATATGTTAGATTTATATGTAGCATTATTCTAACATAATTCACTATAAATTATAAAAATTATTAATTTTATTTACTTTCATTATGAATATTATTCTAACATAAGTATTTTGGCATAAAATCGGACTTTTTCTGAAATGACATGCCAATTATTTTCCATATTTCGATTCTACGAATCAAATTATACCAAAATATTAAATTTTATAAAATTTGGTGCGAAATTTACGAAGAAATTTAAAAATTTAACTTGGCGGATTTTTTTCAGTTTGCACCAAGAATAATTTACCTGGCGAAAATTTCTTAATTTATAGCAACCAAATTTTCCTTTCCTTTTTTGCATTGCAGACGAGCGGAAGAAAAATCATCGTTCAAGTACGAAATACTTTTAAAAAAGTGCCTAAACCGCATTTGACGTTATTCTCGCTCAATAAAAAGATGCCAAATTTGAAAACGCACCAATATATAACTTCATGTATATCTCAAAAAATTTTGAATAAAAAACTTTAATTTTTTGCAGGTGTGCCTAGAAACACATCTAATTTAAGAGGATGTTAAAAATTTTATAGATTATAATACAAAAATGTTTTTCGAAAAATTTATAAAGAATATTTAAAAATACAAATTTAAAAAATAAATCATAAAAAATGTGCGAATTATATTTGAATTAAACCTAAATTTCGAATTCTAGAAGAAGGAATCAAGTAAGTTTAAGAAAAAATGAGATGTTAGTAAATATATTTCAAATTCAATTAATATTGAGGAGCTAAAATTTTGAGAGCTAATTTCTTAAAAATTACTCGAGCGATTTTTACAAAACTTAACACTTTGGCGTAATTTGAGTCGTAGAATCAAAATATAGAAAACACTGGCGTGTTATTTCAGAAAAAGTCGAATTTTGTGCCAAAATACCTATGTTGGAATAACCGCTATATATAATTCTAATACATATCCTAAGTCGCGCTGATGAAAAACGTAAGTTGAATTTCTTCAATCGGCCCAGTAAAACGGGAGATACAGAACTGTCCCCATTTTTCTTTTTCTTTCTTTAGTTCTTTTTTTTTTTTCAGTGTACAATAATTTACTTTGGTATAGAAAAAATTATTAAACAATAATGATACATTATTATCTATTTGGTTTCGGGCGTATCGGTAACAGCCGAGTCAGCGTAGGTCTAAATCAAAATTTCTAAACGTGGGTATTCTAATTAGGGATAATTATCCAGTACATACATAGAGCAATTACCTTTGCTGCGTATGATATTTTAAATAGTGTAATTATTCCATATACCGTGATGCTGGACTCCTTAGAGTCGCTTTGAAATTTTATTTATTAAAATGCCGAATTATAAGACGGTACCAAAGGTTAAAGTAAAAGTATAGAAAAAAGGATTATTCTTTTCGAGTGACGACGGCAAATTAATCTTCTGTACTGAGCTTCCCCAAAATAATATTTATTTCCTTGTACAACACAATTACTTATCTTTACAATAAATGATTAAAGAACAAAGACATTTCTAGCAGAACCATTTATGAATAAACTACTCTTTAAACATATAATTTAGTGCGTCTTTTGGCTGATAACGACTTTCAATAGGATAGACGTTAAATTAATCTCCTCTACTAAATTGCCCAAAAATAATTTTCGCTTACTCTTATAACGTAATTACTTATCTTTATAAAAAGAGACTAAATGACAAAGATATTTCTGGCAAAGCCACTTATGAATGAACTACATTTTAAAAACTTAATTCAATGCGTCTCTTGGCTGATAACGATTTTCAGTATGATTGAACTTATTACCATGAGGTTCGTCTTCTATACCAAACACAGTCCTAAGCGGTAAAACAGCTGTTTTCGCGAAGTGTTTCGCATTTAAAGTTTTCTTCCGAGAATAATAATTACTTTAATCCTAATGTACATTTCCAAAGTGGTCTAGGAAAATCTGTTTCTGCAATGATAATATTTTAGCCTCAACTAACTACTTGGAAAGATTTTCATTGTTTGATGAGTTGCCTTTAGTAAATGCTTTACTGCAGCTGATTTCAGAAGTTAATTAATTGTTTAACTTATATTTCCTTTCTTTTCAGTTTCTTTATTTCTGCCCATCTGTCCAATGTATACTATATCATTTTGAAAAGTAAGTTTTTTGCAAGTGCTTCTTATGATTTTGAAATATTTTGCATAACATACTAACATGAATAAGAATTGAAATATTTTAATACAATTTATGTGCTAGAATGAATGAGAAACGAGGATTTTATAACGTATTTTAGGTCAGTGTATGTGCTACGCAATTTTGAAGGAAACTTGTAATTTTATGGAATCTTTTATTGATATATGGGGAGTGAACAGTTTTACTACGTTCCAAATTCGTAGAAAAATGAAGCTTATAAAACCTAAACTACTTTGCTATAAAAGCTATGCATAGAGGTATCTCAATGTTATTTTTAGCCGAGTGTTTTCAATGAAACCGCAACGAATATTAAAACAGAAATGCAGAACAATCTAACGTATGTTTTTATTTAACATAACGTATATAAAAATGCTTTCAACAAGCGTAGAATTTTAAGAGCTAGTTGCAAAAACTTACAAAGACATGTTTTATAGTCTTCCATATAACTCATATCAGCTTCAGTGAAATACTTATTTCTAACCGGAAATGCTACACTTTTTATATCTTTTCGTACTTGAACCATCAAACGCATATTGTTTGCAGCTTAAAAGTTTTATTTCTTTAGTTAAAGCGTTTAGATTTATGTTGTTTACTACGCTGTAAACCAAAGAGTTTCAGTTCTAAGCTGAATGGTAGAAGTTAAGATTCAAACCGGCTGGAAAAAGTATCAGCAACATAAAAATACGCTATTAAATACTCAAAATATGATGAAAATCATCAAATTCCTTCTTTCCTATTATTTCAGCGAATATATATATATATTTTCTACGGCGAATCTTATTATACGAAAAAAGTCCAATATTTTATCATCGTCGTAAAATTTTCGCGGAAAAGACATGTTTAAAATACAGTATAATTTCCAAAGTTAAAACAATAGTTTCATTACAACAAGCAAAAACAATAGTTTTATTGGTATGAATTATTCTGCCAAATATTTCCTTTCGAACGTAAATGGCAATATATGTAATATATGTATTCATAACATTTTAATAATACAAAATGATAATTTTCGCCATTACAAAACACTAATTGTATTCATAATTGATAAAGAAGATTAAAAATTATTTCACATATCATATAAGTTACGTATACAAAATTTTAAGCAGAATTATTTCCAAAATCTGTCGAAATAGCGGATAACAAATGCAAATGATCGTAGAAATTAGTCCCTACTGTTAAAATCCACTGTGTTATAATACAAAAGTATATGAAACATCGAGTAAAACAATATTGCTTTATACATTTCCGTTTCTCTCTAATTATTTTTAACAGTTTTATGTTATAAGATAAAAATTTAAAGTTCGAATCAGTAACATTTATAATAACTTTGATCTGAGGCTAAGACTTGAATCCAGAGTAGATTTCTTGCTGTCCGTGCAATCAGACTATGCGTGCAAGCTGAGGTATCCAGAACTGTCACCAGGTTTCGATTGTTTTTATAATCATTAGAATTTAATGATTCTGTCTTAACATTGAGACGTCTAACGTGATGTTTAACATCTTCGTCTTAATATTAGTACATGTAATCTGACAGCACACATCCTTTGCTACCCTTCAAAGAGGATTTGAATCTATGCCAATATGCCAACGATTCTCAACCTGTGGGGTGGTATCCACATAATAGGCATGATAACACTTAATGAAGAGCGCAAGCAATCGAAAAGAAATTATTACTCCCACAATTGATTAATTGACTGAAAGGAAAAAAAAGAAAATCTGTTTTGAAATAACTCAAAATAAAATACACATTTGCACTCATATAACGCACTCATATATAGGAGAAAATTAAGTGCAGATAACTAACTCATCATCCACCCTTGCCTAAAATTCAAAGAGTGATTTGTTACCAAATTTTCTTTTGATTCCGCTACTTGCCGTGAGGTCTATGACGATTACATCTTCGGCAGGTGAGAGACTTTCGAGATTGTTTTGAAATGAATCCCTAACCTACTCATAACTTGCTACTAAGTTGTCGTCAGCATGAAAATTCTTTTTAAAATTCTTCGTCAGCATGGCTAAATGATTTCAGTTCGTTACAAAACACTTTTCACATGTTGGTCTTCAGCCGTGTAGGTTTTAACGCATCCACCCACATTTGCAAACATTTCTGGGCTTCTTTTTGTTTAAATTTCTGCTCAACAATTCTGATTTCCTACAAAATGCAATTACTTTATCACTCGTATCTGATGTACGTGTAACTCCTCGTAGTTGAATTTCCAAGATATTTAACTTCTCGAACAAGTCGACCAAGTAGCACGATTTCATCACAAATCTTCTGAAATTCCGGCCCGTTGTTTTCTTCTAGAACAATGCCGATGTCATGTCTTAATTCATAAACCCGTTGGAAAAATTTTTATCTTTTTTCGCAATAAAATAGTAACCCCGAATATACTGCAAAAAGCACAGAAAAAATTGTTGATTTTAGGGATCTCAATTTTATAGAATTTATTATTGTTACAACGCTCGTTAAAACAATACTCAGACCAGGTCTTATTTCTTTGGAAGCTATAGCTTCTCTGTGGATCATGCAATGTGTCCTGACACCCTATGGAGATTTTCATTTTATTAGTACTTGTTCACTTTTTTAACGAACATATTCCATTCGTTTATAAAATCATTTAACGTAGCAAATAATGCAAATGCTCTTGCTTCGAATTCGATTGCTTTGCAAATAATAGTCCTTCTACGGCTGACATACTGTCGCCAAATCGAATAGCATCTTTATTGTTATTTGTTGCCTCATCAAGCTAAAATGAAAACAGTTAGCACTCAACTTCATGAAAAGCTGGTGCTACTCTATCACCAGTTTGATCGGCAACAGTATCATTTGTATAGATATCGACTGAAATTCTTTGGCAAAATTATCATCTCAAAACAACTTAGTTTCAACAATCTTCATTGCAGCTGGTAGAATTAGCTGTTCAACAATAGTGTAAGGTTTTACGTATGGCTATTTTATATGAAACTTTGTGAAAGGAAAATAAAGCTTTTTCATTCGCAGACAAAGATTTTTTAAACGATGATTTATGTTTTATATATCATTTTAAGTTAAATTCGAAGAATTTTTGGGTTTTGTTGAAGTGCTTGCTGTGAAGCGCTCCAAATGGTTTGCCAGGTTTCTTGTTGTCTGCAGACAAACGTTTTGAGCAAATGACACTCAGTGGCTTTTGTTCTTCATTTACATGTAAACCCAAAAGTTAACTATCTCGAAAAGGAACCACGCTTTTCTGCGCAATATCGTCTAATGCTCGCTGTAATCATGGATATAAATTTATCTATGATTCTGTATAGATCTACTGCCGTAAATATTTAATACCGTTAATTACAATTAACACACAAATTCCAACGTACGCATTCCAGGTAGAAGGATCGACTTGACTGAGACTGGCTGGAATTGAACGAGGTGCAGCATTCATGCACGTTTACGACACGGTCCGCAAACGTTCCCGAATGTTCGAAAGAAATCCGAACTTCTCGCAAAGCATCGAAAATGCCCGATATGGTCTACGTAAGAGTGAGAGCAATGGAGAGACATTGATTCTGTTTTTTCCAATTTTGGGTTAAATTTTTTTATGTATGATGTAGTTTGTGATGTTTGCAATTAAAATTTGAGTATAGCTTTAGCGTCAAAATACGTTATTATTGTATGAGAGGGGAGTGGGGATGGAAATTAGGACTGAAAATTGGTTGCAAATACTGAAAGATTAAGAAACGCTGGTCTAGGCACATATATCTTCAATGTCTGTTTTTTTAAAACACCCTAAGTTATCTTTCATGTACAATGAAAGGAAATTTAAAAGTTCTGCTTGAATAAATTGCACCGTGTCTTCATGAACTGCTGTACGCATCAAATCACCCTTCTTTACATATAGTTTATAATCAAAGCACCCTTCTTTACATATAGTTTGAGTAGCATTCGTGTGCTTATGTCCCTTTCCTGCGCTACCAGATACAACAGTTTGACACTTGCAAGACTGGGTATTGCATTTGTGGTCTCAATCTTCCATGCACTGATTATTAAGTCGGATAAATCGAGAATACTGTTTTTCTGTGCATTTAATGTGGTACGCTTATGCTGCATGGCACTGTCACTGTGACATATCACATAGTTAGAAGACCTGAAAAAATGGTACCAGGTTTTTCTTCTCATTTGGAGTAATCTTTTGTGCTTTTCAGATGTTTTATTTTTAGTGCAGGTTTTAAACGGGATTTAACTAATCTTATCATCTAACACAATGGCACGATATTTTAATATGTTGCTTATTTTGATTGAGTAACGCTTATTTTTGGAATATGGTGGCCTGATTATGATTTTGAAATTCCCAAGTACTGAGACAACCGGTTATTCGTAATGGATATTAAGTCGCGCTGCGACGAGAACCAGTTTGCAAAACAGTCAAGTGATGGATTTCTTCAAGTCCTTGGTTCTTCTTCAATAACTCGTTCTTACTGCTTTCAAAATTCGAACCGCATATGCTTATGTGTGCGTATTATGACTGGGATTGTTTACAACTTCACGCGCCCCATCTTTTACGACATTCCACAGCGTCAAAAAGAATCCCAAGCTTTGTGGGCAGCCTATGTTCCTTATATAATTTTATATATTAATTTATATATATATATATATATAAACGGAAAGGAGGAGAAGATCCAAATAATAATAACTGCTTAATTTAAATAATACTAACCTTACAGACCAAAATAAAATTAAAAAAATATTATGTTTAATTTTAGCATAAAAAGATCAAGTAACCAATTTATCAAAGCAATTACCGTCTGA
>KK117732.1:178426-188815 GCA_000611955.2 Stegodyphus mimosarum
ATAGAAATTAGAACTATTAAAAGAATTAAAAAGTATAAAATAAAAAAAATTAAGTACTAAAATAATTAAGAAGTGTGCAATAAAAATTTAAAATACTAAAAGAATTCAGAAACATAAAATTCAAAAATATAAAAAAGCGCTTAAAATTTAAAAAGGCTCTTGCTATTTAGATTTTAACGTAATAGTAGATATAGTTTTTAAGTAAGCATTTAGGATACACCTACTAGTTAAAAAATTAATCCTGAAAAATTCAAGAAGCGGAAAATAAAATCGTGTATTCAAAACGCGCTGTTCGAAACAGCAAGGTTATAGTAGGGGACCATGCTGTGATTAACCTAAACCAAGTCCATGTGGAGATGTTTTCACTTAATAAACAGAAGAAATATTAAATGATTTATGATGCGTGTTTACATTTTCTCACTAAACTGCATGTGCGAGATTCTTCCAGTAAGTATTGCTCTCAAGTGAAGTGGCAGCGATTTCTACTTTCAGCAATTTCTCTTACCAAAGCTGAAAATACAGCAATTTCTTTAGCTAAGACAGGCTGTGAAATCAGTAGCATTTTCTTCGAGGTGTTAAAGGAAAGAGCTTAAATTTTAAATACAAATAACTGTGAAACATATGACACTAGTCCTAGGGATCATTCAAACGGAATCGTTTGCAACAAAAAATGCGGGCCGTGTCTTCGTGATAACTTATAGAAAAGGTGTATAATGTTTATTATTCATAGATAACTAAACTATACTGCAGGTTATTAATCAGATAAGTATCTCCCGCTCCTTACAACATTTCATTAAAGAAAATCATTATTACTGAATACACGTAATATAATTTGTTGTTAAATACTATGTAAGACTGCATGTGAATGCAAGAGAATTAAAAAGCAGATGAGTTGTCCAAATATGAGGCAATAAAAGATAAACTATTTTCGAGGTTCTATTACAGGAGAAATATCATCGGAGAATGCAGTGTGTAATCATTAAAGGGTGGCACGATTATTAGGACAATTATCCTCCACAGGAGGCTTCATTTATGTTATATTTATTCACATACCGTATAACGGGATTGAAGACAGAATGCTCGATGATTCATTAATCTTTAATCGACTGAGAGAAGTTTCCATCTTACCTAAACAAACATTTCTAGAAAACATCAAAGGTGAGTGTGGTGAAATTGTCAACTCAGCAGATGCCGTCCACTGTATCATATGATGCAGTTATATTATTTCATCGTAATATACACCTTCATTAAAAATACCATCAATCTGCATGTGCCTTTTTGTATCGGCAGATCGAGCAAGGTAACATTATAATTACTTTTATCTCTGTACAGTCTTATGTTCTTCACCCCAGAGGTGTCTTGTGGTGTACAGCAATCAATCTCTTAACACGAATATCATCTCGTATGAGAAAAGGTATAGTAGGCATGTTTCTCAGGCTCTGAAAATAACGACGCTTCAAAATCAGTTTGCACCTCATATTAACTCAACAGAGAATAAGACGTGAAAGTTTCTCTATTGTAAAATTGTGCCCTAAATTATATCTACCTTATCGAGAGCGGCGAGCTTTCCGTTGCGAATGGGTAAAAGTAACACATACGATTGAATACAGTGCCTTAAAACTCGTTCCCCATCTATACGCTGTATGATGCAAAACCTTTAATGTAGTGGCATCGCAAGTGAGCTATTTAGGAATAAGTTTCTTGAGCTGTTAACTGCACATGCCACCGTGAACTTAATTTCTGCTAAGGATACGTTATTTTTGGTTTAACAAAGCCTAATTTGTTGGGTATACTATCAGTTCCTTGTAATTATTAGTTATATTTATACTGTTATCCTTGCGAACCTTAACAATTTTGGTACCTTTTCTTGTGGTAGACAGCTTAATCTGGAATAGTTCTTCTTATGAAACTAACTGATAAAATTATTATATGCGAATTTGATTTATGTTATCACAATTCTGAAGCATACGAAATCAGCAAAATCACCAAAATATCACTTTTACATTTATTATTGCTACCTTTTTCGCATCAAATAAATTTCCGAATTACTTTCAATTTAAAAAACATTATGTATTTTCAAACATTCATATTTTACGCTCTTAAATATTTTTACCTTGAAAAGATCTTTACCATTTTATTTACTCTGAAAAACTGTTTGCTATCTTAATTGTGTACGACAATGTGTAACTAGCATTCCCGTTACTGCTCGTTTTTAATCCTAATGCCTAGAAAGTATTTCTAATAAGTTTAAACGCAGTGTATTACGGCACACATTTCCTCCAATAAATATATTAGTTTCTTAAAAGTTTAAATTACTATTATATTTTGTAACTCAAAGATTTTCTAAGAAAATCTAACTGCTATTTATTCTGTTCTTCAATAATATGCAATTGATATCACATTTCTGCCTTTTTTAAGTAAATTCAGTAACTCTTAAAGTTTAAATAAATTAGAAGAAAATATGAGCACTTTAGTTAGCAGAAAAAGTTTCGTAATACCTTCAAAAATTTAGAATTTGAATTAGCCATTGTTTCAATTCATTGAGTTAAAAAGGGTTTAAAAAAATCTTTAACTCAGATATGCCTTGTGTTTCGGAAAAATGCAGATTTCTAAAAAAAGATATAAAAGCCAAGTTTAAAATGAACATCCATTAATGCAAATATCATGAAGTGAAATTTAAAACTAAGAGTTAAAATCTGGAAAAAAACATACCATTACTGCATAAGCAATTAAAAATAAAAGCTATTCAGTGACTTTCCCCTTCTGCTTATTCAGTTTTTTTATGAAAGAAATGGAGCTTCTTATAGGAATTTTTTCAATGCAACACACAAAATCTGCAGAATTCGGGGAGGGGGGAGAAAAATAGCACTTTGCTTAAGCCTTACGTGTTTTCTATGTAGTATAAAAATAATGATCAAGAAATCTTAAGTGTTTTTCATATGTGGGAAAAAAGAAATCTAAGAAATTTGCAAAAAAGTAGTTTTTTGCTCTTTTAAGGATAAAAAAAAGCGGGGGGAATCATTTAGGATATTAGGGATAGCTTTCCAATTTCTGCGCATATAAGAACTTTTACTTGAGCTCCCAAAAAATCCGAGTTAGACTATAAAACTTCCTCTCGTAGTATTTTATGCTGATAGCGACAACAAATATTTTGTAAAGGGTATGCGAAATTATGCAGTTTATCCTACTATAGTTACGGGCCAAGAACTAAAAAAGAGGCCTACTAAATTCTATATATTTAGTTTCACTTTCATCGTAAATGCTTAATACAACATATACAATTAAGCTATTTTTATTTAAAAGGAGCATGATCCCAAAAGATATATTAGTCTCTAACACGGCATTTTGCGTCGAATTTCTAAAAGCGTTAAACCGCTTTAGAAACTGTTGCCACTAAACATTATCACCATTGCCACTAAACATTATCATTATTTATTAGATGAAAAAAATGCCCCATTGGAAGTAGTATAAAATCTGAAAGCTTTCAGATTTTTTTGTTAGTATTTTTTTCCGTATAGTTTTTAAGTACAGAGTTACACTGAAACCATTGAAACATTTTAACAACTTTTAACAAATGGAAAACGCAAATGATAGTATATTTTATTGTCCTCCAGATAAGGATAAAGCGATTAATGTTTGTACATGAAGGCGAACACTCAGTAAGTTCACAAATACGTGTTTAGTAAAATTTACCCAGACGTAGTGAGCTGGCTGATGCCACAGCTGCGTGTAAACTGTAGTAAGCCTTTGTTTCAACAACAAAATCAGCCAAATTTTGCCATAGAGATAGAGACCATTCCCTAGAAGTTTTCAATCAAAATTTTCAGTCAGAATAAAAAAATTTACCAAGATTTTACCTTTTATAAAAATTCATTGATGTGGGTAAGAAGCACAGTACGAGGTGAAGATACGGTAATGAAATTGCCAATCCAGGCTTAATATGTGATCTGATATACTTTTTATTGTGTCTGTCATCAAAGTTAGTCTTCACGCTGCTTTCTACTTTCATTTTCCGCTGATCCCGAAGTACTTCGCAACTGTATCCATGATATTGTGGCTGTGGTCTATCAATATATCTAGTCTATATTAGATGTGATACAAAACGGTTTAAATCATTGGTGTCCATTAGCAAATGTGAACATATCTGAAATATATTTAAAAAAAGCATTCCCCTTCTAATAACTCAGACGTAAATTCTTCAATTATTTATACTTATTCTGGTCAATCGTTTTTACTTCATTTTATAATACTATTGTGCTCTTTTCTTGATATTTTGCGATTTTTTAAGATTAAAATTTACCAAATTTTGTTGCACAGTAAAGAGAAGAAAGGAATTATACTGCAGAAATTCTATGGATAACGATTGCTGTAAAACGAATATTCTGTTTTTATCGAATTATTTTAATAACACTAAAAGCCCCAAAAATGCATCAATCTTTATTTGAGATAATATTAGCTCTGTCATAATATATTAAAAGTTTAATAACATATAAAACAAATTATGAATGTTTTTAAAGGCATCTGAAGAAATGAACTAAGTTGATCTGTATTTCAGTTTTCATTTAACAGTTAAACAATAATATATTTTATGCACTGAAAAATTAAATAACGCGTCTAATATAATGCAAGTAAAAATTGCAAATAAATAAACGTATTTATAAAGAAAAAATCTATTTTAATAATTAAAAATATAAAAAACAAAATTCTCTTTAAAATATTATTTTTTGCACTTTAGACTTTTATTCTAAATTATGTGCTAAATTTTTACTCTAAATTCTGTCTTAAATTCAATTCTGTGCAATTTTCAAATCTTAATCTCTGAAGAGTTTATATAACGCATGTATATTTATAATGAGAGCGGAAATAACATCTGCATTGATTTCAGGAATCATTTTAAATATAAAATTTGTTAAATTAATACAAAAGGTAAAATAAATAATACGATCTACTATAATCAACTTTAATTCAGAATCTGAGTTTGAATGTGTTTATATTCAGGTATGGGCTCACGTGTGTTCAAATATTTGTGTCTGAAATTGCCACCGTCTTCACACAGTGCGATGAATTCTCTTTTGATTTTAATAATAGATATAAAAGTAGGTTCTGTCGAATAATTTATATGTTATGATTTTTAAAGAATTTCATAGAATCATGAATAACCTGTGCCAGTGGTTCGTGTTATATTTCCTTAAGAGGTACCTCTATAGTTTAACTACATCAATCTCTAATTCTTTTTTTTTCATTTAAGATTTTAGTCTTATTGAGGATTTCACAATTCGGATTATGAGTTGTGTGTTCATCTGTTAAGTCTAAGAGTTGCTTCTAAAAAGGTTTAAAAATCTCAGCACGTAAAAAACAAAAGTAATTAAAATGTAATTTTTTATATTTTTAACCTAAAATTTTTCATTATTTTGTTCAATTAATTAATATTTCATTAAAAATTAGACTTTTGCTTATTAGGTAGCAGTTCAGATAAAAGAATGAATTTAAAATACTAAAATACCTCAACTGTCATATTACATAGAATGCTTATGCATAAAGTATATAAATTTGTTACAGGTCAGATGCTTAGATACATAAAGAATATAAATTTATTGCATATTACATTTTCAGATATACGAATCTTGAATCTCAGAAAATATAAGGTAATGAAAAATGAAATTTTATGTTGTTATCGAACAATATTTAAACTTTAAAACATGCATTTTCAGTGTAGACCTTTTTCTGTTTATATAACTATTTTTATTAAATCAAGGAAAAATAGTAATATCTAAACAGAGCTCTTTTTCTACTAATTTGAACCCCTTTCTTTTGTTAGTAAAGTACATTATCTTTCTTAAAAACAGAATTTTACATACACTATATAACAGAGTGAGAGCACTTAATTGAAATTTGCTGATTTGGACGTGTCCTTCTAAACATAGAAGGGTCTTATTTTAGTAACTAATCAAACAATCCCTTTATTTCTAATGTTATATTCAACTAAAATGGTCCCTTTTTACATTCCTTGGGAACTGAAGAGTATGATCAGGAAAAAATTCTTATCTCTGAAAATTCAATATTATAAATATATATTAAAAGCTATTATCATTATGTTTCACTACAAAAGTATGCTTGTTAAAACCTTTTTTATAATGGGATTTTATCAGACTTGAAGCTTCTCTTTTTTTCAAATGCCCATACCCTTTAATTTTTAATTTCGTAGTTAATTTAAAATTCTAATCACTTTGAACTATCTTAACTTACGAAGAAAAACAATCTCATGAAAACACACGTGCATGCTGAGGCAGTAGTGAGCTTTGCATTTGGCACAGGTAATGACACTTACGCAAACTGAAACTTTTATAATGTACTAGCCGCTGCACGGCCAGCCTTCGTCTGGCTTTTAAGTGTACCGGAAAAATGCCTAAAGAGAACACCAAACAATAGATTTGAAAACTGCACAAAATTTTACTCTGCATAACAATTTTATCGAAAAAGAAACAAAGAACAACTTTAAAAAAATTCAGTTGAAAATGCATTACATATAAAAAGCATACAATGAAATAAGCAATATCCCTTAATACAAATATTAATCATCCTAATAAATAAATTAACCAACTTCCTGCTGCCTTCTCTAGACAAACGTCCAGTATCCAAGAGAAACATTAAATTAAAAACAGCACAGAATTATCGCCCTCATTTTTCCGTGCTGATATCAGCAACAATGGCTGTGTGCCATTGTTGTTCATATAATGAGAGAAAATTATCAATTTGATACTATTTCATCTTGTCTAGATGCATCTTGTGTACCAGATTTCATAGGCCTGGGTCTATTAGCTTACGCGCAGTACGAACGAAAGACACCTACACACACAGAAAGACTCGCCCTTTTAAATATAGATCTATAAATTAATTAAACAATTTACCTTTGCAAAAAGAAACAATCTTTCAATTTCTTAAACTGTTCAATAGAGTAAAATCTCGCTTTGCTATAGCCCATTATGTCTTAAAAGGACGCGATTTCGTCAGAAAACACAAAATTAAAAAAAAAATAAAACTAATTCGAATTTCGAAAAACTCGCTTCGAGGTGCACTGGCTCATGCAAAAAAATCATGCAAAACGTTTCAATATCTTACAAACAGTGAAATAAGCAAAAAATAACATGAAAGAAACTCAAAAAACAAAACATTTCGCGCAGAATTTTACTCTGCAGAACAACTTTATCAAAAAAGAAATCAATAAAAATGTATTATACATATAAAAAATGACAATGAAATATGCAGTATCCCTTAATACAAATATTACTTATCCTAATAAATAAATTAACCAACTTCCCTTTGCAAAATCTTAAGAACTCAAATGGTATAAACAGATTAAGAACTTAAACAGATTAAAAAATATCATGCAAAACTTTTTTATAATTAAAATTATATATAATTAAAACATAATATTACAATGAAATAAACAATATCCCTTGTAAAATGTTAATTATCCTAATAAAGTAATTAAACAATTTACCGTTGCAAAAAGAAACAACTTTTTAATTTCTTAAACTTTTCAGTCTCTTAAAAACAGTAACATAAGAAATACGATGAAAAATTGTTGCCAAACCGAAATTTTTAAAAGAATGAAACTATTCAAAATGATGCAATTTCATCAAAAATCTATCAACAACAATAAGAAAGGAAAATTGTTGCCAAAACTACATTTTAAAATATCTGAGATGTGAGAAGTGTATTCGGAAGCTTCATTTAAAAAATTTTAAAAAAATACAAAATATTATTATTTTTCCAAAATTCTTTTTTTAAAAGGAGTCGAAAGGATTAAAGTTCAACGTGTCCAAAAATCAAAGGAAAATAAACAGCCCATTTTTTAAAATAAGTTTTTTTTTTAAAAATTTCGCCGAAAAGGTGTTAAGCTCACCTTCCTAAATAAATTCGTATTTAATCGATTTATTGAAATACGAAATTTATTTTAAGTTCGTAAAATAGCTAAGTGTCTACGCTTCACGACGATGTAAAAATGAAATGTATAGAGTGAAATCTCGCTTTCCTGTAGCCCATTATGTCTCAAAATGACGCCATTTGGTCACAAAACATAAAATAAAAAATATTCTAATTCGAATTTCGAAAAAATCGCTTCTAGGTGCACTGGCTCTTGTGTAGATACACCTATGTACCAAATTTCGTGGCCCTGGGTCTATTAGCTTACTCGCAACACGAACGAAAGACACACCCACACACACACACACACAGACTCTTTGTTTTATTATATGTAGAGATTTGATTAGCTAGTAATAAGGTAGTAGGAATATAGTACATTTAGTTTTGAGATTTGTTTCATGTGTTAAAATGTATTCTACATAATAAATTCTTACAAATATTTAAAATATTAGTAATATATGTGAGATATTACACGTATAATGCTTATCCTATGGATAAAATTACGAATTATAGAGCAATTAGAGTTGTTTTTTGTAGTGCCATATTGTAACTGGAACATATGTACACCACTTATGTACTTATTTTCTGAACCTCAAACTTACATGCCAGTTAAAACTTTTGACGGTAGGCTTTCTCTTTTAGTTTAAATAGTCTTCGGCGTTTAATTCGTAGGTTTACTAACAGAAGTGTGGGGATGTTATAGAAGAAATAAAACAAATGGAAGATTTTAGTCGCACATAATATCTTATTTTATTTTTTATTGCATTCATTCATTCAAAATCACTTTATGTGAAATGGATCGATGATATGAGAAATAAGATACGTATTTTAAGATGTATGTAGTTACAGTCCTAGTAAATGTTAAATATATAAATGAATTATTAAGTGCACTTGGATAGTTACTTGGCACCATATTGAGATTAAAATGACGTTTCATAAAATTAAATACCTTTTCACTTCGTTTAATGGCTACATTAAATTCTCCCATCATAATAACGGGAACTTCTGTATCTATAGTAAACTCTTCATCGATCAGTAAAGTAATCTCAATGTTTCATCAATGAACTAAACAAGAACATCTTCAAATCTCTTGAATTAACAATTGGATGAATATCCATAAGATGCTAGTATAAATCCTGACTGTCCATTTACAATTACATCACCATACAAATATCGCCTGCTTCTGAGTCCTGTATTCTCTTACTCTGCTTAACAGTAAACTCTGTTGGTATCCAGTCTGCTATCGTCGTCAAATTTCTATAAATTGCAACACCAATAGCTTGGCGAAATAAAATACAGCAAACACCAACGCAACACACTCGCTGTCTACAAATCACTGTCTACCAAATGATCTTGCCACTCATACGCGGTCGCGCATGCGCAGAGAACTTCCTCATAACTTCGATATTTTTGACGCGTTACCATGCATATACCCTTGGTCAAATTAAGAAATTTGCGCTTGCTAGATGTTATGTACACTGCACAAAAAAGAGGGGGGCAGTTCTATATCTCCAGTTCTACTGGGCCGACTGACGAAATTCAAATCGCGTTTTCATGTCTCGAAAGCGCGACTTAGCATATCTATATTAGATTTATGTATAGTATTGTTCTAACATAGGTATTTTGACACAAAATAAATCTTTTTCTGAAATAACATACCAATTGTTTTCCACATTTCGATTCTATGCCTCCTATTATGCCTAAATATTAAATTTTGCAAAACTTGGTGCGAAATCTTCAGAGAAATTCAAAAATTTAACTTGGCGAATTTTTTCCGTTTACACCAACAATAATTCACTTGGCGAACTCTTTAATACATGGCAATCCATTTTCTGCCATTGTGCAGGCAAGGCAAAAAAGGCCCATCGTTTCTACTTTCAAATAATTTTAGCAAAGTGTGTAAACCACATTAGACGTTATTATCGCTTTCCATAAATACGCAAAATTTCAGAACGCGCCAACATATAAATTCCCGTATATCTTCAAATTTAATAAAAAGCTCTAATTTTTTTATAGTATACTTAGAAATACATCTATTTTAAATTGATGGTAAAATTTTTATGGGTTATAATTCAAAATGTTTTTACAAAAATTTCTAAAAATTACTTAAAAATACAAATTTAAAAAATAAATCATAAAAAATGGGTGAATGTTATTTGGAGTGAACCTAAATTTCGAACTGTGAAAGAAGGAATCAAGTAAGCGTAATAAAATAAGATATATTAATAAATACATACCAAATTGAATGAATATTGAGGAGTTAAAATTTTGAGAGCTAATTTTTTAAAGACTACTTGGGCGATTTTTACAAAACTTGGCAGTTTGGCATAATTCAATATTTGGTCAATTCATTCCGCACAATTGCAAATGTGCTTGTAGGTATGAAGTGATGAGGGGAAGTTAGCACAATAGCCTCCGTGACCTCAGCTCTGTTCTCTGAGTCACCTATCAATGGGCATTACT
>KK117732.1:188959-266481 GCA_000611955.2 Stegodyphus mimosarum
CCTGTCACTGGTGTTCCAATTACACATCGGATCGTTGTTGAGGGTGCCTTAGGGGTTGCGAGCGCAAATCGGACGACCATTTTTCCTCGCGTGCTATCATCGCTCTCGGTCGACCTATACTTTCTTGACCCTCTGTAAAGATATTGTTCACTCATTCTTGCCAACACTGTTCAATGGTCGCATCACTCCAATACAAATGTCTAAGCGATCCTGCAATTTGACCACCTTGCAATTTTTAGTCCAACTGTCTCAGATGGTGACACCTTTTCTTACTATTCGTGAACCCGTCTGCAAGGTATTGTCGGTCGACGGAAGGGTATTCAGGGTTGACGGAACTATATTTGCATGGAAGGTATTCATCAACCCTGGAATATCCTCTACTTTATACACCATCTGGATGCTCCGCTGGAGCTCTAGTTAGTCAGTCATTGACTGCCAAAAGTTAATCATTTATATATTTTATTGTAAGGTATGGGATTTAATCTAAGGTAATTTCCCCTCATTCAGATAAATTCTTCTTGATACGTTGGTTTTTATGTTTTAGAGTATATAATTGCTTAACACTCATTCGTAGAGATAATGAAGACATATTTTCCGAATTTAATTTAAAATTTAGGTAAATAAATTTTAGTGAAATGAAACTTCCTTTGGGCGATTCTAAAATTCTACAGATATTCATAATTTCGGATCAGTGACTGAGACTACTGTTATTAGTTAGAGTAAATACATCATGTGAAGAATAACTGTCTGAAGAACGTCTAAAGACAAAACGCTAATAGCTTAGATTTTACGGCTCCCAAAATGTATCCTACTGGACCATTGCTTCTCTTAGCTTCATAAAGCAAACTTATTTTTATATGGAGGAGAGGATTTTTAAGAGTGGAGATAAGATATTAAAGAGATCATAAAACAGAACTGATTAGAAAAAGTAAAATACGTCTTCAGACTGTTAACAATATTTGTTGATGATTAAATTTACATGTCATATTACCTGTAAATCTTTCAGTATCTACTAAATATAATACTCAGACTTCTTTGTGTTTCTATCCATAACTTAACTGTACTGATAAAGATTAAAGCAATATGTTCGGCTGTGAATAACTACTTTCCTTAAGAGAAATATCCCCAAGTCGTTGTACAATACGTATGGACACTTATTTACTTTGAAAAATTTAACATTTATTCAGTTGGACAGGGTTCTGCAAATTGCTTAGAATTCAGTCTCATCTTAAGAGACATAAAGCAGGAAAGTAATGGTAAAAGTTATATTGTTCGCGAAATGCAAGACAGATTGAAATTTGGATTAATCAGCTTTCATCTCACTCTGGGGAATTGTAACGTATTCAAAATCCCTGAGTCTTCTGATAAACAACTGAAATAAGACTCAAGCTTTTACTGCAGTTCCCACACGATCGTTGAGTTTTCCGCTCTGTTGGGAACTAAATGACCGTGGTTATCAACTAGACGTTTCTAATCAGGTTGATGACCATGCTTAAGAAGTTCTCGTAAATAGTTAAATCCAATTTTCGGAACTAAGATACTCATTGTTACCTCCCTAGGCAAAATGGACCTACAAATACTCTTCATCTAAATCAGTCCTTGAAAATTTCTTTATCTGTAAATATAGTGTCACCACATTTTTAACAAAGGCGTATATAAATTACGAGAACATGTTTATATATTTGTCAGCTAACTTGAGGAAATCTTTAGTACCATTATTACAGGTATAATTTATTAGCCTGCGAATATTTTTATATACGTATACTGGATTCTGTTTTCCATGTTAATAGAGATTTCAGCTATAAGTGTATTAAGTTTGCTGAAATAGCGACAATGATTAATGTGCATTATGCAATTGGAAATAATCTTATCGAAGATAACTAATCCAAATTGATGCAAAATAATATTTTGTAAGTCATTTGCAATGAAGTATGAAACTAATTTTTCACCCATTTCGAACATTCCCTTTAATAAAATGGAAGAAACCGCACTATCTTCATATTCGAAAATAAATACACAAAACTTTAAATACATTTCCTTACTCCATCGGAACTCTCATAATTTTAAACAAGAATTTTTAGATCTGAATTTACAACATTGACTGTTCTACATTGTAGTAGAATAACTTTATTTAACCTTCTCTGTTTTAGATTGGTATGTATTGTAACAGTATAAAAATATATTTATGAACTTACATTTTTTAATTAGAAACTGAAGATATAAATTAATCAAATAGAAGTTTATTTCTTTCTTCAAACATATGTTACATGGAACACACAGTTCTTTCAGGACTTTTAAGAACAAATGAGCATAAAATGTTTTGAAAAATAAAACAAAAATTAATGAAAACATAAGAATACATATGTAATTTTTTGCCTTAGCTCTTTTATATATTAAAACATCTGCATACAAAGTGAATAGAAGCCATCTTAAGAAGATATCTCTCGTGTTCTTTTCCGCATTCAAATAACCTGACCCAACCTAACAATTACATATGTTATTTAAGGGTTACCAATGATTGCATAACTTTAATGAATATCCTTCAAAATATTCGTTGGCATAATCGTTTGGATAAGAGAACTTAGAAAAGTGTTTTTTCAAAACTAATCTTTTACTAACAGTGCTTTAGTCTTCTAAATATGAAAAGTTATTTATAAAACTTATGCTGTGATTAGAAGTAAAACAAAAGTGCGGATGTGACGATTTAATGTAAAAATTAATGATAAAAAATCAACCCATCCTACGATAACCAAGTACAAAATTAAATGATCCAAGTACATTTATTATAAAAACCTTTTAATAATTGCAAATAATGCTAGAAATTTTAAAAAATTTATATCAATTAGATATTTAAAGAAAATACAAAATAAATACTTTAATTTTTTAAAAAAAGTTCCTTCAGTTCTTTTAACTCTATATTAAACGCACTACATTAAAAGCTTAACCTCATTTTGCAAACAATCATAGATTAATTAAACTGAAAATAAAGATTAATCGTGTTAACATGATTAATGTTTTCAGTTAACGCCTAATAACAACATACTGAGAACTAGTTAATCACGAGGAAGGTAAAGCTCTTTTGGTTGCTGCGACATTCCTTGTAAAAATTATATTTCACGGTAGCTTGGCGATCAAAAAAGTCCGCTACAGATATTTTGATGACAGTGGTATTTACATAGGTATACACATACCATATATCTGTCTGAACAGTTAATGAACGGCTCAAACTGATATGTACATGAACCTAATTCAGCTGTTCAATAGCAGTTCAGTAGAAGAATTCATTTTTTCAATAGAATCCAACCGCAGCCTATATTTAATGTCGGCAGACTGTGTTTATTCAATATACAAACAGCAACATATGTCTGCTGGTAAATGAATGATTGTTTATTCTTCCCTTCACATCTTGTTATACTTGTATCAATAACCCCATGGTATATCTTTCATTACGGTTGTTGATATGTCTGTGATACAATTAGTCACTTATAAGATGATGTTGTAATTGCAAAGAGGGATAATAAAAATATTATGATCAAACCATCCTTATTCAGAACTTTCTTCAGTAATATCTAATTGCATTTAAAAACTTTTATAAGCGCAGACAATAATATTTCCATTACAAATATTAAAGTGGTAGTATTATCGATTTATGTAATGCACTTTTATCGTGCAAACAAATAATGTATCTGTTACAGATTACTTCCCAGCTTAATTTAGCACGTATTAAACGTAATCTCGAGAAGTCACGCGAGTTAGTTCATTGCAAGTAAAAATCATTTAAAAAAATTATAGAACTTATTTAAACCTCACAAGTTGTTAGAGATAAAAGCTCTTCCTTCCAAAGTTTTCCTGTTTTCTTAAGAGGTTAACTTCGTTCTTCATTTGTTATTTTTTATTGAATCAGGGTACTAAAGCCCTTACATCTCCGAACTAAACATTATTCGAGACACTTCGAGCGTCCTTGACCGTGGAGTGTAGTTGGACAGTGTGTCCATCGTTTATTATTGTAAAGGTAGTGTTCATAACATTTAATTTAGAATTCTAAATAATCAGCGACCTATGGATACCTTGTGTGATGTGATTTTCTTCTTATCAGTATCATTTAATTTACCTCTCTGCAAAGCTAAACGTAAGGATAATTATAAAGCAACATATTAATTTAAAAAAACTGCCTCTCTGGGAAGATGCTTATATACATGATGGATATTACTGTTTTGACTTCTGAATATTTTTGAATATGAGAAAACACACAAGAGCCTATCTATTTAGTGCATGGTGTCTTAATGAAGCACGTTCTGGCGTAAACGTGCTCTCAGTCACATTGCACGTGAGGAAAAAAGGTGAGAAGTCGCCTCTGCAGCCAGTCTGTTGTCTGGTCTGGATCGTAGATGGATCTACCAGCATTTAGCGCTCTTAATCACTCGGCCACTGGTGGAACAATGGATATTAAAAAACTTACAATATTACATCGAACAAATTATAAGCGATTGCTTTTGATTATTCGAGCGCTTGTAGAAGAAATAAGTTCACTAGCAGATTGCAGTTGAATTGGAGGTTTCGAATTGTGCGTGGGATCAGAGATAAGATAGATTTTTGATTAGCATTCACTTTCAGTATTGCTGTCATCCAAACATCAGCAATAGCAAAATGTCACAACCCACTGGGCAACGAAACTTTCAGCATTTAAAATCATGAGAGGAGAAATTATATTGATCTAGTCTAAAAATAATAAAAAAATAGAATGCTAAGAAAATGAAGTGCACTTATCTTATACAAAACCGGTAAACATGAGGAATTCTGGTACATTTTAGTTACAGTTACAAGTAAATCGGTGTTCAGTAAGCTTGTTTAATAATTATCATTCAGTATTTTCTCGAAGATTTTGGCAATGGTGGTATCTGCAGCACAGTGAATGGGTTGTCTAAACACGCTTTTAAGTCACTTGTTGCAGTCTTTTAAATGCCTCTACCACAGAAATACTAAACGACGGCTCAGCGATTCACTTCCGTACGCATGCCGTGTATTTGCAAATATTTTATTACTGGTGTTATTAAATTTAGCAAGAATTCAATTACAGTTCTACTGTTTAGTCATGCACAAGTCTTCTCCACATGCCGCAACAAGACATAGATGCTCGTAATTACTATGACAAAACTGTGATGATTATCCAACTATGGATTTAGATACGAATGACAGAACTTAATACACTCATGGTCAAAAAAATTAGCGCACCAAGAAATAATTGCGGCATCGTAACGAAACTTGCAATGAAGGTACATGTCGGGGAGATATGCAAATGATTAGAAATACAGCCTGATTGCGCATTACGTATAGCCGGTAGAGGGCGTTGAACGTCGTACTCTGTGGAGTATAAAACAGGTAAACAAAGCTTTGTTTGAGAGTGCTGAATCATTTACAAAGGAAGAGCTGAGGTAGACATGTCATTACGCCGTGTTTGAAGACAATATGAGCAGTTGTCGCAGTTTGAGAGGGGGAGAATCGTCGGGATGATGGAAGCTGGGTGGTCAGCTAGGCGAGTAGCTCTTCAATTAGGCCATTCTGATTGTGTTGTGAGGAGGTGTTGGGACCAGTGGACCCGAGAGAAGTCATGTACACGAAGACCAGGCTCAGAGCGCCCTCGACAGACCAGTTGTCGAGAAGACCGCCACATCGTAAGAAATGCACGCGTACAACCAACTGCTTCATCGGCCGCCATCCAGGCACAGGTAGCACCTTCACTAGGGGCCCCTGTGTCTTCTCGAAACATACGACGGCGCCTGGCGGAATGGCAATTGGTATCGCGGCACTCATTACGTGTGCTGTCCTTGATGCCCACCCATCGACGCCTTCGTTTAGAGTGGTGTCGAGCACGAGGAAACTGGACTGCAGGGGAATGGAACCAGGTCCTCTTTAGCGACAAATCCAGCTTCAGTCTCGGCAGTGATGACAATCGTGTTCGTGTGTAGAGAGCCCGTGGTGAACGTCTCAATCCTGCCTTTGCTGTACAGCGACACATCGCTCCCTCAGCTGGTGTGATGGTATGGGGTGCCATTGCTTACAATACACGGTCACCCCTAGTATTGTTCCGTGGCACCATGAGAGCCCAGCGATATGTTCATGAAATCCTGCAACCACATGTGTTGACACTCATGCAACGGCTCCCAGGAGCCATTTTTCAACAAGACAATGCTCGACATACGGCAAGGGTGTCACAAGACTGTCTCCGCACTGTTACTACCCTTCCTTGGCCTTCCCGATCCCCAGATTTGTCTCAAATCAAGCATATCTGGGATCATTTGGGACGACGAGTTGGGCATCCCACGAGTTTGAATGAACTAGAGGCAAGGTTACAGCAACTATGGAACGAAATGTCTCAAGACATCATACAGAAATTGTATGACTCAATGCCCGATCGTATCGCATCGTGCATTCGCGCTAGAGGGGGTCCAACGGAGTATTAACTCGTCCGTTCTTTTGCCTTTTTCTCTGAAATAAATTATCCTTTTTCTTTGATTTCCTTATCATTTACTTATATCAAAGGAGTCATTACGTATATAAAATTTCGTTTCGTTTTGACGACTCCTTCTTGGTGCGCTAATTTTTTTGTCCATGAGTGTATATTGTTTTGTAGTGGTTCTTGAAACCCTTCAAAACGTTTAACGAATTTAAAGTGAAATATACCAATTATGACATTGCGTTGTGTTCTAAGAAATTCAAGAAAATATACAAAGGGTTAACAGTCGTGGTTAGCAACCGTGTAGGTGAAAGAAAAAACAAATAAAAGAACTCATTTATATAAGTCAAGAAATTTATTTTCTTAAGGGTGTTCAACTGAAGATATAAAAACAACATATCAGACAGAGTTAAATCCCGGAAGATATAGTAGTGCGCAACTAAGGTATTAAACAATAAAGCAAAAGAAAGACTTTACCACATTGTTACAATTTTTCTTCGTAATAGAATATTGTGCCAAAGGAAATTCAAGTAATCAGAGAACAGTGGGTGCTGGGAAGAGAAGGCAAATAATCTCGTTAATAAGGGAGCGTATAGTGTGAATAATCAGATGGTGGAACTTAATCTCAGACTGTTGAAAAAACTTGGAGTCTCCTAGAATGATTTCTACAGATGGTTCAGGAAAGGTCCAGCGATGGGAGTAAGACCACACGTAAGGGGCCAAGACCATACGGGAACAACAATACGAATATGTCTACTTTTTCTTTCCTCAGTTCAACCCCTTCGCCCATAACACTCCATTAGCAAAAAAAAGTAACGCTTTTCGCGGGCTTTCTAATCCCTCAGAAACAGAATATGAGAACCAGATGAAACCGTTGTAAGTGGTTGAAGTTGCTTGAAACAGTGTTAAAACGTACATTTTTGAAAGCTAGAAAACTCCTTGCCGTTTCTAATGAAATTATTTACTTATTTGCAAATAATGATAGTTAACTAATTAACCTTCGTTAACAAGTATATATCAGAAAGGCAAAATTTTACCGTACACTGTGCATACGTTTCAGACAGATAAATCGATAATCTGTATTTTTAAATATAAATAATTCTAAAATTAGTTAAGACGTATACCTCTTTTAACCGAGATAAACTAAAATTAAAGAAGATACTAAACTAAAACACTTTTTCCAAAATAAAAAAAACTAACGTTAAACAAATAATCGTTAACACCTCAAATGAAAAGACTACGTAGCAAATAAAAGTGTATAGAATTTATCAGCTTAATCTGAATACTTAGCAATACGTGGGTAGCATATAACATTAGAACTTATAAACGCTTTAATCAGTCCTTGTACTTTTATTTTTTTAAGTAAGAAACCTTCGTTACTTCTACCCATTTCAACAGAAGTTTAATGTGCTGAAATTAACAATAAAATTCTGAGGAAAATCCTTAAAACTAGAACAAACATATTTTGCAGAGTTGGCTTAAATCTTTATTTGCCCGGGCCAGAGGGAATTTTGTTGGTTATATGGTTCTTTTTCAGAGATTTATTTCCATTTAGAATAATTGACAAATCTTTAATAAGCACTGCAATTCCCTTCTTGGTTTACATTAAAAAATGCTACTATATGGCAGCTTTCAAATCCAATTAAAGTTATTAAGTGCGTCCTGTAGTGCAGCATCATATCATGCATGCTGGTGAAATCATGCCAACAAAAATTCTTTGTTCATTCCATCTAGCTCAATGAATAGTTTTAGGTGGCAAATTACTCATCTTACGCATCTGTTATAGAAATTAGTATTAAAAGACGTGTAAGTTAATATCACAGGAAAAAATTACAAAAATGTGCGGCCCAACCGGAATAGTGATTAAAGACGCTGACTGCCGTACCGAAGAGCCCGGGCTCGAACTCCGGAGAAAGCATGGCTGTTTGTAAATCTTTGGTGTCTGTGTAGAATAAGGAAACTCTAAATCAGTGATTCCCAAGCTTTTTTTGTAGCTGCACACTTTTAACGATTTCAAAATTTGTCGACACGCAAAGAAAAATAAAAGTTTAAAAGTTTTTTACTTAACTATAATACACTATGTAAAATAGTTTATGATACTAATTTTGAATGTAAAATAAAATAACATGCATTATAAAAACAGCAGTACGTTTATTAAGAGATTAACTACAAATTAATAATAAGAATTCTTTTAGTCGGTTGAAAAATTAGGGAAAAATTCACAGTATAAACAACTGCTTGCATTGCAATTTGTCAGATTAGTCCGAACAGATCCCATTCAATTCGGATGCTTCGCAGATCGCACGTATTTCGGCTGTATACGTGAGAATTATTGTGGCTGCAGTGAAAGACCTCCATGTCGTTTCAATACAATCGAATCATTCGTTTGTAAACGTCCCTGTTCGGACGAAGAAATTTCGTATGAAAACGCTTGGAAAGGACGGACAGCCTGACACGTGTGAGCCGACTTGAGGCTTAAAAATCAGCCTATGATTCTAAGAAAGAACGCTTTACAAAAAAAGCAATTAAATTTTTTTATGGATTTAAATCATGTTAATATAATTTGTACATTTGCTTTTTAAATTATATTATTTAATAATTTTAACATATTCTTCTATGTAAGTACCTTCCTTAAATTTAATCTTTACTCGTTTCTTTAATTTAAACTTACTCGTGTACCGTATACTAGGGTTAAACCCATTGTAATTTTGACTATATATATTTCTAAAATTTGGAGGCACACAAAAGTGCCGTGACAAAGTGGTTGAGAATCTCTGCTCTAAACATGCGACCATTCGAAAGTCCTCTCGAGAAAGTAGGTAGAGTGGTCGGGAAAGAGGGTTGGGAGACCCTCGCCATTTCTTATGAAAATATATACTTATTTGCAAAGATTTGCAAATACGTATGTACCCGTTCCCCGGGGTACTCTCCTTCAAAACTGGCAAGGCACTGAGCAAAGTCTTAACTGTCACCTATATGGTGTTCAAGGCTCTTGCCAAGGATAGGCGCAACTTCATCCCTTGCCACGATGAATTTCGTAAACTTATTCTCATATCAGAGACCCGATCTGATTGTTACTGTCGATCGGGTGGGATAAACCACAAACAAAAACGTTCACTGCGTCAGTCTTCCTTGCTCTTTCCTTTAAAGAAATCGTATAAAATCACTTTGAGCAAAATTAAATAGTTTTACTGTAAGTTTTATCAATTGCAGGCTAGCGCGAATGAAGTGAAATGAAGTTGAAGCTTCCTCTGATAGGCTAATTCTTGGGAATCCGTAATGACTATTAAGTATTCATTAGATATAATTATACAGTTCAACTGTAAAAAATTCTTAATAACGTACTAAAAATTTTAAATAGCATTTTGAAGTACGCCAGTTGGCTGTTTTTGAAGAAATCTAGAAATCTGTGGGGTCTCATATATACGCACGATGTGTGCAAGGGCTGGCGGATTCAGCTCAAAAATATCAATAAGTATGCTGTTTTAGTTGAAGCGACTAATAAAATACAATATGATATGAATCATTGATTGAAAATTAACTAAAGTGTCCGTTTGTTATTTTATTTATTTATTAATATAATAGGTTTTATCTGCGTGATCCACCGTAAGGCACTGCTCGGAAGGGAGGGATGCCTTCGTGGAGGTTTTTTTAAGGGAAACTGGCTCGTATACACGTTTTACATGGTGAAAATCACGGAACGGCTCAAGCAGCCAGCCCGTTCGAGGTCATCGAATCTCGGACCGAACTACCAGTGTTCAGTTGCTGCTCGGCCGACGGTGGGCTAAGGTGTTCGATGAGAAGAAAACTCCGAATAAACAGTAATATTGTATCTTTAAAATTTACTTGAAGCATTTTGAAAAGCTATTGAGAAAATCGGAAGGTGTTATAAAGAAATGTCATGCAACATTTTGCACATTTTCCCATTAGCAATTCTACAGCACACCCAATCGTTTAATGTAAATCAGTTTGAAAACTTTAAATGAGGAATGTGTTGGTTAATTTATTTCAGCTGTGAAACGTGAGCAATCTCTGAAAAGACTATTTCGTTTCGGCTATTCTGCGGATAGCATTCTTAGAGTGATTGAAAAGATATGAGACAAATTATTTAAAGCTACCTTTAATACTGTATGAGAGCGTAAAAATAGTGAAAAATATTATAGAAAGTATCTGGAATTAATTATAAAGAGATACTACAGAAACTGAATCTCACACTAATTTGCATTACAGATGAATTTGTTGTATTTAGTTTTCTAAAGTTTCTACTAGCTATTAAATTACGCAATTATCTTCTCTGATGGTAGACGGTAATTCAAACTTTTGCGATTATAATGTTTAATTTGATTTATTAAAAACGCGAAACATGCTCTTTAGTTTATGAGTTAATTGTGTAAGTTACATTTTGTGGTTCGATGACGGGCAACCGCAACAAACTTCTGTCTTTCTGATTCATGAAACGAGATATATCAAAGATTTATCCGTTTTTATCTGTTATCCAACTACATATATATAAAGAAGAAATTCTGTATTGTTTGTTTGTCTTTTAATAACTCGGTCACTACTATAGCTGTTGTTATCAAAGTTTCTGCAATTCGTTTTTGGATCCTAGAAAACGTCGACGTCCCCTTTTTCTAAACAAAAATAACTAAAATCAGAGAATAAGTAACTAAAAGCGCCGAAAAAAGATAATTTTTTTCATCTCATTTTTTCGAGTGGCAACAGTCTTGCAAGTTGAAGATGAAAATCTGCTTTATTTCGAAAGTTGTTGCCACTGCTCGCTTTCAAATCCCAGAGTTTGTTAATAAAAAAATTTCTAAATTTTACGATGAAATAAAAATAGCATTGCCAAACATTAAATACATTATTCTCGATTCCAAAATTTCGTGGGAAGCCATTTCGGGTATTCCCATCTTCGTACGATTTTAATCAGCCGAAATATTATTTAAAAATTCCGAAAGCGCTAATTTTCGCAATCATTTTTCCGAGTGGTAACAGTGTCGCGCGTTGGAGATAAAAATGCTTTATTTAAAAAAGTGTTGCTAATGCTCGCTTTCAAATCGTAGAGTTTGTTAATCAAAAATTTGTAAACTTTACAGAATCTATACGTATGAAGAAGAACGTCTGTTTGTTTGTTTGCATTATTGATTTCTGATCAGTTATGATCAATGCTTTGCCCCATTTAATCGCCTAAAATTGAATATAGGTGAAATATCGGATGGACTTGAGCTTCTACGACCATTTGATTAGAAAGACGAAAATCATTAAAAACTGCATGCCATTTTTGCTGATATAATGAGAGTGAATTAGCTTAGTTTCCTATCGAAGTTTTTGATGTGCATCAGACTGAACAATGTATGATTATGAATCATATTTTTGGCTTCGTTATTAAAGAAGGATTACAACGGTATCGTTCTCTCTGTTGTTAGATGCATTACTCTCAATCTAACTTAACTGGTATCCGGTACTTCCTCTAGTATATACTAAAACATTTTCATCCAAAGAAAACTTTTATTATTAAGAAAAAACCTTTGAATTTTTGTTTCCAAAAAATTACGTAAACAATCTTTGAACCCAAATATTGTCGCTTTATATTATTAATTTATGCTGTTTGCTCCTTATGATTTCCGATTATTCAAAAGCTATTTAATAATTATTTTTTTATGTGTTATAGGTTACGAACTTGCAGACATCATCGTATAATCCACGATTTCTTGTGATTAAAGAATGCATATTTAAGTAAGTGGAAAATATAATTTATTTTACAAGTGTTTCTTTAATAAACTGGAACAAATTCAAAATAAGTTTATAATGTTTTGTATACATATATTATCCAACTATGTTTGTAAGTTGAATTGAACTAAATGCAGAAAATTTTTGAATTTCTCAGAATGATAATTTAACCTAAAACTGAACTGCAAATTATTTTTAATTGAGAAGTAAATAAAAAAATGAGACAATAAATAAATCTTGATTTTACTCTGTCAAAATAATATCATAATATATATATAAAATAAAATCAATAATATTTTTCTCATAAAAGTGTTTTTCTGGCCAGAAATCAGAAAGAGATGCAAAAATGTATGTTTTCCTTGTCAGGAAAGTCTGTTTATTCAGGAAAATATTAAAAATAAACATTTGTCATGAAAGTAAATATGTACTACAAACATTCTCTGAGTTTGAAATTCGATGCCGATTCTCTCCACAGCGTCTTCCCTGCGCTTGAAAAATTCATACCTGGTTTAGAGAATAAAGATCATCTTCTGAACTCAGATGCACAATAGCTTCTTATCACGGCATCCATAAGGGGTTCAGCGAATTCTTCTTGATTTGTCAAAAGTCTTTTCCATTGGCAATAGGCATCCTTTCTGCTTAGCCCGAAGGGAAATTAAAGAGGGTATTATTTTTAGTGTAGCTTTTCAGTAAAAGTTTCATATAATTTACAAGGAAACTATTCTTAAAAGTAGGAAATGACGAAAGAAATTACAAATTTTGATAACTATGGTTTTTATAAACACTATGCCTCGACAAAGTCTCCTATATTTTAGAGCTGTGGTCGCGGCTCGCAGGCCGAATGCGACCGCTGAAGAAATTTTATGCGGCCCGCGAATACAATTTAATTATGTATTCGCGGGCCAATTGAAATTTCTTGCAGTATTACCAACATTTTTGCTTTTATTAAAAAATTATACAAAAATTTCATATTTTCCCTTAGTGTTATTTTTATTATTGCTTATGTATGTTTTAATAGGTAATCAGTAAATGAGATTTAACATTTATTTTAATTTAATTATATTTTAAAATGTTTTTTGCTATTAATTTTTTTAAATATTTTTAATAAAAATGTTTTGTCCCGTCGAATGTTTTCATGTAAAACATTCAGCAGCTTGTGTTTGAAACCACTGCTTTAGAGAATTTCATTTATATTTTAGCAATAAATTATCTATAAATATATAACGTAGTCGCAAACTTCGTATTTTCACTTACACGTATAAGGTATTTTCTCCCTCCTTTCTGCATGCCTTCGTGGTATAGTCGTAGCACACTCGGAGCGTATTCGAGAGATCTATGTTCGAGTCCCGGCGAGGGTACTGAGCATTTTCACATGTCAGTTGTCTTGCTTCAAAAGTGCCTAATGTCTCTACACACATATGCACTTTTAACCTCTGTATATAAGCTGAATAGATCTTTCTGAAATTGCCGTATTAATAAAAATGTGTGGGCAAATTATTATTTTAAGAAAGTAAATTTCTTTTTCGTATTCCAAATAAATGACTAAGTTCAATTCAATATTAATTGAAAAAACACATCAAAGAGCAAATGTTCAAAATACCGTAGCAAAAAGAATTAGTATAATTTGCGTAAATTAATAGGGCTAGTTTCGAAGGCTATATAGAATCTTTCTTTTGAAAATCAAAAGAAAAGTCAGATTTCAGCACTTACAGCAAAAGAAAAAGGTTCTATTCAAGCTTAGAAACTAATTTCATAAATCACATAACTTACGCAAATTCTTGTTACGGTAATGTGTTATTTCAACAGAAGTTTGAATCAAGCTATATATTTTACTAAAATTATAACTTTTAATAAAATGTTTCTACAAATTTAAAATGTCTAACAGATAAACTGCTCCTGTTCGCAAGCTGCCATCACAGCATACAGCCTGTTGACGTATTTTCACATATTTGAATATTTCTTTTCCCAGCTCTCACTTTGAGTTGTTCAGAATAGTAAATAGACTGCATGTGGAAGGGGGAAGATAGCGAATTTTGTATTCTGGCGTTAGTTTATATTTTTTAAATCTGTGTAGGAGTATATTTTGGAAACTTAACGGGTTTTCTAGAAAGAATAGTATTAGATTAAAAGTATAAACTCAGACTAAGTAAGTTGAGTTTTCTTTTGCATAGATATCAGAAAATGGACTAAACGATTTTGGAATTTTTCGAAATATGGCCTGATAAGAGGATGGATATATTAGTCAAGTGATTGATTATAAGGATTTTACTGTATTTTAAATTCACTTTACGTTTTTTCGAAAATATTGTAAGGTTTTAGTTAAACTAAAAAAGTTTTATTTTAATTTGAATCTGTCTATACCTTCTCATTTCAACATCCCGTTAGAATAAGCGTGCGTGTCAGCTTTATGCTAATTTGAAGTGGAGCCAAGTAGTATTTAAACGAAAGGTAGAAACCTTTCAGTGTGAGAGAGCTTTTAGTCTCAGACCACGGTTACTCTATTCAACGTTCGCCTGACTAGCTAGTATTTAAATTCTAAGCCGTAGCGCATTTACGTGATTACTCATTGAAGTAATTCCAAGTGCGTCAGTATTAGTTAAATCTTGCTACGCACCATTTAGTTTAGAGGCCAACCTCACGTTATAGCTCTATAAGCAACGACTATTTAATTTCTAATTAGTTTTAGTTTAATTTATTTGATTGTTCATTTTAGACCCAAGTGCGGTCTCTACTTTCCGTATCCCTCCCGAGTTGGGAAGTAGTTGTAAATAATTGTGGTTTAATAAAAGAGGATTTTAAATCCCTTTAAGTGCAGTTCTTCTACCACTTAATCACAATATTCTACCACAGAACATAGCTGCATTCAGCACCCTGTTCCAGATCAGGATTTAAGGAGTTCACGAAGATGTTTGCTAAGAATATGCACCGAACAATCAGTCCTGACAACCTTAAATGGAACGTAACTTGTGTTACTGCACACTAACGTGCGGGCAATGGGAATATGTTATTGAATTTCCATTGATTTGTACAATGGCTTCCAAAAGTTGAACAAGTGACTTTAAAATGAACAAAAAGTTGAAAATGAAGCTTTGATCAACACCAAATTATTCATGACGATAGCAAATGTTTTACTCATGAAACGAAACAATGGATGCATACAAAAATGAAAGCGCTATATTATTTTCGTAAATTATGTGATGACACCACATTTGGATTATAAACGAATTGATGTTTAAAGATAGAAGCAGACAAAACTTACGTTAATAAGTGCCGTGGACTTCAGCAAAATTTGATAACAAGTATCCATGCTTTCAGTGAGGTGAGTAATCACTGTAAACTCATCTGTCATACTTTCATAAGGGCAGTTTCCATTTGTCTGTGAATGGATAAAAGAGGTACATGTGCAGAGAAAGCACAGTCGGAAGAATCCGAAAGATTCCCAATGAGATCAGAAAAATACGGCGGCCAGTCCATTTGATAACTGCCCTTACTCTTTAAGTGCTACTTAATGATATTTGCTTGATGAAGATGAGTATTATCATCCATAAAGAGAAATCAGAACCAACTGCTTCAGCATAGAGTCTCATAGTGGGGTGCATGACTTCATCCCGATAGCATGCGGATACCATTCCGATATCGTCCATTGAAATTCCAGCCCACACAATGATGCGATCGCCTCTGAATGCATGATGTCCAATGATATTCTGGGCCTGATTTCCGTGCGCCTTTCCTCTCCACACCCTTAAATGCTTATCTCCTGAATCCAGACCAAATTTGGAGGGGCCAAGGAACAGGGGTGTGCTCCAATCTGAGACACTCCAGTTGAGATATTGATGAAACCACTTTGATCTTGCTTCTCTGAACTGGAAGATCAGAGGAACACAAGTAGTCGAGAGCGCAGCCCCTTCATATCAAGCTTTCGCACAGTACTGGCAGATAATTGGTTTACCAAGTGACATTGAAACTGTAGATGTAACAATTATGAAGCTCGTTTCATTGATTCCGCTTCGCTATTATAGCAATATACTTATCTTCAGAAAGGATAGTAACCTTTAGTCGACCAGCAGATGTCTAAGGTCAAGTTGTTGAGAGTAGTCTCCGCACACATAAAATTACTCAGTGATCAACGCCAAAGAAAAGAACGATACTTATTGACTGCCATGCTACATCGCTTCTGATGCCAAGGCTTACTATCTGAAATTAATCTTCTTTCAGCCATAGGAAACCGAATATCGTAAACGTTTATCCTACCAAAGTTATAAAATCTTTGCATCATCATTTAAATGAACCTCCTAAAATTCTTCAGAATGTTTTCGTCTTTTTGCATACCTTCGGGCAGTCAATCATGATTTCCTGTAACCTGTAACATATATTTTCATACTGCCTTCTGCATCCGAAGCCATTTTCAGCCTCTCAAATTCAACTGCGCTTTCGAAAATTGCTAATCGTGCTTAACGTTTGGAAACCCGTGTATTATAAAACTGTTTCAATTACCGAAATTTTAACAACTGTGATTCCTCTAATTATGTAACCCAAATCAGCGGTTATCAGTTACAACAAGTGCAAGACCTTAGATTTCGATTGCCTAAATGGTCTTTCACATGAAGAAGTTATTACACATATCTGGTCTTTTAATTAATTCTATAACTATTATCGAAGGACTGATTAGTTAACTAGTTTTTACTATCTGTTCTCTGATATGAAAGAAACAAAGCCGATTTAAAATATCATTTGAAGTTGCTATACTATTTCTCATCTAGTTAAGTGGAAACAGATAAGACAGATATATTACCGCTAGAAATATGACAAAAATAACAATTATGTCCGGATCTTAATATACTAAATGTCTAAATCATTGAGCAATTTTCTGGTATTGTTTCATATGCCCGCTCATTAAAATAAAATAACTTTCAGTTAGTTCAAAATTTCTAATTTAGTTTGATAATTAAGAAGCTTAATAATGAGCAATGACTGTAGAAATTATTGTTTTTAAATGCAAAATTTTCAAGTTATGCATAAGCGGTTGGTATTTTTTAATCATGTTATTGTAAACAATTGATCAACTGCATTATGAACTACATGAAATGATCAATGAGTTTTTGGAAGTTTTAATCATGATGTTGTGTTGTCACATTTATCTATAAGCCAAATAAAATGCCTTCAATTAATTTAAAAATTCCATCTAATTTTGGCAAATAAACTGCTTGAAAACTTTCCTTCAAAAACTCCAATTGAAATAAATTCATCTTTTCGTGAAATGAAAATAAAAAAAAAAATCAATTGCAAAACACCTTTTGAATCGTAGGATTAAAAAAACTTGTTTCTTAATTTTCGGTAAAAGGAAACGGGTCGATAAGTTTTAATTTAACATCCGCACATCCGATTATGCAGTTAATCGGATCAATGATACCAACAAAAGCTATTATCAATTCAATTTATTAAAACTTCAAAATAGGTTGTGTCTGATATAATTCGAAAATAATTTTCAAAGTCTTTTCGTTACTTTAACGACTTATAAGATAATAGAAACTTAAATTAGAATTCCCCTTCAACATAATATTCTGTCTCCATTTTTAGGAAGTCCTTAAGGATATTTAATGTTGATTTTATTGGGGGTGTAGTCATATTTGTTTAAATATGTACGGGATGTAATTGAAAACCTTGGAAATTAAAGATGTTTTCCCCAAGAAACATGTTTGTAAGTATAAATGCAATAATGCAGATTTTTTATATTCTTTTAAAGTATATATTATAACATGGCATTTTGGTTTAGAAATTCTGCTGCATGTTTCGGGTAAATCATTATAAAAATATTATGCTTAGTTTCTGATCCTAAAAATGGCACTACTTTGAACTTCTTTATTTTCTTACTGCAATTAGAAGCAACCTAAGGCGACTCAACGCAGCATCAGAGGTTTTTAAACATTTAATATATTTTTGCGGCCTATCCGGATAACACAACCTATTTTGATCAAAGAAAGAAACAGCATCAGCTGTTCCTTTCTTTAGCTTTAACGTTTAATACATCTTTTCTGTATACAATATATACATTTTCCTATTATAAGACGGACCAACTTTCCCATAAATTATATTGCACCATGAACCGATACGTGGCAATATTCGCCTGCCAATACATTCTGCACCAAAACCGTTTTGTTTTCATTTATCCGCTGCAAAACAGTCCCACCTCCTTTTTCTATTTTCAACACACCCCACTTGTGAAACCTTCAAACCGAATATATAAAAAAATCAGTATTATTAAATGAGCCACAGCATTTTAAACACTATTTAAATAATATCAAATTGCAAGTACAATCATGTAAGGTTTTAAGCACATTAAAGCAATTTATAAAGTTAGTTACCAAATATGGAACTCGAATCGGAAAGCAAAATTCACAATAATTATACAATCTAAAAATCGCATTTGCCAACAATTAAATATAGATAATTGCTAAATGAAATATATGCAACGCAACAAGACCAAATTATTACACAGCTCCACAGTTTCTCTTTACAAATAATTATATACTTCAAGGTTACACAGCAATCGCACTTCTTAATAATTATATACCTCAAGGTTACACAACAATTACACTTATCTACAAGTTACCTGTTTGTATTTTCATGAGATAGAGGTAAACTTGACCATCTCTGCTAGGCTAGTATAAGCTACAGTTATCTTTACCAGTGTCCATAAATTCCTAGGCACGTGATCGTCATGAACAAGAACAGCTTTATCACTTTTAACCTAATCAGACATTTTAGTGCCTGGACAAATATTCATGGACCTTAGAAAACGCAAGTAAAGCTTCCTCTAATGATTCCAAAAAAGGATTTAAGAAGGTTTATTGATGTTTATACATTTAATCAAAAAATATCTAGATCCAATCTGGCGCTGTTTCGAGACTTATGAGATTAGAAGGGAAAGTAAAAGTTAGCAAATTAAGAAATGAGCAGCAATTAGTAGTAAGGGCTGCGAAGGTTCATCATAGATGTATCTATTAATCTTGAGTTAATTGTGCCTTCGATTTCAAGGAAAGCTGCTTCTAGCTCAGTCAAAGAAAAACTAGAACGTCCAATTTTTTTAAACAAGATTTGATCGTTCTAAATTGCTTCCCATCATGTTCCTAAACTATATAATTCCATTTTATACCAAAATAAATTTTGTGCAGATGGATGTTATGTACACTTCCAAATTTTTCACAGCTCGAGATCAGCACACTTGAATGTTTGAATATTATTCGAGTATACCTCTGATCATAGTCTAAGATGAGATGTAAATCCGCGGAATGCGAGCATAAAGTTTTCTACCTTCATAGATGGGACAAGTTCTAAATATAAAGTTAGTAACACAAGTAAATAATGGCAGATAATGCTTATCGTTGCTGTGAAGAAGGGGCCGCATATTCACGTACTCTCACACAAAATGATTACAGAATAGAGGTGATTGCAGAACACGATCAGGTGGTAAAGAAGCTATTTCTTGTGTACAGTCACGCACCTTATACCGTTTACACTAAAAGCAATTATTCAACGTGGATTTGATAAATTGGCGTAATTTTACAATCCAAACGTTTCTCTAATTTGGACTAAGATAGCTTCAATTTCAGCATGAAGCAGACTGTTATAAGACTCTACGATTACTACTTCACTACATCTATCTTTGTAAGGTAAAAGCCATTGATGTCTTTTTCCGAAATCAAGATCAGAGAACTGAAGTCTGCCTTTTAAATGTAAAGGACCGATTGTATCCAGGTTGTGGTTAAGTGAATAAATTATAGATGTCTTATCTAGGGAGTCTTCCACTTGAGAAATCTGGAATACCTTTCGCAAAATGGATTTGCTATGTAACTTTCACCCAGAGGAGTTCAGCTCTTGAAAACTCGACAGAATTTAATGAACCTCTGAATTTCACTGAACTTCATTTCATATTGCTCATAAACCGCGTAGCATAAGCTGTAATGCTATACATATTTAGAAGCTAGCGGAATATCTAATAACGCAAAAATGTCTATCATGAAAACAAAAGCATTTTTTGTAGTATTCTATCAGAATACTAACTGGAACTGATTCTATCAGAATACTACATTTTTGCGCGCTATAGACTCATTTGCGCGCTATATGCTACAGGATTATATGAGCCCTGTAGGGTAATTCTACTATTTGTGAATATCTCTTATTTTAAGTTTGATTCTACTGTTTCAGTTACCGCCCAAGTTGAGGCGTAGTATGTTAGCGTCAAGTTGACGCATTGTAAATAAGTTAAAGAGTTTAATAAAGGGCAGTTTTAACCCTTCCTCAGTGCAATCACTACTTCTCAAGGTTCTACACAACAGAAGGAGAGTAGAACGTTACAAGTGTAATTGAAAAAAATTAGAACTAATAGAAGAGCTAAATGTAAGGAAATTATTTCTAGTTTCTTGTTAATTTCAAAGAGCAAGAGCTCATTTAAACATAAGCATGGAAAGGAATTTCTGTACGTATTACTGGTGTTGAAGTTTGTGTAAAACCTACATGCTAAGTGTTTAAATTAAGAGATCAACTATTACATAAAAGCTTCAGTAACTATACAGAATTCAAAGTAATTTTAAATATTAATACTGTTACGAATTTCACATTTATTTGGCTATTTATTTAGAATTGTAATTAGATTTGCTTCATGTTGCCTTAGCAACGCAGACGATTCTTGAAGAGAAAGCTACGCCAAAAAAAAATAGCAATAAAAATAAAAGAGCGCGTGCATTTAATGCTTAATAAATAAATATCTCGTAATTACTGTTGCCATCCAGAAAAATCTAGAAACATCGTGATTGTTCTACTGATAATTAAAAAGCTTATAAAAGCCGAGGTGAAACACCTCATCTCAGTTAAAAGTTGCTCATAATTGGCAATATCCCAGCAATAATTGTCCAGACTAGACTAGACTCATCTCAGTTGATGTTGTTGCTGTTATACTAGTAGCTGTAAAAAGCGAACTGCTGTTTGTTTACTTAATGCTGTATTGATTTTAGCAATTTCGCTGTGAGATAGAACTATTTTATCTGTTTTGAACTGAGTTCTTGCTAAACATTTGAGATATTGTGCGAATATCTGTGAAGAAATATTTCAGCATTTTAATTTATTTCTTGTGGAACGAATAAATTTTTGTTAATTTTTTACGACTTGTGCATTCAATATATAACGAACCCGTACGTACGTAACAATTTTTGGTGTCAGGAGTGGGGTTTTTGAATGCCATTAACTAGAGCAATGGAAGAACAATTAAGGTAATTCATGGCAGCCTTAGCTGCATTTAAAGAAGAAATTGAAGCTGGCCAAGATTCCGTGAAAGAGGAGATGAAAGCTGTTCAAGAATCTGTTAAAGATGAAATGAATTCTGTTCAAGAAAAGATGGAGAAATCTGTTAAGGAAGAAATGAAGGCTGTTCAGGAATCTGTTAAAGATGAAATGCGTTCTGTTCAAGAAAAGATGGAGAAATCCGTTAAAGAAGAAATGAAGACTGTGAAGGAATCTGTCAAAGATGAAATGAATTCTGTTCAAGAAAGGATGGAGAAATCTGTTAAGGAAGAAATGAAGGCTGTTCAAGAAAAGGTTGAAGAAGGTCAAGAGGAAATGAAAAGAGAAATTACCAGCGTAATAGAAAATAAATTCGAGGCCATGGAAGGTAGAATTGACGCTGTTGAAAATAAAGTTGAGCAAATAGAAGGAAGAGTTTCTGCTGTGGAGCAACGAATCGAAGGAAAAGTCTCTGCCGTCCAACACCAAATCGAACAACAAATTCATGACAAGGTTTCTGCGGTTGCGAAAGAAGTTGATACTTTAAAGAAATTCGTAGCGACGGCAGGAAGCAATTCGGATACTTTTAAATTTCTAGCCATGCCTGCGCATCCCTCTCTGAAGCTATCGACATATGATGGGAAGACCTCCTGGCAAGTGTATAAGACACAATTTTCTATAGTTGCGGAAGCAAATGGATGGGATTCCCAAGCTAAGGCCTGTCACCTTGCGGCTTCTCTGAGAGCAGACGCAGCGGATATCCTTCAGACTCTTCCCGAAAACAAAAGGCTAGATTTCGAAGCTCTGTCCGGCGCATTGGAGCTGCGTTTTGGAGAGAAGTGTTTAAAAGATTATAGCAGGCTTCAGTTAAAATCCCGTCAACAGAAGTCTACGGAAACACTCCAGGAGCTCGCCACGGATGTTGAAAGGCTGTCCCACCTCGCCTTTTCGGAGTGCCCGACAGAAACAAGAGAAATCCTGTCCCTGCAATACTTCATCGACGGCATCCGGGATCCTGAAATACAGAAAGCACTGCGAATGGCTGATGTGAAGGACTTAAAAAGTGCTCTGGTGTACGCCATGAAATTTGAGGCAGCACAGCAAGCCACTCGTAGAGACCGCCACCCAATCAGAGCTGCTCACATACAAGAACCAGTGGATCCAATGACTGCTCGCCTAGACGAATTAACCAGAAAGGTGGATGCTTTGACACGGAATACTGGTGACAAGAAATCGTTCGTAAAGTGCTGGAACTGCGGTGCTGAAGGACACATTCGAAGAAACTGCAGAACACCCCAGGGCACGGATGTTAAAACCGCGCCTCTCAAGAAGGAGGGAAACTAATTCGTGGCCATCTCGCGGGGCGGAGGTTGCCAGATAATGAAAAGCCCCAGTTTAAAGCGCTTCAGATTTCTGCAGTGAGTGGCGGCAATAACGGAATTTTCATCATGGGACAAATCAATGGAATTCCTTGTAACATGACGATCGACACGGGAGCCAATGTTACCATCATTCGAAAAGATTTGGCTCAACAACTCGAAGGTAAACTTATCTGGACGCCGCCCTGCGTTACCCTCCAGACTGTGTCCGGGGAGAAGATCGATATAGAGGGGAAATTAAACGTTAACATCACGTTTGGAAGTGCCACTTACCATCACACGGCCTATGTAGCAGAAATTACAGACCCTTGCATACTCGGATTGGACTTTTTAAGGAAACACAATTTTTCCTTGGACTTTAAAAATAACGAACTGCATTCTGCCTCTGAAGACATAACTTTATTCGAAATTAATGATGAAGGAGTGAAATCTATCCACAAAATAATAGCTCAAGACGATATCACAATACCGGCAAGAACAGAAATTTTACTTCCTGGATCCATAGCCGAAAATAGAAATTTCCGCTACGGCGTCATGGAATATCCCAAGAATTGTAATAGCCCTAAAGGAGTATTAATAGCCTCAGCACTCGTCGACCTATCAGGGACCGTTATCCCGGTGAGAGTTGCCAATGTAACTGATAAGGCGAGGGTTATTAAGAAAGGTGAAGTGGTTGCAGAATGTACCCCAGTAACCAGCGTTGAAAGAAAAAGTAACATCTCAAAACCCGTGTCTTCCGACAACATTATATCGGAGTTACTGCAGAATGCGCAATTAAACGATGAAGAAAAGAATGCTGCCGAGCGTGTTATTAAAGATCTTCAAGATGTTTTCTCCCGTTCGTCTTCTGACGTTGGTCGAACCAGTTTGACTCAACATAGAATCGATACTGGTGATCATCCACCAATCAAGCAACATCCAAGACGTCTGCCGATTGCGAAACAGGAAGAGGTACGAGCACTTTTAAAGGACATGCAAGAAAGCAATGTCATCGAGCCTTCAGCAAGTCCCTGGGCATCTCCCATCGTCCTGGTGAAGAAGAAAGACGGGTCAACTAGATTTTGCGTTGATTATCGCCGGTTGAACGAGGTTACGAAGAAAGACAGTTACCCTCTTCCTAGAATTGACGACATTCTGGATACTCTTTCTGGAAGCAAGTGGTTCTCGACACTTGATTTAAAGAGTGGATATTGGCAGGTAGAAATACATCCTGATGACCGAGAAAAGACGGCATTTACTACAGGACAAGGACTTTGGCAGTTCAAGGTGATGCCGTTTGGGCTATGTAATGCGCCGGCTACATTCGAACGTCTAATGGAGACTGTTTTAAAAGGTCTTTCATACGAAGCCTGTCTGATATACCTGGATGACATCATCATCGTCGGGAATAGTTTCGAAGAACATTTGGAAAATCTTAGAAAGGTGCTTCAGAAACTGAAAGAAGCCAATCTGAAGTTGAGTCCCGCTAAATGCAAATTATTCAGACAGGAAGTCACTTATCTCGGACATGTCATCTCTGCTGAAGGTGTGCGCACGGATTCTGAAAAAGTGTCAGCAGTTAAAGACTGGAGACGTCCCGAAAATGTCCACCAGCTGAGAAGCTTTCTAGGACTTTGCACCTACTATAGGAGATTCGTGAAGGATTTTTCTTCCATCGCAAGACCCCTTCACAAGCTGACAGAGAGCAAGCAAAAGTTCGTGTGGACAAAAGAATGTGAGAATGCATTTAAGAACCTGAAGGAAGCCTTAACATCTGCTCCAATCCTGACGTATCCTCAGCTCGACAGACCATTTATTCTCGACACGGATGCGAGTAATGAAAGTGTCGGCGCTGTTTTGTCCCAAGAAATAGAGGGCCAAGAACGTGTAGTAGCTTACTGGAGCAAGTGCCTATCTAAACCGGAGAGGAATTACTGTGTCACCAGGAAAGAGTTGCTCGCCATAGTCAAAGCCGTAGAACATTTCCATCATTATCTATACGGCAGAAAATTCCTGCTCCGCACAGATCATGCATCATTGGCCTGGCTTTTAAATTTCAAGAATCCTGAGGGTCAGATAGCCAGGTGGATACAGAGACTCCAGGAATATGACATCATTATCCGTCATCGCAAGGGACAGTCGCACGGAAACGCTGACGCCTTGTCTAGAAGACCTTGCCCAGAAAACTGCCGATATTGTTCCAGGGTCGAAGCTAAATACCAACTGGTTAATCCAGTCGCACGGCAAATTACAGCATCAACATCGGCTGATCCAGACCCATGGAGTGACAAGGAAATCAGGAAAGACCAGCTGGAAGACCGTGATATTAAACCCATAATTGAGTTAATGGAGACCTCAAACAGAAAACCTACCTGGCAGGATATTTCGAGCTATAGTCCCACGACAAAACAATATTGGGCTCTCTGGGACTCACTCCATATTCGAAACGGCGTCTTGTACCGAAAATTCGAATCGGATGATGGAAAAACATTCCGATGGCAGCTGGTACTCCCAAGATCCCGAATCCCGGACGTCCTTAAAGAACTACATAGCAGCCCTGCAGGAGGTCACTTCGGAATAATGAAGACCTTGCAGAGAGTTCGGGAGCGTTTCTACTGGAATAATGCAAAGGATGACGTGCAAAAGTGGTGCCGAACTTGCGATGCCTGTGCAAGTCGGAAAGGACCGAAGAAACGCAGCCGGGGGAAGCTGCAACGTTACAATGTAGGAGCACCTTTTGAACGTATCGCCTTTGACATCTTAGGACCTCTGCCACGAACTGCTGATGGCAACAAATACATCCTCGTTGCCATTGATTACTTCACCAAGTGGCCTGAAGCGTATCCTATTCCTGATCAAGAGGCTGTCACAGTAGCAGAGATGATGATACAGCACTGGATTTCCAGATTCGGAGTGCCTCTTCAGTTACATTCCGATCAGGGAAGGAATTTTACCTCGGCTGTAGTCAAGGAACTCTGCAAGCTACTCGGCATTGACAAAACCCAAACGACGCCTTTACATCCCCAGTCGGACGGTATGGTAGAGAGGTTTAATCGAACCATCCTCAATAACCTCTCATTAGTGGTTTCCAGAAACCAACAGGACTGGGACAAGAAGTTGCCACTATTTTTACTGGCTTACCGCAGTGCTGTCCACGAGACTACCGGCTATTCCCCATCTCAGATGCTCTTCGGTCGTGACCTTCGTCTGCCATGTGATCTTTTGTTTGGTCGCCCTCCGGATGCGCCTTCATCGCCTGAGGAATACATTCAAGACCTCCAGGCCCGGTTTGAAGTGATGCACAACTTTGCACGAGAGCGAGTCAACTTGGCGACGGAGAAGATGAAGACCCGCTACGACACGAGAGCTACTGGACATCGTTTCAACGAAGGAGACAAGGTGTGGTTATGGAATCCGACTCGTCGAAAAGGACTTTCTCCGAAACTACAATCACCTTGGGATGGTCCTTACACAGTCCTAAACAGGCTGAACGACGTCGTGGTTCGGATCCGTAAGTCATCGAACTCTAAACCTAAAGTCGTTCATTACGACAGGTTAGTTCATTACTATGGCCATAGTACGTAGTGTATATAATTGTAAATAGTAATGTACATAGTATAAGACCATGGTCCTATTTGTATTTAGTATTTGATTTGTATTTGTTAAGTAGTAGTATTTGATAAGTATTTGTGTTTAATAGCATTTGTATTTGATAGTATTTGTACTTAGTATTTGAATTGTATTTCGCGTTGGATAGAATTTAATTTGCTGAAAGTCACTTATTTTAATTATTGTTTATTTTGTTATTATAAAGTAATGTTTATTATAGCACTGATGCTTTAGTTGTAAGTTTGGCTTCCTGTCCAGGGATTGTACTGCCCGGGACGTGCAGTCCTTGGGAAGGGGGTAATGTTACGAATTTCACATTTATTTGGCTATTTATTTAGAATTGTAATTAGATTTGCTTCATGTTGCCTTAGCAACGCAGACGATTTTTGAAGAGAAAGCTACGCCAAAAAAAAATAGCAATAAAAATAAAAGAGCGCGTGCATTTAATGCTTAATAAATAAATATCTCGTAATTACTGTTGCCATCCAGAAAAATCTAGAAACATCGTGATTGTTCTACTGATAATTAAAAAGCTTATAAAAGCCGAGGTGAAACACCTCATCTCAGTTAGTTAGTAGTTGTTGTTGTTGCTGTTTGTTTACTTAATGCTGTATTGATTGTAGCGATTTCGCTGTGAGATAGAACTATTTTATCTGTTTAGAATTGAGTTTTTGCTAATCGTTTGAGATATTGTGATATTGTGCGAAGATCTGTGAAGAAATATTTCATTTTAATTTATTTCTTGTGGAAAGAATAAATTTTTGTTAACTTTTTACGACTTGTGCATTCAATATATAACGAACCCGTACGCACGCAACAATACATTTGTTTATTTAAATAACTACTGTTCAAGTATAGGCATCTATCTTACTTAAATTAATTCAATTAAATCTCGTACTACATACTGCATTCTTAATCTGTACTAAATTCAAGTTTTCAGTAATGTTGAATTAAAAGTTTCGTAAATTGTGATATTCTATGTATGTTACAAATACCGTGATTTTAACTAGAATAATGAAGTATTTATTGTCTACGGTAAGTAAAAATTTATTCACTTTATCATACTTAAAGAGATTAAATGCATTTTCAGAAATATAACTTCTCATTTCGCTTGTTAGAATATATCATATTCTCGTCTTCCATAATTTCCAGTTGTATAGCTGTGTCATGATAACTTTGAGTATAAGTGTAGTGGGTTTATGAGAATTTCATAACAGGATGTGCAGGTATAATTCCTTCGCTCTAGTTGCAGCTCCGCCCCAGGTTTCAGGGAAAATAATCCAACGGGTGCCCCGAGAGTCTCCCACCTCTCTTTTCCAAAAGCCAACCGCTCCAGAGGATTTCAGCTAACTGTGTGTTTCCAGTTCTCTCTTGCTGTAGAAGCATTTTGCACTTACTAACATTCATGGCTTCACAGGGATTCGAATTTGGGCCTATCGGTACTGCAATCAGTGTCACTACCACCTGGACGGTTAACGTTTGTGGCAGTGGAATTTTATATTATTATAAATTAAAAGGAAGAAAAGAATATATACACTTGTAGAGTCATTAGAATTTTTAGAAGCAGGAGCAATGAAAAATGTGAAATGCCATCGGCCGGCCTCGAAATCCAGACCTACCAAATATGCGTCGTGTGTGCTTCCAGTTACACCACGAAGGCATGCGGAAAGGAACGAAAAAATATCTTATACACTACTTATAATACCGTACACACTCCTTGAAATAACTTCATATAATACAAAACACTTCATATAATACAAAACATAAAATAGTATATGACGATAAAGCAATTACCAGTGAGACCGTTTTGAGTATGATCTGAGTTCAAGCCAACATAGCGAATCTTCCGGTATATACTATACTTCAATTGGAGAAATTGAAATTTATACAGATGGATCATGGTTTGTGCCTTCGTTGTATTTCTAGACGGTTCTGGAACTGATTGTAAAATGTTTACTCTAAGACTAGGTAATTCAGTTTATGAAGCAAAATTGCTGCCAATTAAAATCGCTTTATACTGGATCAAGAAATGATCCGTGGAGTATTACATTAATTTAAACTCGCATGGCTTATCTACACTTACGAGGCTCTTCTGCCCTTTTCAAAAGAATAAAATTGTTAATGAAATTTATTTAGAACTATGAAAGAAGCATCTTTTAAATTGGATCAGAACTCAGCGCTGGTCATTATGGGAATGAGAGAGCGGATACACTAGAAAAAGATGCCGCCCTGGGGGTTGAGGCCGAAAACGTTTCTATTCAAGATTCGGAAAAGAATACATGTACTGTAATAGAAGACAAGCTTACTAAAGACTGGAAAAATATGTGGGATTCCTCGGAAAGAAAAAAATATATCTAAGTTGCTTAAAAATTAGCAAAAAAATGCGTATTTTAAGAGATTTAGATGCCAATCAAATTCTCACTACGCACAGAAAAAAGGTTCCACCTCCAAGGAAATGCTATATGCAAAAAATGAATATTAATAAGGAAATGATATATTTTATTTAATGCAAAGTTTGTAATAAATTCGGGGATTCAAAGTACTTCATCGAGGAGTGTTGCCTGACTGGAACTGTGAGAGGAATATATAAATTTACAACGTTTGAAGATTTATTTAGTAACTATAAATTGTTTAGGAAATTTGCAAGAAATATTATGCAAATTGTGAATGAGAATAAAAAGACTATTTGATTCGAGATATAACAAAACAGAAAATCATATGGAAAACAGATATAATTTAAGTAAACTTATGAATTTAAGATGAATTTTAATAATGTGAATCAAACTTAATAATAATAATTGAAAGTAAAATTTATAAAGGTTTAAAACTTAGAAAAGTACATATGAATGAACACAAAACTTCTATACACTGTTTTCACCGAGAGTATTGGGGATGTATGTATTTGTTTTAGGTGTTGTGATTTTATTTCTTTTATAACCCGTTTTTACTTTCAAGTTTCTTATGTTCATTATATGTGATTGTGTATTCTGGTGTTTATATTAGCTTTGCAACCTATCATCAGATGTTTATTAAGTTTGTTATGTTCTGTTATTTAACCAATCATGTTGCTATGTTTTGTTATATAACGTTCGTTTGTTGTTGTATTGGCCTGTCTCCTCATAGGCAGGCTTCTCCTGCTAGGTGGGCTGCGAGCCAGTGCTTAGAACTAACTAACTAACCTTATACACTCCCCCTTTTAAAGGCCGACTGGGGATTAGAGGACCCAGTCGTCAAATCCTGGTTGTGACGAATTTTCATGCACTATCTTTTAAATCGGATGCAACTAGTAGAGTCATTAGTTTTCTTCAAGCAGGAGACTTGAAAAATGCGCAGTTCCCACCTGGGACTGGAACTCCGGAACTCCCGAACTGGTAGCCCGGCCCCTTCCAGTTCAACCACGAAGTATGTGGAAAGGAGGAAGAAAGTACTTTACACCCTATGGATAAAGGTTTTAAAGAATGACTGTCTCAAACAGCCTGATTTGTCCAGAATAGTTTTCCTCGTTGAATTATTCAAACATTTTAGCTTTTACATATCAAAATCATTTATCTTTAAAATTTATCTTAGCCCTGATTTTTTATAGGGAATGAAATTTCCTTCAAAATGAGGTCCTCGAACTTTTATTAACGACGCTATCATCATCTAAAATCATTTCGTTTTTTTTTTACCAATGGTATCTAAAGGGAAATTCGGGATTCGTCTTACGTTTAATCACCGAAGTATCTAAACGTGATTCTGTATTATACAAATGGATTATAAAACATATTTATCGGTTTGTTTATTCGTTCATTTATTCCAGTCAGTAACTCCTTGTCAAGAGGATTTTTCTTATATCCTATGTTAAAATTAAATCAAGGAACAGAATGCTCTTAAATCTCGTTAATGCTATCCTAATAACCTGGGTAGATTTTTTAAATTATATATATAAACGAATTCCCCCCCCATGATGCTTATAGTGTATAGAGTATCGCTGGGTCCGGGTACAAAATCTGAGAAAGCTTGCATATTTATAAGTGTATAATGTCTTTGCGGCATGGGGACACTTAAAATATTCGGTGAGCCAAACTTCCCCTCCAATGAATGGTAGTAGAGAAGACAGGAAGAAGACCCTTAGAACCGCGCACCGGTGTATTCTTTTTTAAAACTGGGTCTCAACTAGACATAGTTAAACTGATACTGGACTAAAATGCTAATGGACGTGCATTACAAACCTATATCTACAACATCATTCTACAATATCATATTGGATAATTTGAGAATTTTCCATTTTCTTCTTTACTGGCCATGCAAAAATGCAGTCAAGGTATCTATTGAATGATAGTACTAGTATCACATCAGCGTTGTCGAACGTGATGAAAGGCACAATATGATATTCAATGTTCATCTCGATCTTATGCTAGTAATGGCAATCTCTGAATAAGTTTGAAGAGATGGAGAGGCTGTCAGAAAGTTTCAGCTGCAGTTGTTGAGCGTGATACAATATTAAATCATGATTTGAGGAGTATCCGGCATTAGTAGCCGAACATATCCAATGTACATAATGGGTACAATGTCGAAACAAAAATATTTTGTTGATGTTATAGAGAATATGCCATTTACTGATGTAACTCGTTGCAATCCTCAATAAGACTATAAACGACTTATCGCAATGCCTAATATGAAACAGAAACGTAAGAAGGATGTAAAAGACCCTGTTATTTAAAACTAAATTAGTTGAACAGAAGCAGAGTTAGTGCTTACAATTCACCCAGCAGAACTCAAAGTATAATTTTAAAATTAAAACTAAATCTAAGTATCTATTAACCAAAATCTATGCAGAGTAATTTAAAAGCGAAAGTTGGTTCTTAAGCTTACACCCGGCGTAAAAGTGCCATTGGCAAGAATAAAGCTACGCCGATCGCAGGAACTTTTATCTTAGAATACCAGTTAGTAACGTGGCCTTCAGCAGGCAGAACATGCCCTGGCTAAACAATCTCAACTTCTCACTTGAACATACATGAGCTAATTTGCATTCTGGCAGGAAAATGGAAAGAGAAAAGTAACAATACAGATTCAGAAAATAAAACAACTGGTTAACTTACATAAATAAATCCTGCAGTGTGTTTCAACCAGGTTCTTAGAGTTTCTTCCAGGCATACCAAATAATACTTCTAGTGTAACCCATAACAAACCGTCCAGGTACATTCCTTAACCAGACATTACGGAACACTCACCAGATCTTACGGCTTTCCAAAATCTACCAGACCTTCTTGTCCTTGTGTAAAGCTCACCAGTGTCCTTGTAGATAGCGTGAATTGGAGTTTTAGGTCCATATCACATATTTACGGTACCTCAGTACATGCATGATCCCAGCATTAATTATGTTAATATAAGCCGATTCAGCATTTTTATCAACAAAATCATCATCCTGCAAATTCAGTGACTACTTTAATTTTGCTCATTAAATTTCTAGGAATGTACGTAAATCTAAACGTAAATCTGGCATTAATTTAATTTAAATTTGAATGCTAATGTTAATATCGTTTTGGAGATTTAAGACGCAAGCTGAAATCCATTTCTCCCCCTCTAGAACGTCTTTTCTCTATACCAGTTTTTGTCTCATTCCAAAATTACGTCAAAGTATGGTATTTTCTCTGTTACGTATTTCACACAGAGGAAAGTTGTATTATTATCGGTAGTTAGAGCGTACTAAAGAATTATGAATGAGACAGCATATCTGTTAAGTATCGAATTTCACATATTTTAACCTAACATCCTGCTGCCCTATATGTGAATATATCAAAAAGACTAAACTTTATCTGCAAAGGATTAAGAAATATTTAATAAATAATAAAATAAGAGTACTTAAAAATGTGTAAAAATAATTATTAATCCTTCAATACTGTTACCGAAGGATTACCGTTTCAGTGTTAAGTAGGATTTTTTCCTCAGTTAGTATGCTATATTTTAATTAAGTGCTTAGTTGTTTAGTTATTAAATTTTCTAGAGACAGTTAGCAATAAAACGCAACAGTTCTTTTTAATTATGTCAAAAATTATATTTTCAAGACATTTAAAAAAATAATCTACTTTAAATGCGAAATTACTCTCAATGGTATAAAAACAAGATGTAATATTTTAATCCAGAAAACTGTTTTTGTTATTATGGTGAAACCGTCAGTAATGTTCTGAGATGCTGTTAAGCAATTTACAGCATCATCTTTGTTTTATGTTTAAATTTTCAGCTACTCTGAGCAGTGTTTAAGAATTTTAATTTCATTCTTGTAAAGTAATTCGGTTTCTACAAAAAAGTACATATCACAGAATTTACAAAAAATATTGAATTTAAAATTAAATTTTGTTCAAAACAATGTAATGAATTATTTATTTTTAATGAGGTAGAATTAAGTCTTAGAGGAATCAGAAATGATATGAAGCTATCCAATAATTGTAAATGAACATTTCAGTTTCGCTCAGAATCCGATCATTTATTCGTTGCTTTAAATAATAAATATGTTCTAAAATTAGTAATTTAGCATGAATCGATTTTTTCTGAAGGATAAAATCTTTTAGGATAATTTTGGCATGTGTATGAGCATATTGTGAACTGTTTAATTTTCAAAAAAATTTCAATTTCCTTTATCTTAATTTAGTCATGCGAAAATATATCATACATTTGTACATTCACAGCGCAAAACATCCCTTGAAAAATTTTGGTAGATGTGAAAATTTCTTGTAAGCGTCTGTTGAAAGAAACGTTAACTTATGTTCATTCAGAATTTTTATGCTATACACAGAAACTTTATGAGAATTCTCATTTTATCAAAATATTCGTTTAAGTTTAGGTTTTAAAATATACTTAGATTAAGATTTACGTCACAAATAAATTGGATATTTTAATTAATTTTAGTTTTACATCAACGTGTTCTTTGTCTCTTTTGAATCTTCGAGTAATTTTAAATAAATTATTAGTTTTTTTTCTTTTATAAGATCAGTTACTTGATACGCTCTGTTAAACGTTTGATTTGAATTTTCATCGATTAGTAAAACTGATTTATAATTTTGGCTATGAGATTAAACTAACTACTTTCATGGGTCGTGGAAAAAATAAATATATTCGGCATATTACAAGTTGCCTGAAATTAAAATTAGCACAAAACATCTATGTGGTAAAGTTCTACGGTGTTTCTGCTTAATTAAAGTATTTCAGGAATGCATCACGTACAAAGTACTAAATTTTAATATTCCGTTTCAGAATGAATTTTATCCAAGTTTCATTCATAGAATCATTTTTATGTTCTAATTTTTCAGTGTTTTTTTTTTTCTGAAAAGAGGAAAAACAAGTTATCAGCATGAGTACGTTTGAAATCTCAAATTAGTAAATAAAATGTTATATTCTATCAGTACGCTTTGTTCTGCAATATTATTAAATTTTCAAGTAATTTGTCATTCCTGTTAGGAAAGGAATATAAAATGCTAGAGATTTTTGAAAAAGTTAGGAATTTTTACATAAAGTTCAGTTTAATAAATATACGAAATTTTCGAAATTCTTCCGATGCTTAATTTTGTCGTTCGATCCGGGTTCAAATCGCAGGGAATACCCTAGCAAGAAGGGTGTTTCGGAATTAATCCTGTCAGTGATATGAATATTATAAGCAGCCACTTACTAGTCTAGGCTAGAGATGGCGAACCTTTTTCGATTTGTGTGTCAGTTAATTAACGGTTTATTATTTCCAGGTGTCAAGTGTACCACTTGTTATATTTATTTTTAAACATCATGTTTAACCCTCTGCTTTTATTTCAATAAGCAGAAATGATTTCAATAATTCTCTGAAGGACCATAAGTTTCAAACTAAACTTTTTCATATTGATCCGAGCATCAAATCTACATAAAAGTGTTTAATTTTCATAACCATTCTTTGTTTCCTTGGCACAGTGTGAGAACCACTACTCTAATATACAGTTTTATGTGGTATTTATTTCAAGATTCAGTTTTTGTATAAGCTATTTATATTGTCACTTTTATTTAGAAAATCAAATTGTCTGAACCCATAAAGGAGGCAATAACGTTTATAGGTGTTCTCATTCGCAAAATATCATTCCACTATATCTCGATACATCAGGTCTGTTGTAATACTACCTTTATATTCAAATATCAGAAAAAAAAACTGAAATTATGTCATAATTTGCAATTTAGTTTGGATTCTCTCATTACAACTCATCCCGCTCATGTATTTCCTTAAAAAAACTTCAGTCTTGAATTCTCTCATTACAACTCATCCCGCTCATGTATTTCCTTAAAAAAACTTCAGTCTTCTTTACAAGCCTTCCATGGTGGAGGGGAACACTAATCTCTTACTGGAAAATGTCATAATGGCGCCCATGCTTGTGTTGGTTTTTGAATCCACCTTTCATGGCCCCTAGTCTTGGAGACAGTTATTTTTGGAAATGTCGTTTTCAGTGAATTTAAGTGAATAAAAGTAATTCAATATGTACCTGTGGCGTGCCACAGATTTGCCAACTCTGCTTTAGTCAGTTCTCGTAGAGAATAAAAATAATATTGATCTAGGAAGGATCCGTATTTGAACCATATTTATACTGTAGTTTTATGAATATCTTTGGTTCAAAAACTTTGATGTGTAAAATTTGAGGTGATAGAAATTCTTTTATTCTCAATTATTAATTATCTTTGTGATAATTAACCATTTAGATTCTTCCATCATTTATCTTAAACTTCGGTGTGATTTGCTAACTTTTATTTGATTTTTCTCTCATGTAGTTTGACTTTGATTATATACAGTGCGTTTCTGCATATCGGTTACAGACTTTCAGTAGAGATAGAGTACATCTAGACAGTGGCAAATCACACAACAGTGCATGTTTGGAAACCTCTTCACGGAGCGGTAGTAGGGGTGGTCCTGTGCATCGCAAGGACCAGCAAGATCGTCAGTCCTCACTTTCAGTGACAAAACAATAGTGTAAGAAACTCCCGTTAATAATGCTGATTAACTTGTTGCACGCATCGGGGCAGCTGAAGGGAAATCTGGGACACACCCGGGATTTGACACAACATCAAATCTTCCATGTGCCAGAAATTTTGAGACCCGCTTCGTAGTTTCGAACAACTTCTTGTGACGATCCTTGTCTGTTTTTGTTCTTATTTATTGATTTCTGCTGTCCTAAGCATAATAAACATGTTTTCTCACCCCGTTCGTATCCTTCCTTTCTTGTGTTTTGTGTTGTTACTACCGCACCAGAAAATTTCGGACGATGCATTGCTATATGATTTGCTTTAGCCTAGATGTACTCTATCTCTCCTGAAAGTTTGTAACTACTGTGCTGAAACACCATGTGTAATGTAAGTTACAAGTATGAACTATATCCTTATTAAAAAACAAGAAATGTAACTGAAATTGCAATTGATACGGTTTCTTATTTTTTAACTTCCCTATATGAAGGAAAAAAATATATGATACGGTTTCATATTTTTTTCCTTCTCTATATGAACCCTATATGAAGGTTCTTCAACATTTTGGAGAATGTTCCAAGCGTTGATGTCTTTAATAAAAATATTCCATGTTCAGAATATTTATTAAAGACAAAAATATGACTCGTATTAGCACAGTACTCTCACTTTATAACTCAAAAGCTACATTTTAGGGAAGAAATACCAATTCAGTGCTTCTTTAATTCGAACATTTAGCCAGTTTTGTGAATAATACTCTTATCTAAACTATTCTATCTCTATTTAAACCAAGCACTACAAATGTGGTTGCGAATGCGAAGATTATTTTCAATATGGCCGTATGAAATATGTATCCATATTTGTTGTTTCGTAAATGTTCAGGCAATGCCGCATATATTTAGCTATTCAAATGACTTTAAGGGGATACAATTCTAGAGTGAAATAAATGTAATGGCTTCGTAAAATGGCATTGTAAAAAAGCCGCCGTAACGAGGCGCTGACTGAAAAATGTCCGTTAGAAATGAGCGCAAGGAAATGTAATGGCGACGTGCTGTGTTTGAATTGTAATCCCCAAGCATATAACTGGTTATATATATGTAAAATGTTGTTCAATCCAGACATGTGATTTTTCAATCCATACAGAACATCTATAAACGAATTAAGTTGCATTTTTTAATATTAATTGAGATCATTTTAATTAAGCAACATTCTTTTCTTTATAGGATTATTTATTGTATTCATTTGGTCCTCCTAAACATGGATGTTTAACTCATTTGAAGTTACAGTCTTTGAAATTTATTAAATATCATTTAAGAAAATCTCATTTTTGAATTTAATATGGTATGGGCTTGCAATTTTATTCATTTTGTATGTATACGAAGGGGCTGCGTTAGCGTATTTTGAATACTGTGCCTCAACTGCGGATATACGAATAGACAATTTGGGCCAGTTTGTTCAGGCCGACTAGCGGCCAAGAGGTAAAGTCGCTGAACACTGCATTATGAGTTCATTATAATACAGCATTATTCGATTCGTTAAAGAGTCGAGGGCTTACTGGTAGTTCAATCAGAAGTTCGAATCCCGCGAACGGGCTGGCTGCATAGGCCTCTTCTTGGTTTTCAACATACGTAACGTTTGTACGAAAGATTTCCGTAGGAAGTCCTCCACAAAAGCATTCCTTCCTTTAGGCAGGTAGCCTACGAATACTTTGCTATAATCAAATAAACCATTTTATTTTATCTATTTTTCAGGTATAAGTGAAATGCTGGAAACATAATTTAGGTATATACCACCATGTGTGTAAAATGTTTTCTAAAACAAGCACATATTTTATAGTAAAAAAAGCGAAGAGCAAAATCGATGTGAAGTGGACGCAGTCAAATGATCGAAGTTCACATTTACAGTGTGTTAACAGTGTTTTGCTATTTCAGCTGGTATTTCCAGATTTAACAGTAACATCAACAATTTGGGTAATATCATTCAAAAAGGCGCAGAGGAAAGAAGTGTGAAGACAAAACATATGTGATGCGTGGGCACTTTCAGCTGATTATATTTACAAGTAATAATTTTGAAAATTAGAGTAATCAAAAACGATTTGAAAGAGATCACTGAGCAGTGAAAAACATTTAGTTCTGTTTGTGCCGAGTTAACATCAACACTGAGCAGTGTCCGCTCATCTGCTCATCCCCAATCACACTTTGAAAGGGGGAGCATATAAGGTATTTTCTCCCTCCTTTCCGCATGTTAGAGGCATAATCGATGCGTATTCGAGAGGTCCAGTGTTCGAGTTCCGGCGAAAGCACTATGCATTTTTCACGTATCCTGCTTCAAAATAGCCTAATGACTCTACAGCATTATTCAATTTATCAACGAGTTGGAGGCTTACTACTTTAAATATACTCTTTCAAGGTATAAATAATAATAATAATAATAAAAAGAAAATAGGTTGCTATAAATGAGAAACTTCGACAAGTGAATTAGAAACATATAATGAAAAGCATCTAAATAATATCTGAAACTAATATATGCAAATTATATATGTATGTATGAATAAAATAATCACTCAAATAAATTAAAACACATAAAATATCCATTGCAAACCAGTCCACAATATCCACACGGTGGGTTCGAACTATTTGCATAGCTTCAATTATAACTAAATGGAGACTTTCTATCAAAAAAAAGCGGTTCTCTAGTATTCAACATTGCACTAACGGAAAGGTTTAGGCTGATTCCGAAATGTCACGGGTTTCACATCTCTTTGCCGAATTTAATCGCGTAGAAAGCGTCTCCGATCATACTACCTCATGTTATGCATATAATAGCATCATCAGTCACATGAGTGACAGTATTTGAGGATTCATTTTCCAAACACTAAACTTAGAAGCTCTCTTGTAGACAGGTATTGCTAAGCTTCATGGCTGGCTTTGTATGGTATACTGCATTTGTGATTGGCTTGTGTTAAGACTTAACAGGCTTTAGATATTATATTCATTATCATAGAAGGAGACGGAGAGATAACCCAGAATTCAATTACGCATATTAAGGACCTGGATGGGGTGTCTGTACCATATAGAATTTAGCTTCGAATGCGTCAACTATTAGATTCGGACTGAATTTATAATTTACGAGTAAATTGATTCAAATGAATGTCTGAACAGGAATAAGGCAATTTGAGATATTAAAGAAATGTAGAAACTTCGTTGTTAAAGTTATTCTCGAAAGGTTTTTACTCTTGTCAAAGCTGAAATGTTATAACAGAATAATCTTCCTCTGAATCTGCTCCTGTTTACTATTAATATATTAGAGTTTTACCTGCATTTCCCTTGCAATACAAATATTTCATAAACTCGTGTAGTTAGTAATAATTTTGTGTTTTCATAAATATGAATAATACACAGACTGTATAGAACAGTGTTTGTGTAGTTAGTCACACTAATCACTTTCCCAGTCTGGGCCTCTTATCTCTTATAATCAAAGTTTTATAAAATAATTAGTCTGAAAACGTAACTGGTAGTGTTTGTTAAGAAAATGTAATAAAAATAGCAATAATATTGAAACTGATTCCGATAATGATGATGATGCCAAAGAACTGAGATACAATGAAAAAACTGAAACAAATCTGAAAGGATTTGGATTTTAAAGATGCATCATAGGTGTTGCTAAAATATTTTATGCTCTTGCTGAGCTTAGCAGTTTACAAACCTACTTTTGGGTTCATTCCTGATAACACAGTTTTCGGCTTTTTAGTTTTATTATTAATCCTTGCTTTCTTGGCCTTACACCACATAAAATTCAAGAGAAAAACCGTAAACGTACAACTTAAAATTCGCCATAAAACAGCGTATAAACGTGCTTAACACCTGAAAGTATTTTATTGTTGTGGCTATCTGTCCTAATCTAGAAGAACTTGACATGCATTGCCATGTTTTGTTATGTTTGTTTTGCTCTGCATAATATTGTATGTTACCTCGGACAATTTGGACTCCGATTAGCAAAGTACTTTTTCCTAAAGGAATGTCTATATGACGTCTAAGAAATAAAACATTCTCATCAAATCCTTTTCTTGCTTAAAAGCGGATGTTTTGGCAGTGATAGAAGCAGTTCATGTATCAGCAATTTCAATTATGTCATTCCTAGAACTTAGTAGCTGATCGAAAAACTTATTTTAAAATACACTTTTTTGAATATAGTAAATATTTTAATATTTGAACACATCTTTCCTCTTAACGAAATCGTTGTAGTATTTGACTTTAGGTTTTCAAAAATATTAGTAAATCTTTGACTCCAAAAGTAGTACCTTTAGGATTAAAATGAAAAATATTCCAATTTCACTTTTTAATTCTTAATACTAGGCCGATCAAAGACATTCATTCTTCTTTAAAAGTTTTGCTAGAAGGGCTTCAGTCATTACAAATCTGAAGACAGAAGCCTTCTCTGTGATTTGATCATATGTCTATTAGTTTTTTCGATCACTCTTTTGTTGCGAAGTTGGACTTCTAAATCTAGGTTCTTTTTCTTTCGCCTAATTTCTCTCACCATTCCTTTTAGTAACTCCCTTTGATCTCGCCTTTTATACTGTGTCTTTGACAAAGAATCGTTTAGATCTCGAAAACATGTTGAAGAATCTCTTTCTTCTCCTTTTGAAGTCTATGTTTACGATATTCTGTTTTCTGATACAGCTAGTTTTCTGTCTTCATTTTTTCACTGTTTGTCATATGATTTGTTCTTATTGTTTTCCCTATTAGATAAGAATTCTTCTTTTCCTTCTTCATCAATAGCTGATTCACACCAAGTCTGCTATGAGCAAATAAAAAAGGCCTTATATTTAAATACCGTACGTATAACTTAATATATACTTAAATTAACATCTTCTTCGTTTCTGATCTAGTTTTCTGAGACATAAAGCCGTCGGGTACCACAAGAGGCTCTGGACCCCTGGACTTAGTCCTCCTTAGCATACTGTTCCACTGCCCTGAATTTACCTTCTTGGAGTTTAGTGTGCTTTGCAGTCATCCAAATTGTCCAAACTCTTCTTAGACATTCATTGAATTATCGCTAGGTAACCGCTGAAACTTGAGAAAGATGTAAACTACCTTTTAAAACTAAATAACAACAGAAAGCAAGCTTTGTGCTTACAACTCGGCAATCCACTTGTAACTTCAAATATTACGTCAAATGTAAAATTTAATTTCAAATAATCTAGTAGCCGAAGGCTACACAAATCAGTTTGACACGAAGTTGTCTCAAAATTAACCGGATTGGATATCAACTATCGGTAATTGAATTCCGAATCAAAAAATTGCAACTCGTAGCTTATCTAGCAACCTAGTAACATGGCCTCCAGAAGCAGAACATACTCTGCTTACAGTCTAGAAACTTCCCCTTAAATACACGCGAACTAAATTTGCATTCTGGAAGGGAAAAGGAATGAAGAAGTGACAGTAAAGCTTCAAAACATAAATTAACTAATTAATAAGACAAAGGAACCTTATACATTATATGTCACTGCACTAAAGTTTCCATCTCCCACCATATATTTGACGCTTCTGTTTTCTCTTGGTGTTATATACTATTTCAATTTTGTAAACGTTTGTTTTCACACTTCTCCTTTTCTAAAACTTTTCTTCTCTTCGGGTTTGATCTTTGCAATGATAAATCGATAACAACTGCTAATTTCTGGAGTTTTCTATGACAAATAAAGTTTTACAATTTTGGTAGCCAACACGGCTGATTGTTGTTTTTTCACTATATTTTCACCGTTCATCAAATTTCTCCAGTTACATCCTCTTAGCATTAATTATTGTCCCTTCTTTTCTATAATATTTACTGCTTGAGAAGTCCAGTTAAATGTGGCTATCGGTTACTAGTGGTAACACTTTCAATGATGTATCACTATGGGCTAAATTTTTTTATTTTGAAAATTGAGTCTAAATAACCTACAAGTTTAAATTAAATACTTTCCTTTCACACAATATTTATATTTTGATTTATAGAAATATTATACGTCGATAAAAATGTTTCCCACCCAGTAAGAAGCCCACCAGCGGCTGAGCGGTAAAGACGCTGAACACTGGTAGTTCGGTCCGAGGTTCGAATCCCGCAAACGGGCTGGCAGCATGGGTAGGCACGTTTATAAACGTGCCTACCTGAAAACGTTTTATTATCTTGCCCTTAGAAGGTTTACCACATTTTTGTTATAGGTGTTGCGTCTTCCGTTTGAGAACAGATTTCCTTATGTCCACTCCTTTTGCTCAAGTAATTGATGTGATTAAAAATTTATGCCACAGAAAGTGCGGCTGTCTTTGCAACTTATAGAATCTTAGTATAATCAAGGGCGCGCATAACTCGTCCCCTGTTAGTTATTTAATTTGGATTCTGAAATACAATAATTTGGAAATTGTAAAAATGGGAATAATCGTATTGGTTGAATGAATCTACAGTGACAAACTACATCTGGCATTCTTTAAAAATATTCTCAGTATAGCAAAAAACTATTTATAAATATGTAGGTAGTCCAAAAATTTCTGGATCTTCAAATTTCCATTTTGGAAACTCTAAATAAAGGTAAATAACTAAATGGCTTTATTGATTACCAGCATATTTCATGAGATCACTATTATTTCAGCATTTGCCATTGACAGATGGATTAGAACTTCATGATTTATTTCGACTTTATGAATATTCGAAACTAAGGAATGATTTCAGAGCCAGTCATAAACTTCTTGTTATAAAGCTTTTTCCTGCCAAGCGTTGTTGATTAATTCAGTGAACAGAAACGTGGGAACTGTTCTTCAAGATGCCTTGCAAGCAGTAAATCCTAGCATTTCCATTACGAAATACAGTGTGAAAAGAATTAAAGCTCACACGATAAGAGAATAATACGTAACAAGATTATCAGTATTCTAAACATCACTTCCAGAAGCATTAATTATAATCTCCATAAACAGCTTCATAAACAGCGTTGTTACCGATGAAATGTTTCCCATCACATACCAAAGCAGAAGAGGAAATCATGTACCAATGGTGCTATTTCATGAACGAAACATCAGCCCACGTCACTTTCAAAAGAAACCAAATTCTGAAGAAACAAAGAATAAATATTTTCCCCAACTTATTCCATATTCTATTTTGGAGTCCATGAATTTTATTATCGCAATGATCGTAAGATAACATCCATCTTTGGCATGGGCCTTGACCACTATATAGATGGCAATACGACTTTATCCCTCCAAATTTTCAAGGGTCCCGAGGACGGATCTCAGGGTCTCCAACATATCTTGCCATATCAATCGTCTGGGCATTTACTGGAGTGATGTGAAAATGTTCATTCGAAAACACTGAGAAAGAAGAAAAGCCATTTTTCCTTTCTCTATTGGCTTGAATGAATGGAAAAATGGTTAAAAAATAAAGGAGCTTATTTTAAAAAGCTGAAAGAAAATAATTTTCTTTGGCCTCGTAAATTTTCGCGTGTTCAGAAATGTTTTGAACCACTCCCGTTCAGGAGCCACTTCAACTCAAGGCATGTTGTTGTGTAGACTTTTTAAGTATTATTTTACAGTGTTTATTAATTTTATTAATTTACAGTGAATAGTAAAATTTTAATGTTCATGTTTGAGTTGTAATTTTAAATTATACTGTTGCTAAATTATTTCTTTTGATATGGGTAAAGTTCTTTCAAGTTAGCAGAAAAGCTTGTCAGCAATAGCCAGTTTTTGCGTTCTCACGGGCAGAGAATTTCGAGGTCAAGGGTCGGCGGCCAGCTGCATTTCTTCGTCCCCTTATCTGGCGGAGGCGAACATGTGTTTTTCTCCTTCATGGGCGATCAGCTTAGCGGCGCCGATTCTTGATAAAATTATAAGAGTACAAAAATTTAGGATTTGTCTGAAGAGTCGTAACGTTAACAGATTTACTACCTTGTTCTTGAGCTTGAAAATAGGGGGCTTGTCACTGTGAAAGGATAGGACTGATTTTCTTAGAATTTTGTTGGGTATTTATTGGTCTGTTTCTAGTAGTTAGAGAGGGTAACTGTTTTGTGTAGCATTGGCGAGTTTTAATTTTATGGATTTTTTTGAACCAATAGTAGTTATAGAGGCGGTGCACTGTTTGAGCGTCGCGAGGTTTTGTTACAGAACTATATCTTGAACTTCATCCCGCCTGCCTAAAGCAACTGTTTTCATATCTAACTTTCAGTGTTGCCGGATGCATGGAATAATAAATCAAATTATAAAGCATCGGTATGTGCCTTAAAATATTGTAGTTATAAAAATCTGTATGTGTTTATTCCCAAAAACGTAACTGCATTTTCAGAACTATATTATCTGAGTAGCAACAGTAAGAAACCAGATCAGACCTTATGAATCCTTCTTATATTTTAATGTTATTAAAAATCAGATTTGCATATGAATTGAGAGTTTGACAGGTTTGAGGATAGAAAATAAGTAACCTAAAACCTTTTTATGAAGATAAAAAATGCGTATTTTTGGTCAGTTACTCTGCTTGAAACTCATTTTTGAAGATAAGTCATATTTAAAATTTTCTTTCTCAAATTTAGAAATATGTTTACATATTTTCCGTTTTGCACAATTAATTACTTTGTTTCCTTTAGAAACAAATTAATCTATATTTATTTAGGAAAAAAGATCTTTCATCATACATCTTTTCATTTCTAAGTCACACCAGATATTGATATCACAAGGTATATTAAGAAATATAATTAAGAGTTTCCGTAGTTTATTAGTAGTGCTTCTGTATAATATACTAATCTATTTTGAAAAAAAGATAAACATACTTGAAAGAAATTTTCGTTAATAATCCTTCCTTGAAAGCAGCTATGAATGCATAAGAAAGGTGAATTTGAATGCGTAAGATGAAATTCAATGAAACGATGACTTTTCGAGCGGAAAATTTAATCCAACATTTCCACATCAGAGGCGTCTCTGAGAAATATATGAATAGGAGAAAATTGGGTCACGGCACGTGTAAAGTATTATTCTCTGCTTTCAGAAATAGGCGATATGCGTATTAAAAGTGTGTATAATAATTATTAAGTCTCATTTTATAAGTTTACCACTTTACTATACAGTTAATAATTTTTTTTAAATATCTCATTGTACTGCAACTTGGATTTGTACTTCATATTTTAAATTTCATTGAGAAAAAAGTAAATTTGCGTTTTATACTAAAATGCAAGTATGATGCGTGTATCTTGATGTATTGCTTATAAGAATTTTTCCTAACTAGAAATAACGTTAAGATGTTTCAGGAAATTTAAAATTACAGGGTGGGCAGCAAAGAAGTCCCTGCTTTCAAGATTAAATATCTCGAAAACAAATATCGATAGAGGAATACAACAAGCGGTATATTTACTGAGAAAGCTGCAACAGTGTTATACTGAAGTTTCCAAATAATAATTACAAAAACTTCAAGTATGCAAATAGATAGCGCTGTAAAAGCAATACGTGGCGCGGATAAATAGCTCTCCAAAAGAGGTAAGAGTGATTCCTTTCTTTTTCGGACCCCTTCCTCAAGAAGCTCTCGCGATGGTCAGGACTTGTATGGGAACCACCCACGTGACTGACGCCAGTGAATTAACTCTCTGTGCTCTCTGCTACCTGATTCGTTCACCGAAGTTTCCCATTGGTTGATTTTCGATCTCTTAGACCACTAGCACAGTCTGTCGCACTGAAGACATGTACATCTCAGCGAAACCTGAGGAGCTGGCAACAGCGTGATGAAATTCACTCTGATACCAGCCTAATGCTCAAAGTATTTATGTGAGAGGGATCATTTCCATTCTTCAAACGTGAAAGTTGAGCATATGGAAAGAAGAGGTTGAAATCATGTATTCCGTTAAAGGAAATTTGTTTCTGGTACTGCAATACCAGATGTTAGACTGTACTCCTACAGCAAGAAGGCGCAGGTTTCAAACACGATTGAATGTTCCGAAAGGATTATACGTAAAAACCATTTACAAACTCTTCCCTAAATGTCTAGTGGATAGGCAGAGTGGCCGATGATCTGGTAGGGAGTCTTACTCGCGGGTAAACTGTAGGTACTCCTGAAAATATCGTAAATGTTTGTGGAATTATTCAGCAAATTCCAAGAAAATCTCTCCGAAGAATAGAAGCAGAGACTGGCTTGAAACTTTCCAGCATGCAGGAAACACTAAGAAACAGACTAGACGTGTCTCTATTCAAACTCCAAAGTCACCAGACGCCAGTGAACAGTGTCATCGGTCTGCAACTTTTGTGAATACAATTTGGAAAAACAATGTAACAGCTTTCACAATAAATATGCAACTTGTCTTATTCCTCTATCTATCTTTTTTTACGAGATTTTTAATTTGGAAATTAGGTGCTGCTTTGCTGTATAATGAGAGTTGTTCGCTTTAGTCTTTGATATAATGTTATGGTCTAAAACAGCGGTTCTCAACCTTTTGCTTAAGGCGTACCATTTAAAAAAATTGAAACACTTTAGTACCATCACTACATTTTACAATGATTATTTTTCAGTTTATCAATAGAAATATTAAAAATTATATATATATCTATATTGTCATTTGAACAACATATTATCTATTTCATTGAATATGCACACATGAAAATGTTAGATTAAAAAATGGTTACCATTTTAATTATCAAAATTTAAGATAAAACATTTTAATTCTAAAATTTTGTGTAAAATTTGTGCCTGCTTAAAAGAGATCAATTTCGTTATGTCTGGTCATATGTCACTTAGTTTTAACAGTAAATTATTATTCCCTTTCAATTCTGTTCTGTATTTATTTTTCAAATGTAACATAACAGAAAATCCTTGTTCACAAAAACTGGTTGTGCAGAAAGGTAGTAAAAATTTAATAGCTTTATTTGAAATACCTTTAAATTCTTTTTTTTCCGTTCAGCCAAAAGTTAACAAGTGTGTTATTGTTGAAATCTTCAGTTAGAGATCGACCACAGGAAATTTTTGTCGATTGTTACTTTTTTATAGTATATTTGAATAAAATACATTTCTAATCCGGTTTTTCTTTTCATAATCCTCTGGAAAATGCAGGTTGAAATTATTTCTGAATGCAAAATGATTTTTAATGCCGGGTGCTAGTTCTCCTTTTATTTTCAAATTCTTTTCGCTTAGAAGACTGTCTAAAAGTAGTAACAATCTGAAAATATTATTATGCAGTTCTTTGATTTGCAGTTCTTTTCCCAGCTCGAGTTTTTTTATCGTTGCATTTATTTTATCTCTAATGATAAGCAAATTACACTTTGTCCTTGTAATCTCAAATTTAATTCTTTAACATTCCAAAAGTTCAGTTAAATATGCTAAACGCGGCTAACCATAATTCACTAGATAAACATTTTGGCAGTTCAAATATTGAATCACAGAGGAAAATTTGGATTTCTGATCGAATTTCAAAAAGACGATTTAGAACTTTGCCTTTAATAACTGCCTTACTTCGGAATGCAACAAAATGTTTCATGTTCATTTCCCATCTGTTGATATAAAATCGTAAATATTCTTGAATATAAAGCTGGGCGTTTAGTAAAATTAACAATTTTCATAGCTTGATTCAAACGATTTTCAGGTTTTCGGAGCTTGTTTTTGCCGCTAAAGCTTCACAATGAACGGGGTTTCAGGTGTGACTTTCTTCATTTGAGAAATAACAGCGGAAAGTTTTCCTATTAAAGCATGACTCCGTCACTGCGTATGCCAAAGCACTTATTCCAAGGAATATCACTCTTTGACATAAAGTTATCAATTAGTTTGGAAATTTCATTTCCAGTTTCTATCATGAAGAGATTCACAAAACAAATACTCTTCGGGAATTTCTGCATCTTCTTCGAAACGTACGTAAACTACTAATTGAACAAAGTTCGTTGCAACAGTACTTTCATCCAACTGCAGTACGAAATACTGTGTTTTATTTTTTGAATAAGTGTCTCTTTTATGGAATTTGCCATTTCACGAATTCGTCGACTTACTGTATTATTTGATAACGGAATATTATCAAGTTCATCAGCCACGTTTTTATTGAATAATGTTAAGACGATATCTTAAAGCTGCTGGTAATATAAAGTTTTCTCCAATTGTGTGAGCCTGCCCGGTCTTGGCAGTTCTTAGGCTTACTACGTAATTATGTAGCTTCTTTAGCCTTTTCACTCGAAATAACAAAATCCTTTCATTACTTGTTTACTATTTTTGAACTCTGATATTTCCCCCTTAAAATATTTCTTTAAATTGGCATGCTTAGCTTCAAGATGTCTTTTAAGAAACGATGGTTTAATGCTTTGATTGGATAATCAACAACACATTGAGGTTGAGAGTCCATTTCATCTCCAAACCAAGTAAACCCAAATGATAAATAATTTTCATTATATTTTCTATAAGCAATTTTAACAATTTTTCTTTTTCTTTCAAATTTCTCAGTGCTAGTAATTTGTCCTGGATCCATCACCTGTGAATCATCACTTTCCCGCTCAGTCAATCCTAGCCATTTTTCCATTTTGAAAATCTAGGTTTTTTTATTATTTTTTCACCAATATTTAAATACATAGTATATTATGAGTTTTCAAAACAAACGACGATGTTCTCAAATCGAGTAAAAAAGTAAAGAATTCAAAGCAACAAGAAGACAAAATGCCTGAGCAAATCGACGTAAAAAAATTATTTTTATTGAAAATGGAGCACAGTGAGCCAGAAAATGGTGGCGGCATAAAGTGCAGATATGCTAATAAATCGATCAACTTTAAAAGAATTAATGAGATACTATTATCCCTTTAATCGAACTTATTTTTATTTCCCATCAAATACAACATCCATTTCTGTTACTCGTTTTAAAAACACCATTTCTAGCAGCTTTTGTTGGGTCTGTAGCTAAAAGAATATTTGTGAAAATAAAAACGAATTATTTTGCTAATGTGTGTGAGCGGCTATTGACCTTGGGCAAAGCTAAGATCGCATAAATTAACAAGTGTTGGAAACAATACTTAAATAGGATGCTGAGGTATTTAATTTTTGAATTTAATAGTTAGAAATACTTTGTTTCTTTGCGTACCACGTATTTCACTCTTCCGTACCACCAGTGTTACATATACCACCGTTTGAGAAACGCTGGTTTAAAATATAATATTTGCAATAAAATTAATGTGAACATGTTACATTTTACAAAAATATTCCACATTATATTATTTTTCCACTTTTATACTTACACCTTTATTCATCCATACGAAATTCTTTAAAAATTAATTTGATTTCTCAATTGTAGAAATACCAGGATTTTCGGAATGTGAAAAATCAATTATGCCATCTCTAGGAATTAAACGTTGGATTCAACACTTTCTGTAAATGAATGGATAAAACTACTGAGCACAAATAGTTTGACTTAGGCTAGTATTCCTTCAAACGAGCTGGCTGTGTAGAAGTTTTTGTGTTTTATCCCGTCTGTAATGTAATTATATTTCATTTATCTTTAAAAATTTCTTCGCAGAAATTATTGTGTACTTTGTCATGATCTTATGACAGACGAATAATATAAATCGTAAGTCTATAAATTATTGCATTTACTTCGGAAAAAGGAATACGTTATTCAGCAAAAAATGATATCTTATTAAGGAATCTTTTTATTCAATACAGGTTTCTTACAACATTGTATAAATACTCATAAAAATCTACTAGCTTTTATTACGAAGTGCATGAAACGAAAATATATTTACGAATTATTGGATAGGCTCAATATGCTCTTCTCTTAAAAGCATCCTTTTATAGAATATGTTATACAGCTATCTGTGTCGGAAATATTTCCTTCTTATCCCTTATTTATCGATTAGAATGAATCCTTCAATCCTTGAAGATTCCGTTGAATCTTCCGCATTTGACATTTGTTAGAGTCAAGTTTCTGGTTTTGTCCGCATTATGTGTATTTCTGGTCTGTATAACGTGAAAGAAGAAGAAGAAAGCAGCATTTACTTGAAAATAAATTGCCTGTTTCTTTTTCAAATTTTCTGAAGCTAGGAGATTTGATATTTGTTTGACTTTTACAAAGGATTTATTTGGAGAAATGAAGCGAGCTTTAAAATAATTCTAAGAAAGTATTCCCGTATCTGGGAGAAAACCGCTCGAGTGGAATATTTTTTAAAGACAGATATTGAGAAATATTCTCTGGCTGATATTCTTTCTTGGGAGCAATTCTGTGGCAGAATCTAATCTGATTCACCTTTGAAATCCATGTGCTTATAAGCTTTATTTAAGCTAGGAAGCAGTAAAATTTTTGAATCACAATTCTGGAAAATTATAATTCAGTAACATGTTGCGCTGTAAATTACGACACCGCCACATATACACGTGTGTGTGTAAGTCTGTATGCGTATAAAATTAAAAATGAAGACGATGTAAAACATTAACTTTAATTTGCAATAGGCCTTAATTTTCTTTAAATTGGTTATTTACCCTTTCTGTCCTAAATATAGTAACTATGTATAATTAATCTCTCTAAATATGCGTCAATTCAAAATGTAACTTTGGTATATGATTTTTACATATCGTTTACGACTGAGTCATTTATATAACTCTTCAGTCATCCTCAACTTTCGAATTTACCCTCTAAAGTTTAATTAACGAATGTGGGAATTCTTCATTGCAGTGACTGACATTCATCTGCAGTATGCACGTGTGCTCGCCATAGCGCGAGGATAAAAACTTAAAATGTTTTCTCCGAGACTTACTTCTCATCTTTTTTTTTTCCTGTTCATGACCGATGTCTGGCGTCGCCTAGTTATGTTAATGTTTAAATATTTAGCCTCTTTCTATATAAGCTTCCGTTTTTAAAACATTAAATAAAATTGGTTTTGACTGTTAGCTGAAGTTTTTGATTCTTGGGCCTTTCTAATGACTATTTGTTGGAGTCTAATGGCGATAAAACATCGCCATAAGCCTTTCAAAGGGAAGTATCTTACCCAACCCTTACCCAAGTCTTAACCCAACCCTTAAAAATTTGGAAACTAGGCATTTTTTCCCTTGCTTCTCAGTCTTGAAGCTTCAGCTGCTGAATCCTAATTCTTCAACATAGAAAAATGTGGGGATTATTAGTGTTAACCATTAATGAAGAGGCGGGCTTATTAAGTCAATTTATATGTGTCTGTACCAAAAAACATTTATCTACAATAAACAAAATACAAAACCAAATGCATCTTGTCCTCGATTAATCAATTTTAATCGTGTACATCTGTGACAGCGCTAATATTGACATTATCACATACACATATAATTAGGTATCTAATACTCCCGAATGTTAGTTATCGTAACATTTCATCTTGTTTCAAGATTATTTAACGCATGATTTCGATGTAGAATATTATATAATCTGAAATTAATTTATTTACGTATTTTAACGTCTCTTTGTTGACTTAAGGAATAAATATAATGAAATATTGAATGCATTTTGAGAGAAACTGTTATATCAAGTTGCTAACAGTAAACTTTTAAACTTTTGACAGGAAGTGCTAAATTTTGATTACTCTGCTACAATAGGCGAATGTATAAGCTGTTATAGGAAATAGAATTAAAAGCTTTACATCCAGTAATGCTTTTTATTTTTTCAATTGTTTGTTTCTGATAAAAACTTTGATATAAGATAATGTGTTAATTAAAGTAAACAGATCAATTCAATTTTAGTTGAACAGAAAAGGATTAAGGACTTACTTTTACGCAAATCAATATACAATCATTGCTATGCTTTTCTTACAAAAAAATAAAAAGCAAAATGGTTTTAAATCATAAACGAATGAAGATATAATTTTAGGTTAAAAAATGAGTAAAAAATTATCTTATTGCTTCATCTTTATTGAAAAGGACATGGCATTTGGAAGATAAATAACTAGAGAAATATTAATAACTAAATAATAAGAAATAACAATAACTTTAATAATAATTTTTACTAAATAATAAGAAGCATTTTAGATAGCGAGAGAATAACGGTTATGAAACCTTGTTGAAAATTTGTATTCTGATGTTATATGATGGGCATCTTAAGAATATTTTAATGTGATTTTGAACAGAGTGCATCCAAAGATCATCACTTGGGGTTTTTGTTTTGCTCTGCTTATATAGTAGCATATAGTAGATACAGAAAATGCTTCATTGCGTAAAATATTCAAAATCAGTAGAACACGTAGCAAGTCTTTTTTTCACTGGAACCCTTTATTGCCTTTTAATTTCTTGTTCAGAATTTAGTTTAGTATATTAAATATGGATTGAAGCAAATATTCTTTCAACTTAATTCCTTGAAAAATGATATTTAATTTACGAAAACTTTACTAATGGCACAGTTTTTCCTCAAAATATGTTATGAACTTATGCTAAGTGTGTACTTCCAATTACAAAATTTGTTTCATTAAAATGACTTGTATAAATCAAACTAAAATAACTGAATTAATCAAAAAAGTAAGAAACCGTTTAATTACGTATTTGAAATCATTTTACTTTCATGAAATTTGAGTGAATCAGTGTTTCCAGATTCAGATAACAGTTATATACCTCTTAATAAATTGAAGCGTATGGTGGCATTTTATATTTGCATATTTTTATTATATGCTACAGTCAGTCTGACATTAGTTTTGAAACCTGAAATTCCGTGAATATTATTTCTCTCAAAATTTATGTCACGGAAAATACGAAACGATGCATTTCCTGAGGAAATATTTAAAATCACATGTATTTTTATTTTTAAAAACTTTTATGGCTGCTATTTTAAACATTTATAAGAACAATACGAGTAGGTTCAAAATTCTGAGAATATTAAGGGATAATAGTTAAAGCAATATTAAAAACACACTTCACATTTTAATGCAACATTTTGTTTAACACTGAAAGTCCTCTTGTGATTTTGCATGTCACCTAGCATACGCATTAAATTTTTATCATAACATTCTACTTATGCTTTTCTATCATAATCTTTTATTTGAATTTTGCATTCTTTAAAATATACCTTTTATTAACACTGCACTGTTTTGTGGAACAACTGATCATTTGCTTAATATTTTTTTTCCACCAAAACCCTTCATCAATTTTATAGTTTAGTGAAAATAACATCTTATACCACAATTGGCTCAATAGTGTATTTGACGAAATAATAGGAAACAAAGCTGAATTATCTTTCACTATGTGTCCAGTACAGTTTTAAGCACTGAATTAACATTCAAAACAGTTTATTATTCTATTTTAGATAGTAAATATATGCAACTTCGTCTGTTTTGCTGCAAACTCTAATCTAATCTAGATTGCAATGAAAATGATGTATAAGCAAAAACAATTTCATAGAAAAATTTTAAACTCTCAAGTGTTATAACAGAGAGGAACCTGATCTCAAAAAGAATATGATTATACGCATGATGATTAACTTATGCTGTACAATTAATTAATTAGATACAGCTCTATTCTTAAGCCTTATGATGCAAAACACTTAAATATCCAGTCAGTCAAAGCTTTAATTTATTTACGTTTTAATTATCTGTCTTCAGAAAAATAGTTTATTTTTATTATTTATTTTATTATTCGGACATACTGCTTAGAGTAGTTGCAGAGTTCGTTATAAATTATATATGGCGTATATGGACATCATCATTCAAAACGAAACTGGCTATAATTAAAATGATTTTATTAATTTATATGACTGTTCTTCATTAAGATGCTGTAAATTAACTGTTACAACGAGATACGCATTCTGTTCTACAACATGCCTTTGAAAGTTATCAGTGAATGCAGCTTTCCTTGCTTCATATTTGCGAGTCAGCAACTGCTACAAATCTCGATCTCTTAAAATACACAAAAAATGCCTGATATTTTTTTATCATTTTCTCTCTATATATATATATCGGGTGGCCATAATTAAACTGACAGTGCTCACAGTGTTCTGTAGCGCGATCTTTTTGCGAGAATGACGCCACATTTTGTAGGAAGATTAAACAAGACGGGGGACGAAGGATTCCGCGAAAAAACAAATTAGTTCCAAAAGTCACCGCTAGGGGAATATTTGGCGCTGTGTAATAGAAAATCGAGTGTTAACAAATGCAAATTAATACGGAATAAAATTACCTTTTATAATGCACATTTTCTGATTTAGTTCAAGTGCAATATGGCAACACTTTTAAAAAAGCGTAAAATCTACATAAACACCGATAAAGTCTCGTGATCTGCAGTATCACGCATGCTGAGCAGCAGAAGAAGTTCTTTATTCAAATTTTACGTTACATCCATTGTCACAGTGCCAGCTGCTTGGTTTTAAAAGGCAATGTGTTACGTTTCGAATCAATCGGATTGAAAGTTTATGTGCAATGTCTCCTTCTTTAGTCGAGCGTGCGTTACTGGCCAAATTCTTTTACCTCAGCCAGTGCAACGCGTCAGCCGCTCTTCGTGCTTTTAGAACGCACTAAAAAATGCGTAAAGGTAACGGTCCTGTGTCAGTTAATGGGCTAAAAGCAATGGTTGCGACGTTTGAGAAAACATGTTCTCTAAAGGTTCAATCAGGCAGAGGACGAAAACCTGTACCACAGGATACAATCGAAGCAGTTGCCACGGCGATTGTCGGCAGAGGACCAGACAATATTGCTGCCACATCTAACGCTCGTGGAGTAGCTGGGAATATGGATATGTCTTACAGTACGGTATGGAAAATCTTACGAAAGATTATCAACTTCTATCCGTACAAGATCAACCGTGTACAGGAGTTACTGTACCCCGTCCATGATAAGCGATTGACTTTTGCTCTCACCTTTCTTGCCAGAATGGAGGTGGATGCTGAATGGCCGTGGAAAATCTTATGGGAAGACGAGGCCCACTTTTACCTGAATGGAACTGTGAATACCCAGAACTGCCGAATTTGGGATGACAAATCACCACATGCAGTCACAGCAATTCCCTTACATTGACCAAAGGTAACTGTTTGGTGTGGGTTCACAGAGGAATTTATCGTAGGTCCATTCTTCTATGAGAACATTACCCTGACGAGACCGGAAACCTGTTCTGTTATCGGAGAGAAATATCGCCACATGTTGAACAGCTTTGTCATTCCGGCACTTCAGCAAAGACAATGCCTGGTGGAAATGATTTTCATGCAAGATTTAGTCTCTCCACAAGTTGCTGTACGGGTGCAGCAGATGCTACGACAGAAATTCACAACAGAATCATTAGCCGCTACTTTTCAACTGCATGGCCACCTCGGTCGCCTGATCTTACCCCATGCGACTTCTGGCTATGGGGTTACCTTAAATCCAAGGTTTATCAAGGAGTGGTCCAGGACCTGGCTACGTTGAATGATAACATTTCACGGACTGTACGGGAGATTCCTGCAGACATGTTACTTTCTGCTGCTGTGCATACTGTGCACAGAATGCAATATGTGGTCCACAACAACGGCAACCACATTGAACCGCATTTGAATGCAAAATAAAAGGTAATTTCCGTATTGATTTGCATTTGTTGACACTCTATTTTCTATAACACAGCGCCAAATATTCCCCTAGCGGTGACTTTTGGAACTAATTTGTTTTTTCGCGGAATCCTTTGTCCCCCGTCTTGCTTAATCTTCCTACAAAATGTGGCGTCATTCTCGCAAATAGATCGCGCTACAGAACCCTGTGAGCACTGTCAGTTTAATTATGGCCACTCGGTATATACCGACCTCTGACATCAATAAACGTTACATATTGAGTACAGTCTGACTTCGAATTGCCAATGAGGGGTAAAATATGCAGCGACCAGCAGGCTTACTTTCAATAAAAATGTTTACCTTTTGTTTCTGTCTCTGCAATGTTCTCCAAAGAAGTTACGTTCCTTTATGAAATTAATTTGCAATACTCGACTCAGTAGCAGTGCTAATTGTGAAGTTCATTTGCTTATATCTATTATTAACAGTGTATAACATATTAATTAAAAAGAAATAAACTACAGATGTGTTATTAGACATCTTGTAGTGAGAAATACTAAGATTTTATAAAGCAGCATACTAGCTCACTCTGTTACAATCTGAAAAGTGCATTAAAGAATTGCTTGATTGTTAGAAACATCGGATTTCCCAACACCCTAATGTTTGTTTCTTCCGTAACAAAAAATAGTACGGAGTCGACATTAAAATAATGTCTATTCCTCGATTTAGATACCTAGCTTAACAGAGAAGCTTGCTCGGAAATATTCTTTGATTTTTTTAATTTAATTTTTTTATATAATAATTGCAGATATTCTCATTATATCCGCAATTATGCGCCCTTGTGACCAAAAAAAATGGCAACAGAAAATTATTTTTGCAAGTTTTTATTCACACTAAAATACATAATTGCATTTTTATCCACATTTTTGTAAAAGTCAAGGGAATGTTTTCCAATGATGCAAAACAATCTCATGTTTCAAAATTTATTCAAAGCTTTGCAAAGTTCACTATTTCTTTTCAGGGCTTCACTATAGCGGTACAACATGACATCAGTCTTTAGCAAATATTTTTATTGTAGCACTTCTTTGAAGTAGCAGATCCGAAAAACGGTTAATCTTTCAAGGCTCAAAGAGTTAAAGGCATGATTACTTCAGGCGTGATATCAGTAACTTAAATTACAGCGCAAAGGAAAAGTCAATTTTAAAAGCAATCCTCTTTTCACTTTACGTATCTTAAAAGAAAAACCCTGGTTTTTTGAACCTATCTCTAGCCCTAGTTTACATCTATTTGCTTTTCAGTGCAAATAAGAAAATTTTCTGGCTTCCAATCACGGTAAGAATTTAACGGATGAGCCTATTTATATAAATCAGGAATTGCTTAGAAACAACTCTCGGCTTTCTTGAGAGAGGTAATTCGTACTGCCAATTACGAGTACATAAATTTTTGCCTTTGATATTTTAAATGTTTCTGTAGCATTTGCAGTTTGCTTCTCACATTTTATGGCTCAAATTGATTGATGATGCAGAGTTCATAAATAGTACTTTTATCCCTCATCTTTTTTTATTTATAGTGCATATTTTGATTCTCTGAACTAATGGAAAATCATTTAATGATGCATAGAACTTGAACTAGTTCATGCTTAGGCCTATGCTCATGAAATGATTTTGCAAAGTATCTTAAGAAATTAAACAGATTTAACAGTTCCCACTAGATTCATTCTTTCCTTTGTTTTCGTAATATACTCATGAAATCGATATTTAACTATTATACATAAGTTGTAATATATTAAGGCATCAATTGCAAATACTTGAATAGGTTTACTGTTTCTTTTCAGTTAAAAGATTACTTTTGTATGGAAAAAAATATACACAAAATTCGTCTTAACAACATTATTATATATAAGGAAGTTAATTTTCCCCTCAATTGATTAAATGAATAAGAAAGGTTAATATCTGTTAACTTATATTAAATTTATTCACTAATTTCATTTGTTAAAAAATTTGTTCCTTGTGAGAAATGAGGTCATTAACATAGCCGTTTTTGCTAGCACGATGTTGTTCCTGAATGAGTTTAACGGCTTTGCTTTAAGAGAAAAAAAAACTCGTGTAAAGAAAAAGAATGTAAAATTGTGTTACTATGTGAAAACGAAATGTGAACTATGAAATTAAATCTCATGTTTAATGGTTTACTTTATGATTGTTTATACACAATTGGTTTTATGGAAAAATAAAACTTAAATTCATTTCCTCGACTGTGTAGGAACCAATCACTTAATTTAATATTTATTGAAGTCTCCTATAAAAACCAGAAACAGGAAAACTTTTAATAAATTTCTCTTCTTTTTGTAGCTTCTAAGCAAATTTTAAATACCCAAATTTAAGAGGCCCCTATCTAGATACATGAGTCACATGAACTAAATAATACACGGCCGCTTATATATGCCTATAAAATAAATTTAAATAATATAATCAGAGAAAAAAATTAAGTTCAAAAGCCAAAACCCAAATTATCCTCTGTAATCTGCATTAATTTAGTGGAAATACTTGTTAAATCGAAAACATAATCTAAACATATTCAATTATCATATCGTATTTTTAATAAATTGGCAAAATTGCTAATGTCAAAGATTACCAATAATATGAGGGCTCTCCTAAAATCCCAGAGACAAGTGCCAGGCACCAAATTGTACATATATACACAATTGTATGTGTACACACAGTTTGGAATAATAATGTGTAATTATGTAATATTATATAATATACATAAAAATTATGTAGTAAAGTATACAAATATGTATATACACATATACAAAAGTATACCAATATGTATACACAAAAGCATTTCTAACTGTCTCTTTATATATATATATATATTTGTGTGGTATTTTCGATGGTACGACGAGAGAAGAAGACGTTAATTAACTTAACAACCATCACAGTTGGGATGACGATAGAGAGAGAGTGAAGCTGTTCCGTAAATGACCGGGATTTTAGAAAGGATAACTAGTCGGGTTGTTAAGACATTAATTTATTTCTGGACGTCTAATTTTATAGCGCATATCGTTTAGATTAGTACAACTCTAGGAGTGCTATAAGAGCTCCGTAATTTTAAATACACTGATAAAGGCTTAATTAATAGAAGATTTTATTAGCTAAAGTAACGCTGATAGTGAGTACGGTTTGTGCGATGAGTACAAAAAAAAATTGTATCAATTTCTGAGAAAATGCACATATCCTCTGGCTCTACAGTGAGTAAAATGAGTAATTATGTTTACTGAAGGAAAAGGTTTTGGAATGGACAATTCTCGTCACTAAAGAAACGATTTTGGACTGAATTTGTGCTTCAGGAAGACAAAGAGACCGTATTCTTGAAAAGGCACATTATATTCGTTTCTTGAAGGTAACCGGCTCTTTTCTTGGACTTTTAGTGAAACCAATATATTCTTTCTTGCTTTTCCCTCAAAATCGTTAGAAGTTCCTATAAAGCTTATACCAAACTAAGGCTGATTTCTGCCTAATTTTATACGTAACTGATACTGACATGCTTCTGTTCCATTACAGCAAAAGTATCAGTTTTACAAAGCTTGAAATAAGTTCGAATAAAACATATGTCAAGATTTGTAAAACTGACAGTTCTTTGCATTTTAACATCCAAAAGAATACATTTCACCAGAGTACTGTTGTTTTCACTTGTTCACGCTCGCAACGATAAGTAGAACTTCTCTGGAAAAAATTCAACACTGTTGTAATAATACATAAATACTTGAGATAAATCTGTATTTTGTGCCTATACTGTGACATTGGAAATTTACTTTCAAATTAATTTAAAATTCTTTTACATTTATACTGTTTATTATAGCTTATGCTAAAACTTTATTGTATATTTCGTGTGGACAATGCATTTAATCATCATCATCTATCATGGAGAGCACTTAACGTTAGTTCATTAAAGCAGTGAGTTTATTTCATGATTTACTAGTTTGGCGTAAACCTACGCTTCTTTCTCATACTCTAATAACATCTTCCGGCAAACACGATTCAACGAGAGGGTATAACATACATGCGCATTTGTCTGTTGTGACGTTTAATGTTTCAAGTGCTCTCAAATAAGCTTCAATTTTATCGTACAATTTTGCGAGTCGTATTGCTCTGTTTCGGCGCAATGAATTATTCAAAATTAAGCTCAATAATTCTCTCGCATATACTACTTCTATGAGGAGATCCTTACTGCCGAATTTTGCTTTAAGACATTCAATTACTTGATAATAATTGTCAGCCGACGGAGGAAGAGAATAAACAATATCTCTTGAACGCGATCTTTCAACAGTGGCTTTAAATAAATATCGAAATTTATCTTCAAGTGGAATTTCTGGATCATCGTTAATTTTCTTAAATTGACCCCAGAAGCCCAACCATTCCTTAGCATTACCATTGAATTTCTTAAATTCGATTTTTGGTAGTTTAAACTTCCGGTTTTGAATTGTAGCATTAAGAATACTGTTATTCCCCGAATTAGCGTTACTCGTTATTTCCCGTACCTTAGTTCTAAGCCTCACATATCTTTCACTATATATTGTACTACCCTCGTATTCTTTATCAAAATCCCTTTAAGAACATTCAGGATCATCAGATAAAAATTTTATAATATCGTTTTCTACCAAATCAAGCTCTGAACACTTTTCGTCTAATTGTATTATTAGGATTTCGATTTCTTCTATATCACGTACTTCTTTTCCTAAACAATCCTTCAATTTATAGATATTCGTCTAAAACATTTCTTAAAGGAGTTCGTAATTTCTTTAGACCTACTATTTCTAGAGCTTATGAATAATCATACAATAATACAACGAATAAAATCTTTGAAGCCCGCCCACCCGGGGGCGACACTGAATATTTTAGAAGATCAATAAAATTGCCGGAAGTTAAACATACCCTTTTGTCTTCTTCGTGGTGGGCGGCTTGTCCAGTTTAAAATGATATTACTCCACTCGAAAAATGGTAAGCTTCCTTTCACAATACAAGCTTACTTTATTATTAGTTACAACGGAGCGCAGTGTTAAATGATAGAAACATATAACATTATTAAATTATTAAAATTATAGAACGCGTAACATGTAAGCAGCAAATAAACGTGGCTGCTTTTTTTCGTTTCAGTCATTTAAGCAACAATCATGGCTGTTTTCCCTCCGTTCCCGTTCTCGTTACTAATTCTCTGGTCAGTTCGTGAAGTTCACTTCACTTCGCTTCAGTTGGTGCCGAGCAGCGACAATACCACCATTTCCTCATTAAAATCAATTTCCTTATTGTATTAAATTTGCGATTACAAATTTTCATCTGATAGACATTTATTGAATTAAATATTAATATAAGGTAAATTTGTGTAACACAACAATGAATGAATGTTCACATTATCGCTATAGCAGAATTATTGTTGTTAAAGTCGCCGTGTTCGGTAAGGTGCTTAGTGAGACTGATAACAATATCGTTGAATGCGGGTTCTCAGAAAAGGCATAAACATTTAAAAATGCACTTCTGGAATGGGAACGCTTGAAATATTATCCAGCCGAAAGTCATTTGGACAGTTTGATGGTAGAAGATAGGAGTTATGATATGCTCATATCCATCCCCTATGCCATTCTGTAACACATTCTGCATGGAGTTGACCAAACTCCTACTCTTTCCTATAAGGTGATCAAAATACTCTGTTTGCATCAAGAGGAATTAGTCGCAAGAAAATTACTGCGGAAGTTTAACATTATTTACAAGCTACAAATGTTTTAAATTGAAAGATTTTATTATCTTAAAGTGCTTGCAGACCGAGACTAAATAAATGTATCCTTTGGAGTAAAAGATTTATTTAAAAGAATGGAACGAATTTTAAGTAAGAGTCGTTTGCTATTTTGTTGAACCTACATTAGATGATGTAAAATTTCATTTGGCGCTTCAAGAGCCATTATTCAGATTAATTCAAGCGAAATCATAACTACCGATACGTTGTTCACATTTTATAAAAGAAATGAAAGCGTTGTATCAGGTATAACCGAAAATTAGGAAAAATTGTTCTGTGCAATGATTAAGCCTTTTTAGTTAAAGAAATGACGGTTACATGAAATATGTACTGAAGTCAAAGTGCGTGCTAGTCACCGGAGTGTTATCATTAAGAAAGTCGTGATCTATTTCCAAATGGATCGACGAATTTATGTATACTAATTTGAAGAGGAATCTCAAATAAGAACTGCGCAATATCATGAGCGTACAATTAGGCATGAAAGCACTATGGGCTTGATGGGTGCGACAGTGGTTTATTAGGGAATAACAACTCGAGGGGTAAACGTTCTTTGTAATAGGGTTTTGTGATGTTTAACCCGTAGTTAATGACACTCTGACTGCCAGGGTTTTCGCTAAGAAAGCAAAAATTTCCCAAAACTACTACCAGAAAAATTTATTTTCTTGATTTAATGTAAAAATTCTTCTGCCATTTTATACCTGGATTTATGTTCTTTTAATATATTGCCTTAATTTCTTTGGCATATTTTAATATGCACGTATATATACGTTCTTACAGATATCACAAAAAATATTCTAAGCCGTATATATACGGCCTTGCCGGTTAGAGTTTTAAGCTAATTTATGGCTGTGGATAAAACACGGATCTACACTACGTACCAGAGTTAAAGCAATGAAACCACGCACAGCGACCAGCGGATATTTCCTAGAGAAGGCGAAGATCATTTTGTAACCTGGAAACATTTCTGTCACATTTTTGTGTTTCCAAATCCTCATCATAATGGACTGCTTGGATAGAGAAAAAGAATAACAGCAGCCCGAAAGGTAGTATTATTGAATTATTTGAAATTAAACCTGTAACAAAAAAGCTGAGTGTAGCACACAAAAATGTGCTTTATTGCCAAGATAATACGTTGTCATGAAACTTAGTCGCCGCACTTTCTAAATAACACAAATACCATGTCAGACTTGTTCTCGATCCCATTCCGCAGACTTGCCTAGATAGCAATTTCAGGTTCCGAAACATAAAAATTCGGCTTGTCGCGAAATTCTCGGAAAATGAAGATGTCATCACCTCTTATAATTCGCTTTATGCAGCCTTTGATTAAAAAAATTCTGACGGAATGAAAAAAAATTCAGATTTTCTGAGCCAAATGTTTAGCCCTCAATCGACACTATATTAAGAAATAAATTCGATAATTTAAAAAATGAAGGATTATTCTATTTCTTTTATTATACTTTTAAAATTATATCTGGTAAAGAACTTTAGCCCGATTTCATATTATCCTTGAATATCTGAGTTATTTGTTGCTGACGTGATCTCTCGGACGATGCACCTGTACACCGAGTAGGATTACAGACGATGAAAGTTGAGAAAAAGGGGCGCAATGACGAAGAAAGTACTGCCTCTGGCTATCTCAAAGTGCTGCCATTCGAATGAAAGGAGAGAAGTATGAGAATCCGTTATATATATATTTTTTTCTTTCTTTCCATGTTAAATAAAATGTTGGTTTTCAACAAATTTTCATGAAGGAAGAGGACTACGTAAATCTACGACAGCTACAGTAGTTTAGGATTGGACCAATACACCATAAAATTATTTAAGATGTGCGCTAAACAAAAAAGTACCCAATATAAACGGACTATCTAATACCACAGATATAAAGTCGCGAAATGTAGAGTTTTATAAATTAAACGTATTAATTTTTTATAAATTAAACACAAATATATTAAATATATATTAAATATGTTAAATATATATTATATATCAAATATATTAAAGTATACAGTGCCCTATGAGGTGCATAAATGTACGCCTTGCAACAAAAAAAAGCAGTTCTTTATCTATCGTTCTACTGGGCCGAATGCCGAAATTTAACGTTCGTTTTCCATATCTGGAGGGCGAGACTTAGAATATATATTAAATTTGTATATAGCATTCTTCTAACATGGTATTTTGACACAAAATCGGACTTTTCTAAAATAACATACCAGTTTTCCATGTTTTTTCCATACTTTGATTTTATGATTCTAATTATGCCAAAGCACCAAATTTTGGAAAAATCGCACGACTAGTTTTTTAAAAATTTAGCTCTCAAAATTTTAGCTTCTTCGTGTTAATTGAATTTGGTATATATTTACTAATATCTCTTTTTTTACTAAACTTATTTGGTTCTTCCTTTTACATCTCGAAATTTAGGTTCATTTCAAATAAAATTCGCCCATTTTTTATTATTTATTTTTACATTTTGTATTTTAAAATAAATTTTATAAATTTTTCTAAAATGATTTGAATTATAACTTGTAAAATCTTTACCATCACCTTAAAGTAGATGTATTTCTAAGCATACCTGCAAAAAATTAGAGTTGTTTTATTCAAAATTTCCTAAGATATACGTGAATTTACACATTGTCCCGCTTTCAAATTTGGCGTACTTCTTATACGCGATAATAACGCCAAATGTGGTTTATGCACTTTGTTAAAATTATTTGAAAGTAATGATCGATGACCGTTTTTCTGTTTGTGTACAGTGAAAAAAAGGAAAGGAAAATTAGGTTGTTATAAATTCAGAGGTTTCCCAAGTGATTTATTCTTGGCGTAAACTGAAAAAAATGCACCAAGATAAATTTTAAAATTTCTCCATAAATTTCTCACCAGAAATTATAGAATTTAACATCTAGGCAGAATTTGAGTCGTAGAATTGAATATGGAAAAGAAATTAGTTATCTCAGAAGTATTGATCGATTTTGTATCAAAATACCTATAATAGAATAATGGTATATATAAATCTAATATATATGCTAAGTCGCGTTTTCGAGACACTGAAAACTCAAGTAAAATTTCGGCAATCGTTCCAGTAGAATGGGAGATATAAAACTGCTCCATTTATCCTCCCCATGGTGTACATCGTAGGAAAATCGCTTGAACTGTTTCTTGTTTTCGCAATACAGTATTCATGAAAAAATATATATAAGGCTTGTTAGTTTTGTCCGAATTTACAAAATGCAAGCTCCTTGATAAAATGTCATTGAAATTCAATTACTAAAGGGATATTCAGGCATGTCATTCCTGAGTAAAGCAATTTTCACCAAGAAAATTGAGAAACTTATTTGAATTGAACGTTCTAGCCCATTTCAATTTCTTCACTTATGTAACTTTCATGACAGATAAAACTACAAACCCCCATTGTTCTATTCCTTTTTGACTTTCGTCATAATAATTTCCCCAATACGGAAATTTTTACAAGCATTAGCTATGCATGAATAGGGTTAAATACTGAGATTCCTTAACAGAAATTTCATGTAGCTACTAAATAACATGCTCGTGTAGCTATTAGTTGAAATGTCAAAATTGAAATGAGATTCTTTTGGCGACTACATTTAGATTCTGGTTAAGCAAAAGTAGAAAATTGCGTTCAACTTGAGTAAGGAAATTCCGGGTCTTATATTCAAGAGTCAAACTCATGTGAAACGTGAAAGACAACTGTCCTGCTCTGAATTTTAGTTGCAAATAGTTAAAGATTATAAATTGTTTCATAAATTTTATATTCTAGTGCAGACGCTAATGTCATAAGCATTTATGTAAAAATATTTGAGGATATGTAAGACAATTAATATTGGAGAATATCATCAATTTCATTGAAAGAGAGGGAATTTAAGTGATACACCGTCACATCTTCTAAATTGTCAAAGTACAATATTATGATCCGATGGCTTGCTAAATTCATAAAACCTGTACGTTGAAACCAATGAGGTTTCTATAATGTCCTATATCTTCGTGAATTATCTATTTCTACCAGTGGCGTGCGGTCCATTTGTGCAGGGTGTGCACTGCAACCCTGGCAAAATTATGACAGACAATAATTTTCTGCACCTATGCGTACCTATCTTTATATGGTATATAATAAATATTATTTATAATATATTCAAATATTATTGCTTCCTTGTATTCCCGCATTGCGTGCTGCACCACGTAGCGCGTTCAAGAGCAAACGAACATAGGAAGTTTTGATGTGTACGCACTGCGCACTAATAGAAAATCACGCTTTATATGTATGGGCTACTGGAGAAGCATAGCATACTATAGCACTGAGGCAAGTGCAGCTATTTTTCCTGCACTTGGCATTCGGAATCATCCAAAGGTACGGTTTATTAAGCGTTGTATTAGAGCGGGGACTTACGTGCTGAAGCGCTTTTGGTTTTCTAACTGATTAACTGGCAATACGATTTTGCAGACGGTTAATGATTAAATTTATATTTTGTAAGATTTTGTTTTTATGGAAATATAAAAGAAGTATTTCATCAATATAAAGGGAAATGTTTTAGTGTGGTAAAGTTATTTCGTTGATGTATTATATTTACAGAAATAATTCGCTTAAAAACAATTTTGTTTTGTAACACAAAAAAGAAACTAATTTTAACAGAACAGTCCAAATGTTACCATTCATTGTGTCTTACAGATAGTATATAAGTTATATCTGTAACACCATATCCCTGGTTTTGTTTTTAAAAATTGTCAAGATGTTTTTCGCAGAATATATGATTTCCATATGTTAAAAACAATTAATAAATATAATTTAATCCACTGACCGAATAAGAAACAGTTCGTTCTATTGTGCCAGCGTGCAGTGATATCCTCTGCACGTTGAATAGACGTTCGGTTTGTCGACACTAATGAGCATCCTGATGACTCATCCTGATGTCATCAGGCTGATGATAAGCAACCGCAGCGGCGGGCACCGTGTGGTGCTATGTTTTCTGAAAATATAAGTTTTTTGTGGAAGCCCGAAGCCTCGCTTTTTCGCCGCCGATATGACACCATACAACACAAGCCATGATTGTTGCTTCAGTGCTAGTAGAATTCTCATAAGTTAGCTGTTTTTATAGTTATACCTCGACTACTCGTAGCTAAATATTTTATTTATTGTATTCTTTAGATTTGTATTCATAATAAATAACCCATTTCAGAATGGAGAACTCAGATGTCTGAATAATTAAAGATTTATTGGAAAATCCATTTTCGAGACGAGACGTTACTACAAAAAACGAAATAGTTAAATTAAGTAGACCGATGTCGGATATTATTCTATTGCAAAATGTTAAGATTAAAGGACAACAGTGTGTACGACATTTTCAAAAATCAATGTAAGAAAAATTTAAATGGTTAACCGGTTGTTGTGAATTGAATAAGTTGTACTGTTGGCCATGTTTACTTTTTGCTGTAATCGAAAAGAATAAGAATATTTGGACAAAACAAGGCTAAAGTGATTTAAATCTTCTTCACGAAGCTGCAAAGAAACATGAAAAAAAATCTCACATAAATGCCATAATACTATTAAAAACATTTAGTACCGCCAGGATAGATTTAATGTTAGATCAACAAAAGGCTTCATCGATTGTTCAACACAATGAAAAAGTAACAAGAAATAGAAATTTTCTCAAGAGATTAATAGATGTAGTTTGTTATTTAGCAAAACAAGAAGATGCATTTCGTGGGTACAATGAGAATATAAATTCCCTTAATCGAGGAAATTATATAGAATTAATAACTTTGATTAGTAAATATGATGACCTTTTAGCAACCCATCTAAGAACTGCAACTGTATTTTCTGGAACCTCTAATAGAATACAAAATGATGTTATTGCATCGATAAAAGTATTGTAATTTCAGAAATTAGAAATGAGGTAAAAGACACGCCATTCGTTGCTATTATGCTGGATGAAACATCTGACATATCTCACAAATCGCAATTATCGGTTGTACTACGATATGTTAATAATTGTAATGCACCAGTGGAAAGATTTTTGTTTTTTAAAGATGTTAGTGGTGATCGTTCAGCGGAAGCTTTGTGTAATGTTGTGCAAGAAACGATTTTGATTTGGGGATGTGAAAATAAACTGATTGCTCAAACAAAGAACCTCTATGTAAAGAAGGAAAGGCTCCATAGACGTAATGTAAATCACTTTGTCTGCAACGCCGGTACAAAGAAAAGGGAACATTCGCCAAGGGATTTGGCGGCGGAATCTGTTGGCGAGAATTTCCCCTCTGTGATATGCCGGTTCTTTGGTACCTAGCCGACATTTCCCCCCTCAAAAATTATTAAAAGAAAATTTCAAAATTAGCTACAACCCGTTGGAATTATTCATCTCGTTTGGTGAATACCATAAAAAGCGAAAGGCAAGGCCTATTTGATTCATATGAAAATATTATTGAGAATCCAGAAGGCTGGGATAACGATACAATTAATATTGCAAAGAGTTATCACATGTTTTTTGAAGACTTTAACGGTAATTTTCTCCTAAATATTTTTGCCAAAGTGTTTAGTTATACTGATTTTCTATTTGATATTTTACAAAAAACTAATTTAGATATAGCATATTCTAGTCAAAACGTAGAGGAAGTAAAAGATGCAATTCAAAATATGCGAACTTCTGTTGAATTTGATGAAGTTTATGAAGAGACTATTTCTGTAGTGGGTCCCCCAAATTTAAAAAACGTCGTGTAAATTTACAAAACTCAAGTGTAGACCAACATTTTAAAAATTTATATTATGAAATAATGGACACTATTTATTGTCAGTTAGATGTGCGTTTCAAAAAATTAAATTCGCTCAAATTTTTTGAACTATTGAATTTCAGTTTTTTTAAGAACTATCAAAGTAAATTTCCAGATGAATGCATTAATTCGTTAAAGAACGCTTATGCAAAACATTTCGATTTTGTAAAGCTAACCAATGAATTATGCGTTCTTTATCGTAGTAAGTCACACCACGAAATGAATTTATCGAAACTTATTCACCATATAACGCTTAATGATTTGACAGATGCCCTAAGCGAAATAAATGAATTGGTCCATTTAATTTGAAATAATTCCATTTTCAACAGCTTCGGTGGAGAGATCATTTTCAGCATTGAAAAATTGAAAAGAGTAAACAATTATGCACGCAATACAATGAGCCAGGATAGATTAAGCAATTTATCTCTAATAACAGTAGAAAAAGAAATGTTACACTTATTACAGTCAAAACCAGAGTTTTATGATCATGTAATTGATGATTTTGTTAGTAATACGGATAGACGTATGGATTTTGTGTACAAATGAATAATAAAAAGTTAAAGAAGTGCTTAATGTAGATTTTTATGGTTTTATTATTATTATTGTTGTTGTTCTCTGTACACCCTGCATGAAAACCTACCGCACGCCACTGATTTCTACCCACAACGGCCAACACTCTGTCTTCGGGCTATCCGAAATAATAATACGGCCATCAAGCTGAAAATTCTCTCTTCTGAATAACAGATACAGTAAAAGTCGATCTTGTGAATAATAGGTACAGTGCGGGAAAAAATTGGACAGTCCTATATCTTCCGTTCTACTGGGCCGATTGACGAAATTCAATTTGCGTTTTTCACGTCTAGAAAGTGTGACTTAAGAATATGTATTAGATTTATATATAGCTATGTTCTAATACAGGTATTTTGTCACAAAATCGGCCTTTTTCTGAAACGACATGCTAATGTCTTTCCATATTTCGATTCTACGACTCAAATTGTGCCCAACTGCCACGTTTTGTAAAAATCGCACAAGTAGTTTTTAAAAAATTAGCTCTCAAAGTTTTAGCTCCTCAATGTTAACTAAATTTGATATATATTTATTAATATCTCTTTTTTATTAAACTTACCTATCACCTTCTTCCAGAATTCTAAATTTAGGCTTAATCCAAATATAATTCGCACATTTTTTTATGATTTATTTTTAAAATTTTTATTTTAAAATACTTTTTAATATTTTTTTCGGAAACATTTTTGTATTATAAACCTATGAAATTTTTAACATCGTCTTAACGTAGATATATTTCTCGGCACACCTGCAAAAAATTAGTTTTCTATTCAAAATTTTCTAAAATATACATGAATTCACATATTGGCACGTTTTGAAATTTGGCATCTTTTTCTTGAGCGATTAACGCCAAATGTGGTTTACGCACTTCGTTAAAATTATTTGAAAGCTTTTGATCGAGTGTGGCATGCAGGCTTACTACACAGGCTTTCAAACTTCTTTCTGACAAACAGCTTTATCAAACTCATCTATTCCTACTTAAAGCGAAGAACCTTTCAAGTCAGATCTGGACACACTCTATCTACCAAAAGAGTTATTTTCACTGGAGTCCCACGAGGGTCAGTTTCAGGCCCAATATTTTTACAATATTTATTAATGATATGCCAACACCATTCTCCTCCAATATCCTAAATTATGCTGATGACACAGTTATACTTACTAGATACAGAAGTCGCCAGCGTGCTCTGGACAAGTTACAACTTCAGGTTAATATCATACAAAAGTACTGCCAAGAATCTCTCAAAGCATTTAAGTGCTCTCTTTACACGTTACAAGAAAAATTATCCTGTTAACTTCAATATCACCATTAATAATTTCCTAGTTCCTTTTGCTGATTTTTCCAAATATTTAGGAGTCCACATCGATAAAGCTCTCAACTTCAAGACCCATATCCAGTATATCTTAAATAAGGGAAATGCTGCTTTCATGTCCATCTACTCATTAATAGACAGAAAGTCAAAATTAAATCTTCTTATGAAGAGAACCTTGTATGTCAGTCTCATTCGGCCAATCATCCTATATGAGGTCCCTGCCTGGGATACAGCCAGTAAAACCGAAAGGCAAAAGATTAATGCTTTACAAAATAAAATTCTCAAAAACATGGTAAACTCACCATGGTATGCTAGAAATGCTCAAATTCATAGTGATCTCAATATCTACCCTATACATGATCAGATTCTCATAAGTGCTCATAATTTCTTTGAAAAAATGAAAAACTCTCCATATACAGCTATCAGAAGCCTCAAATATGGTCCTACTGAAGAATATACCGATAAAAGACCTCGAACTATCCACCATAATGCGTTATGGTGATGATGTATATATTGTATCACATTACTTCTCATAAACTTCGCATCATTAGTGTTACTCAAAACTGTGGGTGTATATATTTTACTTGCAAAGATATGACTTTGTACTTTTTATCTCTTGCAAAGATAGGGCTTTGTTTTTCTTTTAAATATTTAACCAAGAATTTTCAAGATTTATTTACTTATTTACTACTTTTTACTAATCAACTGTACAGTACTTATTCTTAACTTCGAGAAATTTTCTATTTCCCCAAGGTTATTCTGATTGGGCACAACACTTTACGTGATGTCTCCGCCCATCACTTCAGTTATTTAATGGTTTCTGATATTTAACATATCAATAAGTCATCCAAATTACTAAAGAAGCTAAAGGATAACGCCCACAAGCTATTATTATACATATTTCTCATCTTCAGATACTTAAAAATTTATTTTACTGAAATCTCCTCATCGGATTGAAGGACCAATCACTTCACCTGTACACTCATGTGACTTGCATTGCCTAGCCTCACTCCCTCTTACTTAGATCTCACTTCACCTCTGGATGCCATTCATATAGCATGCATATCAATTGCTATATATAATTGTTTATCAATTACAAAAATTATTAATTAATGAGTATAACTCAATTATTGATCTCGCCTCATTGCGTGGTGTTAAACACCTTTAATTTAAACGTATACTGTTAATGGCCATTGGCATAACATTTGTGTACTGGTTTTAACTCTTCAGTAGTTGACTATCAGCAGCAAAATCAAGATCCAAGTTAAAATTAATTGAAAGTATGAACGATGACTTTTTTCCGGCTCGTCTGCAATGAAAGAAAGGAAAGGAAAATAGGTTGCGATAAATTAAGAAGTTCGCCAAGAAAATATTCTTAGTGCACACTGAAAAAAATGCGCAAGATAAATATTTGAAACTCTAAGTTAATTTTGTACTAAATTTTACAGAATTTAATATCTAGGCTTAATTTGAGTCGTAGAATCGGAATATGGAAAACAATTGCATGTATTTCAGAAAAAGGTCCGATTTTGTTTCAAAATACCTATATTAGAGTAATGCTATATATAAGTCTAATACATATCCTAAGTCGCGCTTTCGAGACATAAAAACGCAAGTTGAATTTCGTCAATCGGCCCAGTAGAAAAAAAGATACAGAATTGACTTTTTTTGTTTGTTTGTTTGGTTTTTCAGTGTACATTGCATATGTCACATGTAGCAAAAAGATCTGGACAAAAACTAGTTTTGTGTAATTCTTTAATCTGTAGTTATTTTCTTCATTTATTCATTTATCTATTACTCGTTGCTTTCAGCTTATGAATGATTTTTATAAGCTCCCTCTAATGCTATACGTAAATTTGTAATTGTAAACATATATTATAACACTGAAACATTTTGATGATTACTAGATTTTTATGACGATTTTGCAGAATAATGTCGGAATTCCCGTTCATTACGTTTGGAAGCTATCTTGATCTTTTCTCTTAATATGAACTGATGTTTTCTTCAGTTGTTTTCAGCAGTTTCATGTCCTGTTCTTTTTATATAGTAATGGCATCTTGATGAGCAGGACGTGAGTGTTTCAGTTTCTTTGTTATGGCACTTTTTTGATGATGATGAGGTCACTTTTCTTTATGATTCCATTAAGCTCAATGCGATTAGCCTCGTGCCTTGAGCAGATGATGTTAAGTCATCCAAAAAAATTATATTATGTTTTTAATCACGTAAAAATCAAGCATACGTGTTCTAGTATAATGTTTCATAATTGTGCGTTAAGTTTACGTGACGTACGAATATGTTTCTCCTAGTTCATTCAAGAAGGGACCTCTAGTTAAAACAAAGATTATCATTTACGTTATAGAAAAATCCTAAACACACTTCCCAGAAAAAAGGTACCGAATATAGGAAAACATGCTTATAATTCTGAAGCTTACATGCTTTTATAATTCTGAAGCATACAGAAACTGGTAGACGCAATATTTGTAGCAAACCTATTCACTTATGATTAATTTGATACCGGTCATATTGCAAATCACATGTTTAAGAACTTTTATGACACGGAGATGCTCTAAATCTAGTAACTCATATTAATTTTAGGTCTTCGTTGTTTCTGTTATGCGTATATGCATTATGAGCAACAAATTGCTGTTAACCGATTTTATCTCTTTGAATGCCTGTATGGTACATTTGAAGATTTGTAAAGCAACGATGTCTGTCAGTTCAACAAAGAAAAATATGTTCCAATATCTGAAGTAAATGAATGAAGACATATATGAGATGAATTTAAAGAATATTGTTTTATTTTTTATAATTTAAATATTTAATTACTGTACATAATCGTTTCAAAACACCGAAACGTTTGATTTCTATATGTTGTCACAATAAACTCATGATTGTAATTTATATCAGTCATCACTACAATTATTCTTTCTGTGATGAAATTACTCCGTACGCACATTAGAATATAAGATGAGATTCACTGATATTTCTTCCTTCTTAGCATAACACTACTAAAAAAATTAGAATATTCTTGATTTGTTCTTTTAAAATCATTTACGAACGTTTTCGGCTAGCATGATTGCCAAGTGTAATAAAGCTTCCTTACTATGTTATGTATGTTCAGGGAGCTTAAACTTTACGGTGTTTCTCTTAATGTATAAATTTAACTCATACTAAACCTCTCTTAGTGCCGGACAAATTAAAATAAAATACTTGCTACTAAAATTAACTTGTTAGAAAAAAAGGAAACTGACTGGTTGAGCTAACTCGAAAACAAAATATAAATTAACTTTTTTTAAATCACTTAACTGACACAAAACAAAGCAAATCATCTTAATAAATCTCAATCTGAAAAACTCAAGAAGGAATAAATCTTCTCTGGTACTCGGTATAATAAATTAAATCGGTATAATATTTTAAACAAAACATTTCTAAAATTCACTCATTTCTAAAATTAACTCAAGAACAAAAAGTTCATATTCATTAAATCAATACCTCAAAAGCACCAGAGAAGAAAATTTCAAACACCAATCAATCAGTTCCATTACTAAAAATCAGCCATAGTTTTAACTTTCCTGGCACCTAAAACAAACATTTAAATATTCAATAAAATGTGGTTAGTACATATTTGCTAAAAACAGGGCGCGTACTATGCATAAACAATTTTCAATAACCCCGATAAAAAAATCCATTTTCTTAAAAGCCTCACGGCTGAAACAAATGGAGTGACTGAACAAACCCACTACGTACACAAAAAAAAAACAAATGCAAGTAATAACATAAAATCAAACTCATTTATTAATATCTAGGATAAATTTATAGGAGAGCTGGCCAGACTACCTTTTCATACAGTAGCAATTAATATCATACATTAAATTTTCTTCAAAAGTCATTTATCAAGATAAATTTTTGCAATTTAACATAATAACGATTACTTAGAATAACTAGAACATTAAATGAATCATTTAAACTGGATTTCACACAAATTAATATAGGAATTACAATTAACATAAATTTCTTATTTTTGGCAATAATTTTAAATTCTTCTAAGACACATAATTTTTATCTATTATCAAATGCATTTTTTACCCCTTACGTAAGATTTAATTAAGACAACTACCAAAAAAAATATAATATAACTCACAGTTGAACTACCGGAATCCATCATCATAAGATGCTATAGGCGACGTTATCATAGGAAGATTCAGATGCAGTGAAGATTCAGATGCGTGCAGATGAATTCCGCCATTGAACTGGTCCTAATTAGTCGGCTCCAAAATAAAGTTCAAGAAAAATTACCTCTTGTAGAACCATAATGAAGAAGTCTGGGAATCAAAATTCTAAAATATGGATGTACAATGCAAGTAAAAACAAGAGGATGAAACAGGTATCACACAAGTGCTTCAGCTGCGATGTTAAACCAGAATCGGCAGAAAACCTCCATTTTGCAGGAAAAACCCCTCGGAGAGGGCTCGGAAAAGATCGTTCTAAGAGCTCTACATCTCACATCAATTTCCGGAAAAATTCTCAGTACATCGCATCTTAAAAACTTGAATCGGTCTTTCCGGCGCAGGATAGCAAGCGCGAGCTACCCGTAAGGGTAAAAGCTTGGCCGCAGAGCCAAAAGCCCTCTTTGCTAATTCTCTTCTCTGTTTCAAAACTTAACTCCACCTAAAAAACTGACTTCACCCTCATAATCACGAAGCCGTCTTCCTAAATTCCGGCGCAACCGCCGAAGCATCGCAAATCTCTTCAGCTAAAAGCCGAGTACGTCCGCAGAACGCAAGCGCAAGCCACACGCAAGGGTAAGCTTGGCCGCAGGGCAAAAAGCCGTCTCTGCTAATTCTTTCCTCTGTGTCCAAACTCAAAAACTCTCTCCCTGAAAGAACTGCCTTCTAAATTCACGCGACGACCGAGGAAAATTCGATTTCTCCTGCCATTAAACATTACTAGTCCAAAAGTTACACATAAAATTAAATTCTTACCAATTCGGGACTTTTCAATATAATTCAACAGGACAAATTCAAATTCCTCGAACGAATCAAAACAAAGTCATTGTCTACAATTGACGGTTGAAAAATCTAACACCTGCGAAAACTGGAAACCAAAAATTTCGACCCCCCTTGCTAACAAGCGAAAAATCTAAAGAGAAACAACAAAAACTGCCCTTTCAATAGCCAATTTACAGCCTTTCTCTTTCTTCCGAAGCTATAAGCAAGGCAACATTCACAAAGCTAAAAGGGTAAGTGAATAGCGGGTGCCCATTACGGTATCCCCTTTTACTGCTTCGTAACAAAAGACAAGGGAAACAACGATATACTGTCCTCATTTCCAACTGTCATCTTAAAAGGCTATTCCCGCAGATGTTACATCCGTTAAAAGACGCTCCCCTTTTTTCGTTAGGAAATTGAACCGTTGAAGGAAAAATAATTGCCTAAAGATTTTAAATACACTCTTTACAAATATATATAGATTCATTACGCTCTTTACAATTTCAGATTTAAAAAAATTAAATACAAATACAAATAAAATTACTTAAAACATAAAAAACACTTAAATTTTGCGACACAGAATTCGCGACACAACATGTCTTATTATGTTGTTGGTTTATTCCTTTCTGAAAATATACTAGTCAAAATTATCGTATATTCCGGCGTATAGCGCTCATTTTTAACACCAAAGAAAAAAAAGATCGAAATTTATGGATGCCCGTTATACGATGGTTATAAAAATGATACCTTAATAATATGAAAAAGAAATCAGCATACAAAATTTACATTTTTACGTGTACTTGTGCTGTTTATTTAAAAGCAATTTCGAACTTAAAAACTTTCATTATCGGATAACATAAAAAATTCGTCACGTTCGACTTCCGTTATATCCTCAGACACATCATATTTTTCCCTTTCACCTTCATCATCACTGTTACTCTTATCTCTCTATATATAGAATAATCATCCGTTCAATCTTTCACCAACACCAAACATCCTTGCTGCAGCATGATTTCCATTTTCTTTCGCAAATTGAATGACTTTGTGTTTTAAACCAGCACTGTGTTGTTCCGATTACTAGGAGCCGTACTTACTCCAAAAAGGAAAGCTAGCTCAATTATATTTCAACTAAAACCTTTCATGTTCACTGCAAAATCACGACTTCATATGACGACAGAAAGAGAAAACATCTGAATCATAATTCCGCGAATTCGTTCGGGTTGGAAGTGCATTCTTACTCTAAATTATATCCCTTTTTCTCGAAATCCTACAATAGCGTTCTTTTGGACATTTGCACTGAATAGAATGCACTCTCTTTGAAGGTGCATTTAACCCGCACATATTGTTTCCTTTATCGCTTGTGAGTTCGGAAAATCATTCTTCGAAAGGCTAGGACAAATCTTCGAATAAGCGACCTCGAAAGATAAGAGCTTTGCAGATGTATCTTTCAGATTTCTTCCTAAATAATTGGTGTTCGTAATGCGGCGAATATACATAAAAATTAAAAAAATACAGCCCGAAATTATGGATGGGCGTTATACATCGATATACGCCAGAAAATACGTATATATTATTTTTTACCCCAATTCATGAAATAATGGAAAACAAACATCACATTATTCTCAATATCCGAAAAATATCTGAGGAAATGCGTTTCACACGTTGTTGAGTACTAGTTGTTTTTTGTTTAATGATTAATATGTTTTCAACGCATTTGGCGATATCTTGTTCTTGGCGCATACTGGCTAGAACGCCACAAATGTAAAACTGCGCACACAGTTGTCTTTAGCGGCACGCAACGCATTTAGACACTTCAAAAATTACTTAAGTTCAATTGTTTATGCTTAATTGGTCATCGTAACCACATCACACCCGCATCACAAACATTTTTGGTCAACGTCGAGCGAAGGACATTTCTTGAAAACCTATGGATTACCTCATTCCGGACTAACAAACAATCCGCACGTTCGAAAGGTTGGTAAGTAAAAATTTGACTTACTTATCAATATGTCTGAATTAAAGGTTGCTTAAACAAATAAAAAGAGTGTAAAATCTAATATATCGAGGTTTAAAGAAAAAGTAAAATCAACTATTGAAGAAGCAGATACAGCTTTGCTACAGTTATATGAATCTAAAATTTCATGTTTTCAAACAGAAGTAAAGCACGTTTTTGATTCTATATTCTTGCATTGTGATGATAAAGACATTGATACATTCATAACAGAGAAAGAAACTATACTAGACAATTTAGATGAAATTAACTTGATAATTAAAAGAAAACATTTAAAATCCAGTTCTGTAAAAACTAATACCAGCGAGAAAATTTCGCCTAAAGACATTCCGAAGTAAAATTACCAAAGTTATCGCTTCCCACATTTAGTAGAAAAACTGAAGAATGGTTCGAATTGGAAGATTTATTTTCCGCAGCAGTTCATACGAACAAACCTTTAACTAACGCGCAAGAATTTCAATATTTGAAAAGTTCTTGTAAATCAGACGCTTAGACATTATTCCTTCTACATCCATTTGCGACGCAAATTACGACATCGCTTGGACTTTATTAGTTGAACGCTTCTCAGATAAAAAAGATCTGATAAATTCAGTAATTAAAAGATTACTTTCCTTACCGCTGTCATGTGATTACGCCCTTTCGCTTTTAAAATTTGTTGATAATGTAAGTGAATGTATAAGATCTTTCAAAGTGTTATAACAAAATGTGAATGGTTTCAGTGATATGCTAATTCTATATGTATTAGTTGAAAAGCTCGGCAAAAATACGAGAAGCTGGTGGGAAAGATCGCTGAAGAAGGATGAAATGGAAACAATAGAACAGTTAACATCCTTTTTAAAAGAACATTCGAGCACTTTGCAGAATAACAAACCTGTAAATCGCGAAACGAAGCATTCCTTTAATTCAAAAGCTTTGATATCTCTTTCAGAAAATTCGAAAACTTGTTCTCGCTGCAAAGGTGATCATATATTTTTAAAATGTAATTAATTTTTGAAATTATCAGTTAAAAATGATTTAATTTTGTAAAGGCAAAAAAACTGTGCTTTAACTGTTTATCATCGTTTCATACGACTTACGATTAATTCTTGTAAAAGCATGAACGTGTGCAAAAAATGTCACCATACATTATTGCATATAGAAAGAGAAGATTGCGAATTCGTCAAAGCGGCATCATCGAATTCCTGTAATGTAAACACTAATTTGAGCAAACATATTTCGCCAGACGCGAACTCATTAGTCTACAGAGAAATACAGAATCGAAACCAGTGGAAATAAACAATCCACTTCTAATAGCAGCTCTGCGA
>KL817799.1:0-21822 GCA_000611955.2 Stegodyphus mimosarum
ACATGAACATATTTCTCAAATTTGGGTCGCGGCTTAAAAAGGTTAAGAACCACTGCCCTAAAGGGCTGGGGTACCTCGGGATTGCCACACCCGTACTCACAAAAGTGAGCCCCTGAGAGGAAATTTCCCGTGGAGAAAATTTTAAAGAAGCGTACGCAGAGAGGACATGTAGAGTATTTAGTTAAATTTTGCAGCTATCCGTCTAAATTTCATGATTGGCTCCCTGCATCTAACTTATTCCCAATATAAAAAGCGAAAGCTTGTGTATATCCCACTTAGTTTTGGCCATGAGTTTCCACGTGACGTTGCCGAGTGATAGCTCAATGAGTTATTTTCCTGAAAACAAAATATCTCATTATATTACTCGCTTGCCTGTACCCATTCAATTGCAAGGAGAATGGAAAGTTTCTGTAATTGAATTCCTTTACCCTCACACTTGGTATAATATAAATGCCAGTAATAATTTAATTGGATTTGATTTAAATGACGGTAAAATATTCGGGAGAAGGATTCCTCCAGGTTTTTATGACAATGTAGGAGACATTTTAAAGGCGATTGAAATTGATGAAATGCTGAATAAAATTTCATTAACTTTCAATACTGTAACAAAGCATGTTAGTGTAAGAGTTAAAAATGGAGCTCGCCTACTATTACAGGATGGAATATGTCAAATGCTAGGTTTTGAGCCTATGGTCATTTCTTCTACGGAAGCGGATGCTGATGTAACGGTACTTAGTCCTTATACAGCTGACCCATGTTGTAATTACCGCGTTTTGTTTCTTTATACAGATGTTGTGAAACCACAGATTGTGGGTGATGTTTCAGCCACTCTCCTTCGAATCGTCAAAGTCACAGGAAATGATGGAGAAGTCGTGTGTGAACAATATCATAGACCTCAATGCTTACCTGTCAACCGAAAAATTATAGAGACGAGGCGAACTGACGCCATTTGAGCGCGGACGTTCATACGTGAAACTTCACTTTCGCCAAAAGTACTTGTCATAATGTATGTACCGTACCAGTGTTGTCAGAAATCTTTTGAGGATTACTACTTGCAGCAAACAGGCGATGGACTTAATTTTTACCAAGGTCTACCTCACCAGAAGGGATATGGTTTTGGCGGTTTATTTAGATCATTTTTTCGAGCAGCATTTCCTCTTTTAAAGTCAGGCGCTAAAGCAGTTGGTAAGCAAATGCTACAAACAGGACTAAACAGTCATCTACTCAATTTGTCTTCCTTTTGAATTTGTGTTTTTACTTCCCCAGAGCGGACTATAGATATAAAAATCCCCTTTTGTGATAAATGGTGCAGGCAGCTGCTCTATAAGATCATTTAAATCCTGCTGATTAATGTGCTCATTTGGAGGCAAATACAGAGCAACAACTGAAACAACAATTTTCAAATTTATTTGGGTAGCGACAACTTGGAGGGATGTCGTCAAAGGAAGTGCATTTGTTGGATAGTCCAGTGAGCTGAGGAGGCCTACACCCCCACTGGCACGTTCACCTACAAGATTTTCTTTCCTGAGCAATGAGAACCTCCGAAGTTTTGCTTGCTATTCTGGTTTTAGATTAGTTTCCTGTATTGCTAAGCAGACAGGATCATAGGTATTGATTATAGCTTTGATGTCTAGCAAATTTCGGTGGAAACCGCGACAGTTCCATGAGATGAGGGTGGCCATTATGATTTCTGTTTGCTCTTTCTGTGCAGCTTTTTAGTTTTTCGCGGGAGGAGATGCCTGGGAACTTCTAGACCCTCTTCTATTTCCACACTGTCTGAATCCACAGATTCAGAAATCATCCCATCAAAAGAGCTATTGCTGCGGCTTCTATTTTTATCAATTGTTTCCTTAACGACATTTTTCGGCTTGCTTTGGATTACTGTGTCTTTTTTTTTGTACACTATGTGTGGGGTTGTCTTTTCTCTGGTTGCTTCTTATCTGTTGGTATTTATTTGGTGGAACCTGCGTAACGAATGGTGTTTGGATGGCAACTGTACGAGAAGATTTAATAGCAGTTGCGTAAGATGTATTTTGTTGCAGCTGTGTGGTTTGGACTAGTCTTCTGGCTTCAGCATATGAGATGTTCCTAGTAACTTTAGTTGCCTGAACTTCTTTTTCCGATTTCCACTTTGGACATGAACGAGAAAATGCTGGGTGGTCACCTTTGCAGTTAATGCACAATGTATTTTTTTTCTCCTAAATTTCGACAATAGTACTTTTAGTTTAAATTATTTTTTAGAATTTAAAGGAAAGAGGGTGATTAATTTAATAGAGAGCGATGACGTCGTCGTCGTGAGTGAAATTTTTTTGGCGCAAAACCAGGGATGGTTATAATGCGCCAAACACAAGGTAATGGGATATAAAGTGACACAAAAGACAGTGAAATTAAAACTGGAATGAATTAAACAAGTAGATAAAGAAATGTACAAAATCCAGGGGATGAGGTCATCTAAAATCAGCTAAAATCACAAGTGTTAAAACTAATATACAAAATTAAAATCATTTCAGATGAGGTGATAAACACCAATATCTTTTAAATAGTAAAATAAATTACGATTGACCTCTCTTCCAATTAAATGATCGAGAGGCAAGTCACAGCTGTTAAAATATTTCTGACGAACACTATTAAAAGATGGACATTCAATTAAAACGTGACGGACCGTCAAACATACACCACATTTTGAGCACAGGGGCTCATTGTCAGCTTTTAGCAGATAGCTATGTGTCAGTCTAGTGTGACCAAGTCTGAGCCGTGTCAAAAGAACTTCCTCCTTACGATTTCTAATAGAATTCCAAATCTCTATTTTTGGCTTCACGCTTCTTAATTTGTTATACGGTTGAGAGTCCCAAACTTGCTGCCATTTTATTAAGAACTAATGCTTGATGACATAACAAATATCTCTTAAAGGGATGAGGCGATCGGACAGTTCAGCAGCAGATTTTGCTGTGATGTCCGCAAGCTCATTGCCGTTTATTCCTGTATGTCCGGGAACCCAGCAGTACAGAATTTCGTATTCACGACTTGTTAATTTTATATTCAGCTTGAGTTGATCCACTACCACAGGATTTTCGGTGCTGGAAAAAGATTCTAAGGCTTTCAATGCACTGTAGGAGTCTGTATATACAATGAATTTTTTATGGCCTACCGTAGAGATGTACAAAAGCGCATAATATATGGCAGTCAGTTCAGAGGTTAGGACTGAGGAAGCGTCATGTAAAAGTCTGCCCTCCACGTGATCACCAGATATAACCGACATTCCAACATGACAAGTTGACTTGGATCCATCTGTGTATACGGAAAGGTAATTTCTATACTTATACCTGTGCTCAGCAAAAATTTGTCTGTAGATGGTATCATTAGTCTTTGTTTTGTTGTAATTATTGAAAATATCAAGAAGCTGGATTTGAGCATTTTCCCAATGTGGAATTTCAAAATGCTGTACTGCTTGTGGGGCCATATCAGACAGGGAGAGTTCCTCGATCAGAGGGCGAACTCTTAAAGAAAAGGTAGGCACACAGGATGGACGTGCTTCAAATAAAGTTTTACAACTGCTATCTAGTAAAGCTAGCCTATTACTATTGTCAGGTTGAGATAAAATGTTAAAATATTGCAAAAGAGACAACTGCTCACGCCTCAAATGGAGAGATGGTTCGTAAGAATCAACATAAAGACTCTGAATAGGAGATGTCCTGAATGCTCCAGAACAAATCCGTAGAGCTTGATGATGAACAGGATCTAACTTAATCAACACTGATGACCGGGCGGATCCATATATAACTGAGCCATAGTCCAGTCTAGAACGAACGAGTGCTCTGTATATAGGAAGCATAGAACATCGGTCGGCGCCCCAGGACGTGTTCGCCAAGACTTTCAAAATGTTTAGTATTTTCATATATTTCTTCCTCAAATTTAAAACGTGAGGAAGGAAAGTAAGTTTACGGTCGAATGACAGCCCTAAAAATTTTCCTTCAGGCGCAACCGGGATCGCTGATCCATTCAGATATAGTTCAGGTTCAGGATGGAGACCTCTTTTCCTACAAAAGTGCACGCACACGGTCTTGTGTTCGGAAAAAGTAAATCCTTGTTTGTTTGACCACTCTTGGATCCTGTTCAAAGCGATCTGCAATTGTCTCTCTATATGTCTCATATCTGCTCCTCGACAGCTAATCTGAAGGTCGTCAACTTATAAAGATCCTAAAATAGTTGGAGGAAGTTCTTTCAATATAGAGTTTATTTTTAAGCTGAATAGAGTTACACTTAGTACACAGCCTTGAGGCACACCCTCTTCCTGTTCGAAAATCTCAGACATCACAGAGCCAATACTTACGTGAAACGCTCTGTCCGTCAAAAAGTTCTCAATTAGAAAAGGTAAGTTGCCGCGTAAGCCACTGTCATGAAGATCACGAAGGATCCCATATCGCCATGCCTTATCGTAAGCTTTCTGAATATCGAAAAAATAGAGACAAGATGGTTCCGTCTAAGGAAAGCTTTTAGAATTGATGTCTCCAAAAGGAGCATGTTATCTACAGTTCTCATTCCCTTCCGGAAACCGCTTTGATAAGGCGATATTATGTTATTCTTTTCTAAGTAATAGACTAGGCGGCTGTTTACCATTTTTTCAAACAGTTTGCATACGCAACTGGTCAGGGCAATTGGCCGATAATTCGAGGGATTCCGCGGATCTTTTTCTGGCTTCGCGATCGGAATGACAACAGCTTTCTTCCATGCACTGGGGAATGTATGCTCATTCCACATCCTATTGTAAAGAGTTAGTAGGGCAGTCAGTGACTTATAGGACAGATGCTTCAGCATTTCGTAGCTGATGCCATCAAGACCCGGAGAAGACTCATGCGTCTGAAACAAGACTCTTATTAACTCAAACATGGTTAAATCTCTAGTGTAGGCCTCAGAGTTGGAGGAGTTGAATGCAATGGGATTTTTCTCTGAGCGCTGCTTTATAGAAAGAAATGCGGGTGAGTAGTTTCTGCTGGAAGAAACGGCAGCAAATGCCTCACCTATAGTATTCGCGATTTCTTCTATGGTGCTAATCAGTCGGCCATCTGTTTCCAAAACGGAAAGTGAGTGGTCTTTATAAATTCCACATGCTTTTCGAACTCTCTCCCAAACTCGGTTACTTGGCGTAGAGGATGTTATTGATGACACATATGAAATCCATCCGTCTGGCTCTGCCGTCGTACTTTTCGTGCGTTTGCTTTGGCTCTTTTAAATGCTATAAGGTTTCGAACAGTTGGGTATCTGCGGAAAATTCCCCAAGCTTAACTCTGTTTTCTCACTGCTTCCTGACAATCGCGGTTCCACCATGGTTTGGAATATTTAGGCAATTTTCCTGATCTTTTTGGAATAGAGAGCGTAGCTGCTTGAATGATAGCATACGTAATTGGTTCCATTACCTCATGCAAATGCACATCTACCATTTTTGCTGTGAGCTCTGCAACAGAAGAGAAGAGTTCCCAGTCTGCCCTTTCATATATAAAACGAGGGGATCTCGACATGGGGTTTACTCATCTTCGTGAGAGAGATACGAAAATAGGATAATGATCGCTGCTGTGAATATCATTCAAGACACTAAAACTACAAAATGGCAACAGAGATGGTGAACAGATGGCTAGATCAAGGGCGTGAAAAGTTCTTGTAGGCTCGTGGAAGTATGTGTCCTGCCCATTATTGAGAAGACAAAGGTTGTGATCTTCAATTAGCTGCTCGATTTGTCTTCCTCTTGAATTGGTGTCTTTATTTCCCCAGAGCGGACTGTGCCCATTAAAATCTCCTATAAGGAGAAAGGGTTTCGGCAGCTGCTCTACAAGTTCATTTAAATGTTGTTGGTCAATGTGCTCGTTTGGAGGCAAATACAAAGAGACGACTGAAAGCACAATATTCAAATTTATTTGCACAGCGACAACTTGGAGAGACGTCGTCAGAGAAAGTGCATTTGATGGATAGTGCAGAAAGGTGAGAAGACGTACACCTCCACTGGCACGCTCACCTGCATTTCCTGACGAAAGAAAACCTCCGAAGTTTTGCTGGCTTTTCGGGTTTCAGGTTTGTCTCTTGTATTGCGAAGCACACAGGATTATGAGCATTGATAACATTTTTTATATCGATCAAAATTCCGGTGAAAGCCGCGACAGTTCCAGGAGATGACGGTGGCCATTATGATTGATGTTTGTTTTTTCGGTGTTGCCGTTTTGTTTTAAATGGAAGCAGATGTTTGGGGATTTCCAGTCCCTCTTCTACTTCCATACTATCTGAATCACCTGATTCAGATATTATTCTTTCGTATGAGCTGTTGCTATGGCTTCTATTTTTATCATTTCTATGTTGAGTTTTATTTTTAGGTTTGCTTTCAACTACTGTTTCCTTGTTTTGAATTGAATGTGTTGGTTTTTCGTTTTTCTTTTTACTATTTGTCTCCTGTGTTTTTATTGGAAGTGTTTGCGTCCCGACTGACACTTGTACTGCAACTGATTTAGTTGATTTCACGGCTGCGGCAAAAGAGGTGTTTGGTCGAATCTGATTGGTTTGTACTAGCCTTCTGGCTTCTGCATAAGAGATGTTGTTATTTACTTTGGTAGCCTGTACTTCCTTTTCTAATTTCCATTTTGGGCATGATCGGGAAAATGCTGTGTGCTCACCTTTGCAGTTTATGCACAGTGGCACAGCGGAGCAGCTTTCGCTCTCGTGGCCTACCAGTGAACATCGCGCGCATGTCAATTTGCCACGGCACGAGTTCTTGGTATGACCAAAACGCTGGCACTGGAAGCAACGCATGGGATTTGGAATATAAGGTCTTACGGGGATATTTAGATACCCGGCCTTAATATTCTTAGGCAGATCAGGCGAGTTGAAGGTCAGGATCACGTGTTTCGTGTTAATCAACTGACCTTCTTTACGCATCTTGATCCGTCTAGCACCACAGACATTTTGATCCGCAAGCTCGGATTCGATCTCTTCTTCGGAAACGTATAGAAGGTCGATTTCCGAGATGACACCACGACGATAGTTCAAAGTTTTATGCGGTGTTACTTTGACGGTAACTTGCCCAAGTTTGGTTACTTGAAGTAAGGTTGCAGACTGTGTGGCCGATGTCGTATCTATAACCAAGTCTCCAGAAGGGAGACGCTTTACGTTCCTCGGCTCACCAATGCACGATTGAATGTACTTACTAATTACAAAAGGTGATAATTTTTGAATCTCGCCAGAAGTACTAGAAATGACAAGGAAACGTGGACAGTTTTTAGGGTTATTGGCATTTGCATTTGTTCGCAGTTTTTTGACAATAGAAGTTTCGCACAATTCAGTATTTGGAAGGACTTTGGTAGTTTCTGTTTGTTTCGGAATGATATAAATATTGTGAGTAGCCATATTGAGGGGAAGAAAGATTCGGGTCCGACCGCCCCACCCACCACGGAGCCCAACAAGGGAACACAGATTCCTGTGTTAGGGCTAGCCAGACCTATACGCAAACTGAAGCCCCACAGTCGGCTTTCCCGAAAGCAGGAACTCCCGAGAGCTTATCCCCAAGCCACTGACACAAGGACTAGTGACCAGCCGATTGACACCCGTGAGGACGACAAGGTGCCACCCGTTTAGCTGAAGCAGAGGCCAAAGCAGTGTGTTGGGGACAGTACCTCGCCCCTCAACTACCAGGACCCTCCTTTCCAGCGACACGGGTCTCCACGCACGGCAAACACGTGGGGAGTTTTCTCGCCACTTCAGAACCAGAGACAAGGGCTGTTCCCGTCTGTCATGGCAAGCCCCAAACTCCGAAGAGAAAAACCACAAGGGAGAAAGGAATGATGAAAGCTTCAGCTCAGAGGAGAGGAGAGGGAAAAGAGGATAGATCACTGGGGTCCAGGATCGTGACACCCGTCTCATCAAGAAGATGATCCCCTGAAGGGCTAGGGTACCTCGGAATTGCCACACCCGTACTCACAAAAGTGAGCCCCTGAGGGGTAGAAAGCGATGAAGATGTGGATCTGAATGATTTACACATAAACAAGAAACCCAAATGCTTCGATCTCGACTTATCAAGAGAAGAAAAATAAAAACCCTTCCCACCATATTCCATACATCTTGGTCGTAATATGATCATGGAACTCAAAGAATTCGGAGGATCTCATTACATCGGTTTGTCTAGACAGACCAGCAATAACGAAATCAAGAACCGCTTTAACATACCGATGGAGATGCTTGATATTTTCAAGCAAGCATGTGAACACATGTTAGACCACATCAAATGCAACCGCCTTATCTAAAAAAAAAAGAACTCTTGTAATATTTGGTAAATGTTTTTGTAAATCAATGTGCTTATGCATAAATCAATGTCTTATATATATAACATTAACTAGTTATTTTTTTTAATTGTGCAAATGTAGCATTTGTAAAATGCATGTTGCTTTAAATGATTCTGAAATTAATATGTCAATTGAAGTCATTTATAAAGTCATATGAGGTAGTTATGTTTTACACAACTGCGACATTTTTGTAACTAACATGTTTTCTTTTTTTTTTTTAAAAGATTCTGAAATCAATATGCTAAATTTTAATGTGCGTAGAAATGCCCACCATGGCTTCGTACGTTCGTACAGAGCTATTTGTCATAATTACAGAGATCCTTATTTACTCTATTGAGACAGTCAACAAATAATTTTTTCACTGTTAAGTAACAATAACATTCTTAGGTTACGAATAATTATATGCCTTAGCATATTATTTAAGAATGGCGATGGAGACAGAGGAATAGAAAAAAGTTTCTATTTCTGTTCCAAATGGGAACGAATCCTAACACGAGGACAGATACTGACAGCGGTTGACAATGCATTTCGAAAAATATTTCTAGGCATTGATAACATTATTAGAAACGGTAGTGGGTTGTCAGTAAAACGTCTAAACTACATCGATATTCAAGTGGGCAATTTGCGTGATAAGAGGAGGACGCAAACATATAGAATTGCCAGCAAAAATTAGAAACAAAAATGCGGTTTTGAATATTAATTGTTACGATAATAAATGCTTTTTGTAGTCCGTTATCTCGAAACTATATCCAAGGAAACAGAATGGAAATGTATTGTCGTATTATAAAAAATATTTGAAGTGTTTTAAAATTAGTGGGATAAAATTTCCAATTTCCTTAAGTGGAATTCAAAAATTTGAAAAATTAAACGATTAAAAAATTAATGGATTCGCGTTTGCAGAAAACAAAATTTTTCCCTTAAGCATAAGCAAACAAAAAAATATCGACTTAATGAAAGAATTTGATTTGCTCTTTTTTGAAAATCATTTCTTTTTAATTAGAAACTTGAGTAGATTATTACACGTTCGAAAAGTTATTCACCATTTTTGTAAAAACTGTTTGCTAGGATTTCAGCGAAAAGACAGTTCAGAATTGCATATAAAATTGTGCCAAGACAAAGAACCTCAGAAAGTAAGCATTCCAAAAAATTTAACAGTTAAATTCACTGACTTGTCTAAAGAATTATATCATCCATTCTGTATTTTTGCGGATTTCGAGTCTCTCACTAGAAAAGTGTCTTCAACTTATCCGTCCGAGTTTCAAAGTTTTTCAGTAGCAGTGGAACACCATGAACCTATCAGCTATGCAATTCTTGTAACAAGCATTAAAAATAAAATAATTTTTACTGAATATTATGCCGACGATAATGTCATTGATAACTTTCTTAAAACTTTGGAATATCTATCACATAAGTTGTTACAAAAAATAAAAAAAACTATACGGATGGTGGAAAGCTTGGAAACTTATGATAGAAATTGTTGTCACATGTGTGTTTCAGTGCGAAACACTGGCAGATTACTTAGAACTTTATCAAAACTTTGATACTCTTCTATTAGCAGAAATGTTTTCAGCTTTTCGTCGAATGTCTATGACATATTACAATTTGGATCCCGTCCATTTCGTGACAGGAGCAGATCTCACATGGAATGCAGGATTAAAATATACAAAAATAGAATTGCAACTATTCAACAACGTGAACGATTATATGTGGATAGAATCACAAATGCGAGGATGGATATGCCTATTAGGCAAGCGACATGTGATGGGTAATAATCCCTATATTTCAGATTATGATCCGAACAAGCCGCATAATTATATTTTAGCACTTGATGCTAACAATTTATATGGATACGTTATGAGTCCGTCACTACCATACGGACATTTTGCGTAGTTGACGCCGGAGGCAGTACAAAATTTCGATATTCTGAACACAGATCATAATTCCGGTGTTTGATATATTTTAGAGGTAGATCTCCTGTATCCATCTGAATTGCATGACATGCATAACGATTTTCCGTTAGCCCCGGAACATTTAACCATTTCATACGACATGCTATCGCCATATGCGAAAAAGGTGTGCAATAAATTAAACATGAAAAATGTTTTACCCTGTAAGAAACTGACAGCAAATTTTTTCGAAAAGAAAAATTATATATGTCACTATTTAAATTCAAAATTTTACCTTCAAGAAGGGCTTATTCTGAAAAAGATTCATAAGATTTTGGCTTTTCCCAATGTAAATGGTTAAAAAGCTATATATACTTCAACAACGACAAAAGAACTGAAGCCGAAAATGATTTTGAAAAATCTTTCTTTAAAAAAATGAACAATAGTTTTTACGGCAAAACATGTCAAAACATAAGAAAACGTATTAATATCAAAGCCGCCTTAACTGAAATTCAATGCAAAAAATACTTACAAAGTCCATTACTGGATTATTTTGAAGTAATAAACGAAAATTTGTCATCATATAAGATGAGAAAACAAAATTTGCTTTTAGATAAACAAATTTCTGTAGGATTCACCGTCTTAGAATTGTCAAAATTGCATATGTATAATTTGTGTTATAAATATTTTAAGAGTGTATAATGATAAGTGTGAACTGATTTATACTGATACTGATTCATTATCCATGAATATTGAAACTCGTGATATTTTTAATGACATGAAAAAGTATTTCAATGAAATTTTAGATTGTTGTAACTATGAGAAACATGATCGCATGTATAGTGTAAGTAATAAAGGCAAATTAGGGTCTTTGAAAAATGAAAGCAATTTTCCCATCAAAGAATTTGTAGGTTTAAAATGCAAAATCTATGCGCTGTCATTTGGAAATGTTAGTAAAAAAAATTAAAACGTATTAAAAAGTCTAGCGTCCCAGATTTGACCATTGAGTCATATAAAAAGTTTTGTATGACAAAACACTAATGAGACAGTATCAGTATACAATTACTTCAAAAAAGCATGATGTATGAAGAGTCTTACAAAACAAAATAGGATTATCTGCATTTTATGACAAAAAGTTCTTAAAAGCGGACGGCATAAATGCCAATTGCTATGGACATCATAGCAATCTGCTTGTAGAAGAAGAGTATGAGGAAAACATTTTTTAAAAGAAAAATGTATGGAATTTATAATTATTTTTATAAACAATGGGCATTTAAAAGAATTGAAAACTATCTGATGTGTTTTTTTTTCTCTATGTAGAACATAAAAAACTTCGAAATGTCGTTCCACGTCGTTTTTCCGATCTGGAATTTTTAACTTCATGTAAAAGAAAGGTTCTTACTACCGAAGAACTGATCAGTATTTTTGTAAATGAATTTTATCCATATCAATGAAAAATTCTTTTTATAATAACATGTTACGCATATTATGGTTTCTTATCAATTTTTGTATATTTTAATGCTCTGTTTTAAAATGTTAAGAATACAAATCATAATACATAGAAATTATGAACATAACTACTTTTTTGTATTTTTATTGTTATAATATTTTTCATGCAGACCAGTGTTTTTTAAGATATTATTATTAAAAAAAAGGCGAGCCCCTCAGAGGACTTGCATATTCACGATGAAGAGCAGTCTGTTGAAATATATCAGATGCTTTTTAACACTTTGACTGCCAAGCCAAAATTGCAAATGTTCACCACGGGGATAAACTTTTTTTTTGTGTAATTTGTATTTTTTTCAACATAAAACTATATATAAAAACAATATTTTTCAATCTGACTCATTTTGTAACACATGGGGAGATTTTCATCCTGGCTACCAAAAATGATAGCCAAAGCACACCACGAAAGTTAGTGTAAATTCTTCCATGCGTGGCCATGGCTATCTTATTTGATAGCCAGCTAAATTCGTCATTTATCAATAAACTTTTTTATTTAGATTTATGTTTCTGTAGTAGAATATCTTAAATTCAAATATATGAAAGAATGAGCTTAAAAGATTATAGTTTCAGGTTTTTTTTATTATTTTATTTATATGATTTTATTTCTATTATTTTGTTTAGGTTAGAATTATTTGAATTTTCATTACAATGAGCAAGAGAAAGTTAACTTTGGAAGAAATTGAAGCTGCGGCTATGAGATGCTATGATTCATGGGATGATGAAGACTTTGATTTATTTGATTCTGCCGCGGATCCTGCATATTCCCCTGAAAGCTCATCTGACGAAACTGATATGGACGATGATATTGATAATGTTATTGAAGACGTTATTCAAGCTGTGGTATCTGATGAAGAATTTGAGGATTTGAGAGACCTACCCGACAGTTATTACCAGGAGAATAATATAATCACCACCGATGGATGGACAGAATATGTGGACAGACAAAAAGTGTTTGAGTTTATCGGAAAGCATGGTTTGCAATCAGACATTTCACAACGAAGCACACCATTGGATATATTTTTACTACTTGTTGATGAAGAGATCATTAACCACATTGTTGTTGAAACAAACAGATATGCAGGGCAAATTATTTCATCACAACCAAAATTGAAGCATTCCAGGATAAATCGGTGGAGTGAAACAAATCATGAAGAAATGAAAAAATTCTTAGGATTGATGATGTGGATGGGTTTGGTACCACTAGGTCGTTTGGAAGACTATTGGTCACAAAATGGAGTCTACAACATGACAATTCCACGTGCGATAATGTCACGAAATCGTTTTCAGATATTACTAACTATGCTTCATTTTGATAACAATGAAACGAGCGATACCAGTAACAGGCTGCGAAAAATACAGCACCTAGTTGACATGCTACAACAAAAGTTCAAAGCCCTATTTTACCCGGGAGAAGATTTCGTTATAGATGAAACTCTTGTTCCATGGAGAGGGCGCCTAATTTTCAGGCAATATATTCCAAATAAATCCCATCGTTATGGAGTCAAACTGTTCAAGCTGTGTTCAGTTGATGGATATACATGGGGTCTTAAAGTCTATACTGGAAAGTCTGCATCTGGAGAGCGTGAAACCGGATTAGCAAAAAGTGTGTGTTTGGAACTAGCGGAATTACTTCTCAATCAAGGCAGAACTCTCTATATAGACAATTTTTATACTAGTTATGATTTGGCAAAGTGTTTGCTAGATAAAAAAACGCATGTTGTTGGAACACTAAGAGCAAATAAAAGAGATATCCCAAAGGAAGTCCTCCAAGCAAACTTAAAGAAAGCAGAAATGATTTCCAGAGAAGACGAGAATGGCATTGTTGTGTTAAAATGGAAGGACACCTGTGATGTTCCGATATTGAGCACAAAACATGCACCTATATTTGTTCCAGTTGCACATAGGAAAAAACGAGCATTGCAAATGGAGCAAGGGAAAAATACAAATCAACATGCTGCAACTACTGTGATGTTCCGATATTGAGCACAAAACATGCACCTATATTTGTTCCAGTTGCACATAGGAAAAAACGAGCATTGCAAATGGAGCAAGGGAAAAATACAAATCAACATGCTGCAACTACTTTAACAAGCCAAAGCCTTCTACAAAGCATGCCATCAACCAGCGCAAATCAATTTGCAGTCATACCCTCAACCAACTTATTATCTGAACAACCATCTACCAGCACAAAAACAAATAGACAATATCGAAGGGCTTTAGAAAAACCTGAAGCCATATTGGCATACAATAAAGGCAAAGCTGGCATAGATTTGTCAGATCAGATGGGGGCTTATGCCACAACACTAAGAAAAGGTGTTAAGTGGTACAGAAAACTAGGATTAGAATTGTTGTTAGGCGTTGCAGTAGTTAACGCATGGGTTGTATATCGACATGTAACAAAATCCAAAATGAAAATTCGTAAATTTAGAGAGAGATTAGTTTTCCAGTTGCTTGGTATGGCTATAGATCCTGATCGTAATGAGCAAACAAGTAAAAAAACGCACCACCTGATTGATAGGATCCATGAAAATGGTAAAAAGGTACGACGTAAATGCCATATATGCTATATCAATATTTCTAAGACAGAGGGTCGTGAACAAGCCAGAAAAAAAGCAAAGCTAATTTCCACATACTGTGACAATTGTCCTGACCAGCCTCAAATGTGTCGTAATTGCTTCAATGCTAAACACTGAATGTAACTTTATCCTGAAATAAAGGCAATAACATGATGTATTTATATTCTTTTTACTTTCACAAATTGCAAATATATGTATTTATCATATATTTTATATATATTTATCACATACTCTCTCTCTATTTATATATATTCCCTTTTTTGTTGCATGTTCCAAATATTTAATTTTTCATAAAACTTAGCTCTTAAAATCGTCACATATACCAATTTGCGCAAACCACGTATACCTAACACATCGTAGGGCGCCCAACAATCAAGCTGCAAGACGATTTTCATGTAACTGATAACATATTTGATAGCCATGGCCTGAAGTGTTGAAACACCATGGCTATCATATCGGATAGCCAGTGTCTCAACGGAAATATCACTGGATATCACAGATGATAGCCATGGCAGTCAAAGTGTTAACGTGAGTATGCCAGACAGAGGGAAGATGTTGTAATAAAGCATCTGTATGATTATAAAATAAGAAAAAAGGAAAGCAAAATGTTTTGTTAAATATTCTTTTTATATATTGCTAAAGGAGATTACATATATCTTTTAACATAATATTGTTTACAAATGAAGTTCGCAAATAACTTCATCGTCAGGAAGGATGAAGTATCCAATCTTCTTTTCAGTACAAGCAATCGCGTCTGGAACATCTGCACCGCCGCGTATATTTTGTTTTCCCATCATCACACAGTGAAATAAATTATTAAACAAATGTAGTGATGAGTCATGCAATAAGATTTTATCGCATGATAGCTCTAGTAGTAAATATCCACATTCATTTGCTTTCGAATGAGCATGAATGTAATTCATCACTTCCGAATTATTCAAAATTTTAAAATAGCATCTTTTTCCAATCATTTCATTTTCAATTGAATTTCTCACGCAACTAGTTATATCTTTAATTAAAACATTATGCACATAAAAATATTCTGTGCCATTGGAATCATATAACAGATATCTGTAACGCTCCATGTTTCGCCAATGAAGTAATGTTTAGTTGCTTTGCTCATATACATAAGTGTAGTACAGCCTTGATTTCCTCGATGAAATGTATGGTGGCAACAACTATCTAGTTTAAAATTTTTCATTGCAAATAGTTTGATAAATTTTTCGTTTTTCTTGTATTTGTTTTGCTAAGATCCTTTAATGTCAAATTTCTTGAATACCGATATAAAAAATAAAGCATGAAGTAACCGCATGAGGAAGAAAAATTATTCTGAAAGCAAATGTTATAAAATACTTTTTGAGAATTCTGATTTAAAAAACGTAGTTTATTTCTGTTTGATGGGGGTAATCCATAGCTGTCAAAATAATACGCTTCATTATTTCTAAAATAAATAGCGACCCAGTGGCTACCCGGTAGATTTTGAGGATTTTAATTCACAATAAAGCTTCTAAATTGATTTTTTACTTTCGGTAAAATATCCGATGCGTATACTCCGGCAAAATGTTCCTTGATTTTTAAATCACTACAAGCTAATCTACATAAACTTATCATATTCATTTTTTCCCTTTCGTCTCATCTCACGATATATTTTAGTAATCGGTAAAAACACTTCGAGATTTATCAATCTCTATGACATTACGATACTCTGCAAATGCTAATAAAGTAACTGTCTCTGGTAAACTATGGGAAAACTTTATATCGATTCCGATATTTCATTTTTATTCACGCCTGTGTGTGATTAACTAGCCGTATAATCAGGAGTCAAATCAACAACATATAGCGTATAACCATTCTTATATTCCCTATAATCAATGTTAATATTTTGAAAATTATGGTACCGGTTTAAATCAGTAAAAAGATTCATATAACATCTTGCATAACAATCCTCTTGAAAATTAGGTTGGAGAGGTTTAGAAGGAATTATTTGACTGCCATTTAATATACAGAGATAATTTAAATTATAATGAGAAAACTGGAAAGGACTTTTTGAAACGTTCCCGTTATATGCTTCATTTGATAAAAAACCTAAAATTATGCGCGTTGGTAGCGCATAATTTTAGGATTCAGGCTTGCGAACGTACAATTTTGCAGAATGAATCACAGTTTTAAATTCATCTTCTTTGCGTGGTGGTGGTGGGTGAAATTTTTGGCGCAAAACCAGAAATGGTTATACCGCGCCAAACACAAGGTGATGAGATATAAAGTGATATAGACAATGAAATTAAAATAGGTATGAATTAAGCAAGTAGATAAAAGAATGTACAAAATCCAGTGGATGAAGTCATATAACATCAACTAAAATCACAAGTCTTGAAACTAATATACAAAATTAAAATCAGTTGAGATGAGATGATAAACACCAATATCCTTTAAATAGTAAAATATATTACGATTGACCTCTCTTCCAATTAAATGGTCGAGAGGTAAGTCACAATTGTTAAAATGTTTCTGAAGATTACTATTAAAATGTGGACATACAATTAAAAGGTGACGGACTGTTAAACATACACCACATTTTGAGCACAGAGGCTCATTAGCAGCACTTAAAAGATAGTTAGTTATGTGTCATTCTGGTGTGACCGATTCTAAGTCTAGTCAAACGAACTTCCTCCTTACGTTTTCCAGTAAAATTCCAAAGTTCGATTCTAGGTTTCACGCTCTTTAATTTATTATAAGACTGAACATCCCAAAACTGCTGCCATTTTCCCAATATCTTTTGCTGGATAAAACTGCTAATGTCTGTGATAGGGATGAGGCGACTGGATATTTCAACAGCTGATTTTGCGACATCTGCCCGCTCATTACCTTTTATACCGGTATGCCCGGGAACCCAGCAATAGAGAATTTCAAATCGCGCCTTGTTAGGTTTAAGTTCAGTTTCAGGATATCAAAAATAACCGGATTATGGGTGTTCGAAAAAGCTGTTCCCAAGGAGGAATTTCAAAGTATTGCATGGCTTGGGGGGATAATTCAGGCAGGGAAAGTTCCTCGATCAGAGGGCGAACTCTCAAAGAAAAGGTAGGCACACAGGATGGCCGTGCATTAAATAAAGTGTCACAGCTGTTATCAGTCAAAGCTAGCCTATTAGGATTGTCAGGTTGTGATAAGATGCTAAAATAATGCAAGAGAGACAACTGCTCACGCCTCAAACGAAGTGATGGTTCATGACAATCAACATAAAGACTCTGGACAGGAGATGTTCTGAAAGCTCCAGAACAAATCCTCAGAGCTTGATGATGTAAAGGATCTAGTTTTAGCAACACAGAAGACCGAGCTGATCCGTAGATAACTGAGCCATAGTCCAGTCTAGAGAGGACAAGCACTCTATAGATGCGAAGCATGGAGCATCGATCAGCACCCCAGGAGGTATTCGCCAAGACTTTTAGTATATTAAGTACTTCCATACACTTCTTTCTCAGCTGTAAAACATGAGAAAGGAAAGTTAGTTTCTGGTCGAATAACACTCCTAAAAATTTTGCTTCAGGTGCAACTGGAATGATAGATCCATTAAGGTGTAATTCAGGCTCAGGATGGAGAACTCTCTTTCTACAAAAATGCACGCAGACGGTCTTCTTTTCAGAAAACGTAAATCCTGGCTTGACTGACCATTCGTGGATTTTATTCAATGCGATCTGCAGCTGCCTCTCTATATGTCTCATACCTGCCCCTCGACAACTAATTTGGAGGTCGTCAACATACGAAGATCCTAAAATACTTGGAGGAAATTCTTTTAATACAGAGTTGATTTTGAGACTAATAGAGTGACACTAAGAACAGATCCTTGAGGCACACCCTCTTCTTGTTTAAAGATTTTTGACAAAACAGAGCCAATCCTAACTTGGAAGGTCCTAGCACTTAAAAAATTCTGAATGAAAAATGGTAGGTTGCCACGCAAGCCACTATCACAGAGATCACGAAGGATCCCATACCTACATGTCTTATCATAAGCTTTTTCAATGTCAAAAAAAATAGAGACAAGATGGTTTCTTCAAAAGAAAGCTTTAAGAATATTTGTCTCCAAAAGGAGCATATTATATACAGTTGTCCTTCCCTTTCGAAAACCGCTTTGATAAGGTGATAATACACTATTCTTTTCTAAGACATACACTAGGCGGCTGTTTACCGTCTTTTCAAACAGTTTGCATATGCAGCTCGTAAGGGCTATTGGCCGATAGTTCGAGGTATTCCGTGGGTCTTTTCCTGGCTTAGCGATAGGTATGACAACAGCTCTTCTCCATGCACTAGGGAAAGTATGCTCCTTCCACACCCTATTGTAAAGAGAGAGAAGGGCATTCAGTGACTTACAGGATAGATGCTTCAGCATGTCGTAGCTCACGCCATCAAGACCCGGACAAGATTTGTGTGTCTGGAACAAAGCTCTCTTTAACTAAAGCATAGTAAAATCCCTATTGTAGGGTTCAGAGTTGGAGGAATTGAAAGCAAAGGGATTTCTTTCGGAGCGCTGCTTAATAGAAAGAAATGCGGGAGAACAATTTCTGCTGGAAGAAACAGCAGAAAACGTCTCACTAATAGTATTTGCAATTTATTCTACGGAGCTAATCACTCGGCCATTTTTTTCCAAAAAGGAAAGTGAGTGGTCTTTATATATTCCACATGCTTTTTTAACTCTCTCCCAAACTCGTTTACTTGGTGTAGAGGATGTTATTGTTGACACATATGAAATCCAGGAATCCCTCTGGCTCTGCCGTCTTACTTTTCGCGCATTTGCTTTGGCTCTTTTGAATGCTAAATAGTTTCACAAAGTAGGGTATCTGCGAAAGATTCCCCAAGCTTTTCTCTGTTTTTTAAGTGCTTCCTGACAGTCACGGTTCCACCAAGGTTTGGAATATTTTACCAATTTACCCGATGTTCTGGGGATACAAAGCACAGCTGCCTGGTTTATAACATTAGTAATGTATTCCACTGCATCATCGATTTGCACATTTTCTACCATTTCCTCTGTGAGGTCAGCAACAGAAGAGAAGAGGTCCCAGTTTGCCCTTTCAAATATAAATCGAACGGGCCTTGACATGGAGTTTGCTCCTCTTCGTGCGAGAGATACAAAGATGGGGTAATGATCGCTGCTGTAGAGATCATTGCCGACACTAAAAGTGCAATATGGCAGCAGAGATGGTGAACAAATGGCAAGATCAATAGCGTGGAATGTTCTTGTACGCTCGTGGAAGTATGTGTCCTGCCCGGTATTGAGGAGACAAAGGCTGTGATCTTCAATCAGCTGCTCAATTTGTCGTCCTCATGAATTGGTGTCTTTACTTCCCCAGAGCGGACTGTGCCCATTAAAATCTCCTATAAGAAAAAAGGTTCAGGCAGCTGCTTTAGAAGCTTATTTAAACGCTCTTGATAAATGTGCTCACTTGGAGGCAAATAAACTGAAACTACGGAAAGTACGACATTGAAATTTATTTTCACAGCGACAACTTGGAGGGATGTCGTCAGAGAAAGTGCATTTGATGTGATGTGATGAGTCGATCCTAACTTAAGCTATTGATTCAGTCTCTTAAAAGACCGTTTAATGGTAGCTACCCCAAAGTTATAATGCCTGATGACAGCGATGCTGAAAGGAATGCTATTACTAAAGTCTGGCCAAATGCTCATAAGCTGCTATGCCAGTTCCATGTGTGCCAGGCAGTTTGGAAATGGTTGACGCAGAAAGAAAACAACATTGCGAAAGAAAACAGACAGTATCTTTTTACGTAAGTAACACTTTAGCATATATTAGAAAGTATAAATGGTTCTATATCTTAAAGTAGTTTTCCTATAATATCAGAAGATAATTGTTGCATAAACAATGCCTGTGTTGTACTTATTGAAAAAATAAGGATTTTAGGTACTTTTTTGTTACATATCTTCCATGTATTTTGGCAAGTTTATTCACTGTAAACACACAATAAAATGTATTAAATGCCCACACAGAGAGAGAGAGAGAGATGTAGTTTGGTTCCCAAATGCTACTGTCGTTAGGTGTCGGCGTGTGTTTGGTTTCTTTTTCACTGGTGCCAAAAAGTGTAGGTGCATAAAAGGAAAGCATTGTATTTTATATATTACTCATGAATAATAAATTAAAAAAGAAAGAAAAATTTCACACTATAAGAAATGCAAATGCATATGGCTTTAAACCAGCTACAGTGGCTGACATGTATACTTGGTCGACTCTCCATATCTAAGGTTTGTCTAAAAAGTTCAAACTTAAGATGTGGATCAAAGAGATTATCAAACATAAAGAGATAGTACTGCCTGAATGTGAATCTGTAACGGCAAATAATAAGAAGTTGTTAGTTTGTGTAAATCCAAAGATCCTGTGCCTAGCCTTTTCTACGAAAAGCCATACCCTCCTTTCCTCTCAATCTTACTTCTGTGTTTGAAGAAATCATATTTTTATGTTGCAGTGATTTTGTAAGAAGTAAAAGTGTTCCCCTTTGTCCTTTTTGGTGTCTCTTAGGAGACTATCTGAAGGATTTTCAATCAGTTAGGCCTCTTCATGGGATCAACTGTGACGCCTGATCTCATGAAGGATCTGTCATTTGATGTGTCATTATTAAAGTGATATACAGGAATCTCAGCTACATGGGAGAAAAATCTTTTTTACTGTTCAACTGCTCTTTTATATTATTATTATATTAGCATTACTAAGATAAGGGCTAGTGTTATGAAGTTTGGAATTTGGACTTAAGTGATGAGTGAAATTTTTTGGCGCAAAACCAGGAATGACAATATCGCGCCAAACACAAGGTGATGATAAATAAAGTTATACATAACACAGTGAAATTAAAGTACCTATGAATTAAAAAAGTAGATAAAGAAATTCACAAAATCCAAGGGATGAGGTTATATAAAATCAGCTAAAATCACAAGTGTTGAAACTAATATACAAAATTAAAATCAGTTTACATGAGGTGATAAACTCCAATGTCTTTTAAATAGTAAAATACGTTACGATTAACCTCTCTTCCAATTAAATGGTCGAGAGGTAAGTCACAGCTGTTAAAATATTTCTGACGAATAGTATTAAAAGATGGACATTCAATTAAAAGGTGACGGACAGTTAAACATACACCACATTTTGAGCACAGGGGCTCAATGTCAGCATTTAAAAGATATTTATGTGTCATTCTGGTGTGAGCGATTCTAAGTCTAGTCAAAATAACTTCCTCCTTACGTCTTCCATTAAAATGCCAAGGTTCGATTCTATGTTTCACGCTCTTTACTTTTCTCGCATTTGCTTTGGCTCTTTTGAATGCTAAATAGTTTCGCAAAGTAGGGTATCTGCGAAAGATTCCCCAAGCTTTTCTCTGTTTTTGAAGTGCTTCCTGACAGTCACGGTTCCACCAAGGTTTGGAATATTTTAGCAATTTACCCGATGTTCTGGGGATACAAAGCACATCTGCCTGGTTCATAACATTAGTAATGCATTCCACTGCATCATCGACTTGCACATTTTCTACCATTTCCTCTGTG
>KK117733.1:5920-25181 GCA_000611955.2 Stegodyphus mimosarum
AACAAATTAATACAGTAAAATGAAAAGTCAGTTTCGAATTCAAAACAAAAGTTCTGTTTTTAACACAACAAGTTCTGGCGGCAAAAATATAGTTTTACTTCATCAAAATTTAATTCAAAAGATTCTTTACTTTCACTTCATCCAAACTGAATTCAAAAGAAGCTTTAATGATTCTTAAAGAACAGCTTACCGTAACGGAAGAACCGGTCGAGGTCCCATGTGAACTCGGCGTCTAGGGGATTTCATAGCTTGACGATATATCCAGGTTACTAAATAGTTTATTTAGCTATTGGTGATGGTACATTAACGACTATTTACACATGAAGAAAAGAGTGAGGATCAAGGAGATGCATCTTTGTTCTTAAATTATTACGTCTTAATCGGAAAAACATACAGCTCGTCCCGTCTTCCATCAGCCATCTCTTCCGCTACCTTGTTCGTGGAGTTGAGTTGTTGTCCTCCTATTCACATACATAATGCCTTGAACGTACTTATCAATCATGCAATCATGTACATAATTCCCATGAATACTTACTGAATTCATGTACATAGTGAGTATTATTTTGAATTGTTAATCAATTGCACATAATGAATATTGCTTTGAATTACCAATCAATCAATAGCTTATTTTACACAACCTGCAAAAGGATTCATGCGAATTAAGTAAGCATATTCCTTCTAGATGTCGTGTTTTCGAAGAACAGTGGTACACGTTCTGATTTGAAGATTGCATTAAACTCAATTGCTAGTAATTACCTGAAGCGGTATTTGACAGTATACGACTTCAGATTATTACTTGCAATTGATTTTAATGCAATTTTCAAATTATATAAATTAAAGAAGAAAATGAATTACTTAAGAGATGCATAATCTTAAAAAATATCAAATATAAAACTTATTCCTTTGGCTAGTACAAAAGTAAATAGACAAGTGTAAGATATTACAAAATAACTACATGCTATCTTTTCCAATTCATCTACGAGGAATCTACAAAAATACTGAAAATTTGGCAATTGTTCGAAGTATTCATTTTACAATGAGTTCACTTACCCATTTTCGTTGCAAAAAGTTAAACCTGGAAATTCCAAACGAGCCGGTTTTTCTATGGTGATCTCCAAATCCGTCGGATACTGAAGAGCATATTCTAGAAAAGTGGCGCACTGATAGAGAAAACCTGTGAGACAAAGTAAAAGAACTAGCGTGCGGAAAACTTTTCGACGAATATCCACAGTGCATAAGATGCTTGAGACGACACTGACGGAGGACTCTTTGAAGACTTTGGAAATGTATTTTTTCAAGGAAATTTGTTTAACATTCAGCGCTTCAACAGTTTTATCTTTCATTTCAGCTGACGACATCTTTCACAATGTTCTTCAGTTAAATTTAATTAAAATTTAACACATTCCTGTAGGAAAAAAATTATTTCAGTTGTTCGGTTGACTACAGCTGCAAGAATGTAGCATCAAGAAGAATGCATAATACATATGAAAAAGAAATTACAAATTCTCACCTTTCAAGAAATTAAAAATGAAAAGCGCAATAAATTTTGTTTTTGTAGCTAGGTAATTTGTTTTTTAGAATTTAAAAACTGATTAATTAAATGGAATAACATTACAGGACAAATTTATGGCAAGTTATTCAATAAATCGCAATTAGATTTCTGTAAATATCTAGACAATAAATTTGCCTTGCAGTACATTTTAAGGAACACTACTTCAGTGATCCTAACGAGAAAAAATGAACGGGTGTTACACAAAAGCGTCACTGAATTTTATCAAATATTTGATTATCAATCAAGGAACTGATCTTGACAGTTAAAAATGATGTGTATATGGTTACTAAACACATTCACATTTTTATGCTATTAATTTTGCACTACTTGGATAAAGTTGCTTTGAGACATTTTCTTTGGCAAATGGATATACAAAATTTGTTGTACTCTATATTAGGCACAAATAATGTATAAGAAAAAATTAGTCATTGTCCACTGTGCTCAAACAGTTGAAATTACTTAGCGTAGCACTGAATCGATGACATGTTGGAGGTTTTTAATAGGTATATAAAGTCAGAACACATTTCATAACTCAGATGTTCGGTTTTCAAGTAATTTTCTCCTTTATCAAAAAAACCATGTCTCGATTCTTAAAGATTCTATTTCTAAGTACATCGTGTAAATTTGGTTTGAGACGCCAAACTAAAATGGCGTTGAAGTTTTGTATCAAAGAATACGAATCTCATGTCCGAAACGGCGAAATTGCAAGTCGTCTATAGCTAATAATAGGTGAAAATTTAATCACAATTTTGATTTTAGGTCAGCAAAAATTATTCAAAAAGCTTCTTTTATTGGTGAACTGGATTTTATTGAAGCTTCTCACATTCACAAAGATTTATCTTGCTTTAGTAATGGCTTTAAATCCAATCCAGTCCGTCCTACCGCTTTTAAAGTTTTTTTAACTTAGTTTTTCAATTTTTGTTACTTCTTCTGCCGACGACAGATGGCGCTACCTTCTCGTGCTCTTTCCTGCTCTCGGGCATAATTACGACCGTTGCGCCTCGTTGCTGAATGCCAGGTAAAAACATCAAAGCATCATTCCGTCCATTGAGATCATTTGATTCGCGTCATGGACTCTGAGAGTGATGGTCGCTCACTCACGAGCTCTGAGCTTGCCAGCGTGAGTTCTTATGTGAACCCGTATGCGGTTGTTCCAGCAGGCAATATCTTAGGTATGATGAACAATCCTTAGCTAACCGAACCTCTGAGTGTTAACACCAATAGGGACATGGATACTGCTCCGCTAAGCTTATCTATGATGAATTTGTGAAAAATTCTCTACAAATCTACGCACTCAAGAATCGCCATATCAAACTTCGGTGACTTGAACTACAGAAGAAGGACAATTCAAACTTTGGACCGGACGTTGGCTCAGCTTCGCAACGAGGGTGAGAAAATTTTACTTTCCTTAAGCGGGCTTGCTACGAGCATTGGGCTTAATGTTTTTGTTCTCCCTGCAACTCAATCTGAATTTCTAGCCACTATGGAAAAATCAGAGGAAAAGAATGATGTTAATTCTAAAACTAAAGCAACAACACCCAGCCCTGTTGCATGTACAAGCAGCAAATCCGAAAGCAAAATACGCCTGAGACCAGTTGACTCTGAAGGTTTCATGTTACCCCCAAAGCATTTAGTTGCAAAGAAAGCACCAATTTCTCAATCACCCAGTAATATTGCACCTCCAGATTCTTCAAATCAATTTCAAAATTTGGAAAATGTACCTGAAATTAGTGAAAATTCTACCCTGCAGCCGGTCGAAAATCAGCAGCCTAAAATTTAGCTGCCTCCTCCAGGTTTTATTAAGGATTGCTCTGACTGGTTCTTTTAGCTTGAACCACTAAGACATTAAGCCCCCAGCATCCAGTCGAGGCAAGACCTTGATTGCTTAAGACTAACTAATAATTCTAAAAACGATTATCGTACTTTGATACGTTTTTTGGTTTAAAGTCAAATTGAATTCAAATCCCACGCTTTAAAATCAGAAAAAACAAGTTAAGATTGTTATACGAGGGCTTCCCTCGAATACCTCAATCAACGTCGTCCAAGCCGCGATTGATGTACTCAGCTTTACATATGAAAAATTAAGCACAAAGTCTTCCAACTGAAAAGATGGAAGACGAGGATGCCAATGCCCTTAAAATCGAGCGCTTTCGAGGCCAGAAAAGCCCTTCGCAATGGCCAGAGATTCTTTCATAGCTCGGAAATCTGTCGCCTGCCTCAACGATGTGTACGATGTTCTGGACCTCATCAAGCCCGTGAATGCCCCAAACCCTACAACGAACCTATGAAGTGTGCCAACTGTTCTGGAACTCACGTTGCGAGCTGGAGTCCCTGTCCTAGGTTCTCCAAATCCAGAAACTCTGCAGTTAAACCCGATACTCGATCCGGCTCGTCCGTTGGTAAAACAAATAGTACTTCTCATCACGCTGCACCCATTACTAGTTCTGGTAAAGTTCGACCTGGAGTTTGTTACTCGAACGTATGAACGGGTATGTTTAGTCTGCGCGCGCATCTCAATGCTTGCATCTGCGCACGCGCCTTGAGCTCTTGGAGTTTTGTTACGTGAGAATGTGAGTTAAGAGTCTCTGAGAGAATTCATGGCTTCGAATGGCCATGAACTGTGTAAAATTACTGAGAATAAAAGTGTAAAATATTATTACAGTCTACGAAAGTGTGTTGTGCGTAACAATAGGGTATACAGCAAGCTGCCCCTTTCTATTCCAAAAATTTCGGTCCCTCAAGGAGCTTATTTGACTCAAAATTCTACCGAAACCTTTTGGCTCTAACCAGCATGGTATTGACCAGAGTAAGTTACTTTTAGCATTTAAAATGCTTTGCTTCAGCTAAGAGTTGTTCCCTCTGGTGCTGACGCAGCCTACTACATTTTTTAGAGCTATGTTGCTCTCTAATTTTCTAATTTCTCCATACATTAACATTCGATACTTTGAGAGGTTTGAATTTTTTAAAATTATGTACCAGAAATGCCAACGGCATTATGTGTAAATATCACGAAATTCGTGGTTATGCAGAAGCGAAGGAGTTTGACCTTATTTTTGTCCAAGAGACCAAACTCCAGCCAGGGAGATTTTCGAAGCTTGCAAATTATGATTGTTATCGAAATGACAGACAATCACTGGATTCTCGTTGTTTTTATCATGGTGGTAAATGTGTCTCTATCAAAAATCATATTCCTTATCGTAGAATAGACATCCCGAGTCTGAGCAAACTCGAGGCGATGATAATCGAAATTTTTATTCAAAATTCACCCTCCTCAGTCTCTATCTCTGCCTTTCTTCCACCTTTAAGTAGATAAGGCGATAAGTTTTCGGTGAAAGATTTTAAGAAATGACTCACCATTTCAAACAATATCATTATTGCTGGTGATCTAAATTGTCACCATCAGTATTGGCGTTGTGTAAGATCTAACCCTGGCTGGTCGTGGCCTTCTAAAATGGGCTCAGTGCGCCCAAACTGAAATTACTGGGCCGGATTTCCACATACAACATGACATATGGGGAGCCCTTTCATTTATTGATTTGGCGCACGCGTCTCAACAAACTGGGAGAATTTTCGATTTAAACTTATCAGTAAAAGTTTACCCTTCCTTGAAATTAAATCCAGTGATGAAATTGAAAAGGCAGTTGATCAATTAACTTCTGCCTTAACAGATCTTTTAAGGAAATTTTCAAAGCCACCCTTGGCCCCAATTTTTCTAAACTTCCAACAGAGATTAAAATTAACATTTGCGATAGGAATAAAGTACGAAGGCTTTGGCAAAGAACTAGGAGTCCTGACTTAAAATTAAAACTTTGTAGTCTCCAGAATAAGATCAAGGCATCATGTGATCAGTACAGCTAATCACGATACGCCGAATACACGAAGTTCTTAACGACTTCAAATAAGAGTCTTTGATGTGCATCTGCCAGACTTCGCAAACATAAATCACACATTCCGTCCTTAGCATAGAACACAGTGGTGCCTCGTACAGACAAGCAGAAATCTGAATTATTAGCTGACAATTTCCAAACTCAATTCACGCCACATAATAAAGGAAGGTTTGCTAATATCCTAAATTCCTTCTAACACGATATTGAACAATTTCCCCGCTCTCCATGCAGAAGAGATTTACAATACACACCATTGAGCGAAGCTAGTTAATATATAGTAAGCTCAAACCTAAAAAGGCACCAGAATTGGACTCTATTTCTAATCTCATGATTGAGTACCTTCCCACCAGATATGAATTTTTCTTAGTAATTATAATTAATAATATGTTATTGCATTGCTGCTTTCCTCAAAGTTAGAAGCGCGCAATTATACTGCCTATTCCAAAACCTGGCCTGACCTTCAAAATTACAGACCCATCAATCAGCCTCCTATCTTCGTTATCTAAGATATTCGAATTTGTGCTGGTTAAATGCTTGAATGATTTTCCCCGGAGCCAAAAAGTCCTTATTGACGAACAATGTGGTTTCTGAGCAAAACACTACACAATGCACCAGCTTCTAAGTTGCTATTTCGAATTGCATGCTTTAATTTGCAATGCAATATGTTAATCATCTTGACTATTGGTGAGTGTGCATTGATTTTTATACCGATTGCCACATTTGCTTGGTTAGGCTGTATTTTCCATGGAGCAATACGAAGATTTAACCTTTTTGTGATGATCCAAAGTTTAAGCCGCTGACGAACGCCTTAAGATACGCTTTAAAAATGAATTAACCGAAGACGACTACTATCGTTTAACATGAATTGGATACTGAAATTAAAGCAATGATTACTATTTTAAAGGCGGTTCAAAACTTAAGAGACAGCAGCATTACTATACAAAACCCAAAAGGGAGCAACAATTCCGATTCCGAACCGGAGAAATACTGAAAGCACAAATGATTCAAAAAACCACGGAAAACTGATAGTGAGGGATTTATCTGTTCGCGAAATTCATTGAAACGAACCCTTCCAAATCCAGAACCGACTGAGATTGTAGAAAAGAACAAATTCTCCGATTTCAATCAAGATGATGTCGAAGTGGGCCTTACACCCCTAATAACAACCTCTTGCCGTATTCCTTAATTATTCTTGATGGCGTTTGTGCAAACTGAGATACATTAAAAGAAGAAATTGAAAATCACGGAATACGTAACTACAGAGCAAACATAAAAGGTGTCACTCTCACTATAAAGTGAGAAAGAGTCTTTTAAATCGACCATTATAGTTTTATTCCTAAAATGTTTCAAACTCGTAGAATACCCTTCCACATTTATAAAGTAAACTCTGAAAAACCTCTAAAAGTAATGATAAAAGAACTATCTAGAAATACCGTCATCGAAGCAATTAAGGAGGAGCTTCTCAGAAAAAAATTCCGATAATTAAAATTCGGCAAATAACAACTGTAAAATATGGAAACATCATCAATCTACTTGTATTTCAAGTGTAAACGCACAGTGGAAGGCAAAAAAAATCATGGCATACACACCTTAAGAGATCTTGATATCACCTTAAGTGATCTTTTAGAACTTTTTATAAAGCTGTCCGTTTACTGAATACTGCTGCAAGAGATTTTGACAAGGGCTTCCAGAATAAAACTTACTGAATTTGACAAGTCCTCACACACGCCAAGTCTTTGCTTTATCATTGTTACTATAAAGTATTACAGGCACGAAACAGGTAGTTGATAAAAGTATGTAAATAGTCTGGAACAATATCTGTACACATTAGTCTTTCAAGTTAGATGCTTGTGCTTTAGTTGTGGAATTTATGTCTAAGTTGCACTTCCAAAATGGTATTTAGTTAACACCTTCCTTATTTTCCTCATTTCGCCACAATTTTAGTTCATTATATAGATTAAGTAGTTTTGAGCAGTAAACAGTTTTATTATACAGATATAAAAATTATGTATAGCTGTATATGAGAGTTTTTTTTTGTTCGTCGACGCTATTTTGCAGTGCAAAGTTTCGCGTTCTCTGATAGTAGCCACAATGCTATCTTGAACTAATTAAATCACTGTATTGCTATTAATCAAATCTAATTAATCTAATAATATTAATTATTAACTAAATTAATCTAATAAATTCCAAGAGTCTGACCTCTGTGATATTTGTATGGTACCGGGTACTGCGCAGCATTATGTGGAAACATGTAACTATTTTACTGATATCAGGAAGGACTTTAAGTAAAATGATGTTTTTCATATATATGATATTTTAAATGATTTTAAAAGACTGAAAAAATTTTCCAGGAAACTGATGGAGAAGATTAATCATGATAAGCTTGCAGTAGGGATTCTGATTTGAATTTTGTTTTTTAATTGTGTTCTTTGTGTCTTTCCTTTGTTGGAGGTGTTGTTTCTAGTTTGCTCTGGCGCAGCCCGCAAAAAGGTAAAAAGGTAACAGGGCGACGTAAAGTCTGCCAGGAGGGTCAGGCTGCGCCCCTCATATCATTAATCAAATCTTGATCCTCAGTTAAACAGTTTGAATTTATAGTAGTTTGAAGAAAGCTGGTATTTAAGCCATGTCCCCTCTTTTGTTGTATATTTTTAGTCTGACTCTTTCAAGTGGTGAATATATTTCCGTGCTTGTATGTTTTATGAACTTAGAAAATTATAGTGGTGATAATTTAACCCATCATAGAATTTGCGTAACATAGTAATTTAATTATAAATGAATTATATAGGTTGAAATTAATTTCAGAATTACAAAGTGTTACTAAGTCATGGAGATACCACGGATATATCATGGATAGCTGGCAGTAGCTTGCGCAAACTTTTCTGTAACTGCGGATTTGTAGTTGTAAGTATTCCTACAAACAAATAAAACTACTGATTTGTAAATATCGAAAATGTGATTCGAATCATAAGGTCACTGCGAATTAGCCATCCTCCGGCCAGGAAGGGCATTTATCTAAGGTCATGGTGACAATAGTGGCACACATTTTAACTGGAAGCCACTAAACCCAATAGAATGAAATTTATCTTACATAAAAGGAAATGATACCTTGATTATTCAATTAAAATATGAAATGACTATTCAAGCGCAGGTATAATTTTACCTCATGAGCAGATACGCTGTTTCTTGTACCACTTGCGAATGCACAGTGAAAGATTAACCTATCTTGGTTATTACCATCTTTGCATTCTTTGTATTACTAAACAATACTAGACTTATTAAGTTGTGAGTTATTACCCATGAGAAGAATGTAGGCCAAAATGCACTTTTAAAACGTGTCTTGTGGATACATAATGAAATCATTTTAAATGTTAGTTGTAGGAACATTGCTGTTGAATATATGTAAAAGTGAAAGAGACGGCAGCATCACTAACGAGACTTCCTCATTTCCACATTCATCCATTTTGATTAGATACGCAGGCTTATAATACTTCCTACGGGCTCTCCAAGTCCATACGTACCAAGAATTACTCTTTAGGCCAAATGCAAATATTAAGTACCTTTCCTTATTGTGGAATAACAAACTACCTTCTACGGTTCTTCATATGCCATACATATGTGGGCACTTATAAGTCGATTTCATGTTGCTTTCTATAAACTGTTTGTCACATATTGAGCTCCCAGAGACTACTGGCAGTTTTCTAAACAATGCGTTTTGCAATTCGGCCTCCGCATATAGGCTTTATATTTCTTTTACTACGCAATTATGATCCATGGGTAATACTATCTGTTGTACTACCTTCGAAATGTTTTCAAATTCTAATCGTTTTCAAAGTCTGTAGATATAATGTCGTTGATATGGCTTCTTTTTTTGTAATTGTTATCTAATAATTATATTTGGAGTGTAAAGTAAATTAAGAACCCTTTAAGTGATACAAAGTCTTAATGACTTTTCAAATTCAACTACATTAACTGATTTAACCACAATGAAATATTACTCTAACAATAATTTTATATAGACTTAAAAACATTTTCGATAAATGACGTGTACTAGATTTCTATTCTTTTTCCGTTCCAATATAACAATGATAAACCTTTAACTTAAATGGCTTAATGCATTTTAAAAACATCACACACATACAAGAAGGAAATGAAAAAATATTAGTGCTTATAATATAATTATGCAGTTTGAAATTAAGAGACACTTTATACCCAAGTTTGATTAAAATGTGCAGGTGAAAAAATTAGAAAAAATTAAATGCAATAAAATTAGAAATCTATCTTAAAGATTATTCCAATATTAATTTAGAAAGAAGAAAAATTATAATTTTAGTTTTCAAAGAGACTAACGTAAGTTATTATTTGAGGAAAGAAATAAGGTAGAAGAATTCGTTAGCTTTTCCAGACTCTTTCTTAATTTTTGCATAAAATGAAAGACTAATGGACAATAAATGAAACGGGTACTATATTTGATAAAATTTGTTTTTTGTTCTTTCCTTTAATACTCATTTACTGTTTTTTCCATATAACTTCCTTTCTCTGCTGTTACGCAGTTTCTTACAGATATATTTTTGAATATTTTGGATAAAAAAATATACGTTTTCTTAGCTGATACTAGCGTAGCTTACCGAAAATTACTTTAAAAAAATTTCTTGTTCATTTTGACTTAACATTAGAAATTTTTATGTGAATATTACAATACTCATTTCTTGGCATAAGAATATAATTTGTTGAAGATATTTTTGTTTTCCTAAAAAATAATATTTAGTTTTCAGATGAATGATTGAACGCTTAAAAAAGTAGCGAATTTCTATATGAAAGTTTACATAGAGTTTGAAAAATAGGTTTGATATGTTTTAGAGCAGCAGTTTTCAAACGGTGTTCCGCAAAACCCGGGTTTTCATAAATCAAATCCTGGTGCTCCGTGAGTCAAAATAAAAATTTGAAAAGAAACTTATAAAGCACTCACACTATTGATTAATTTAGGTTAAAATAGCATGCCAAAAAATGATTATTGGAGAAGTCAAGCATGTATCAGCGTTATATTTGTAAATTTTCCAGGACTAGTTTCTAGGACTATCAGTTACAGAATCGCCTTCCTCAGCTGCCAGCGTGCAAATTATTAGTGTTAATAAACTAAAAAATATAAACATTATTTAATGTAACAACTATTTATTAGTGTTTATAAGCTAAAAAATTTAAATGTAAATTTAGTTATCTTTGAAATGCAAGTGCACCCAAGTCGCTAAATATAATGGAAGGGTAGATGACACCTGGAGCACAAGTTAATGCTGTTAATGGTAAATCAGATTCATTTTATGTTAAAATATTTTAATAAAAATACAGTACTTACGTAATACAGTACTTACTTATGTAAAATACCTGTAAAATATTGTTTAAATATTATTTTGAAGTATATTTTTCTATGCGTTGGACGGCTCTCTAGGAGCAAAGCCTTTGAATTCTAAGAGCTCAAGGAGTCTACAAAGCTTGAAGATCACTGTTTTATACTAATGTTCCATATTTAGTATATTTATGCTTTTTATATTCAATAACACAGACAGATTATATATAATAAACAAAAGTAGATTATTCATTATGCTCATTGTAAATAATCTAGAAAATTTGCTTATCAAATTAAATATTTACCCTTAGAAAGCAAATACTCTTGTAAGTAATCATGGTAAATCAGACTGTTTAAGTAAAACTATTAACACTCGAATCCACTGAAGAAAAATACTTACTGCAGTACCTTTAGATAGGAAAGAAACTGAGGATGGACAATAGTGACACAGAAGCGTCTCTTCACGGCAAAACGAGTGAAGATCTAAAGTTGCCAGAAGCAACAAAGCGTAGCCATTCTCTCGAGACATACTCTATTTAATAACCACATCATTAAATTTCCTAATTAAAATTTAATGGCAAAATATCAACATGTCCATGGCGTATTTTTGGGCCTTCTCTTTGTTGGAATACTGCCTAATTTGTTTTCTTATGATCTGTCACTCCTTTTCGGTGGTGAAGGAATGTAAGTCACACTTTCCGAAAACCAATTACGGATAATGTACGCAGCACAGTTTGCTTTTCTCCTAGTCGTCCTAATCCATTTTCAAATGAGTGTTTTGTTATTGCATCATTTTACAATTTATCTTGGTGCAAACGAATTATATTAATTGTCCTGCTGACTAAGAGACATCTACGTGATAATTAACGAAATTATAATGCTAGAATACTTGAGAGCGAGTTAGGTGCGATGCTCGAAGGGAAAAATACGTTTTATCAGAATTAATGAAATGTAAAATATATTTAATATTATAGCGCTTAGGAATTCAAATAATGTAGAAACTTGTATAAATAAATCAACAAATTCTAAATAACAGTTACTTTAATAAAACATCATGCAAATGCAAAAATACATTAATGCTGTCCCTGCAGAATGTTAATAAGGTATCAGAGCAGTTATTTTAACTTCACAGTGTTTAACATTTCTATCATTTAGATGACCTCTCGTCTTCTGTCTTTACTAGAAGCAAAAAACTACGTCTTGTAAATCTGAACTGTAAACTACTAGTACAAAAATTATTCAATACTCCTTTAGGGGTCTTAAGAAAGCAGTGCTTAAAACGCATGGAAAATAACAAATATACTCAAAGCCTAAACAATCTTTATGCAAATACGACCGACTAAGAGCTAGCAAATACACAGGAAAAAAAGTAGCTTTATTCATGAAATAAAGAATTACTGATGCATTACCGAAGATTTTCCCCTAAATTAAACTATAGCTCGCTATTTAAAACCAACTGAATCTGTATTCTGAGGAAGCTTGACGGTAGAAAAAAGTTACAGGAAAGAATAAAGAAAAAGTTAAGTATTAGCTAAAATAAACTGCTCTACACTGCACATTTGTTTCGTGGGACCACTGACTCTCCGGCCTCTAATGGTTGTTACACCAAATTGCCTTTCTTCGGCAATGCAGCGCAAGGAGTAACTGATCGTGAGAAAACCTACAGTAAAACTTCTTATGAATAAATTAAATGGAAATGCATACGACGATGCGTTACAGATTTTAGCACTCTCCGTTCCTTCAATAGGCATATTAACAACAAAATCGACACTTGTATGCGATTGTTGTCTCCTTGTATCAAGCTTGTGGTTCGTATGACATACCAGACATTTTAGTCATGTGCATAGGTTGCACATGCATCGACTCGACAATTTCTATGGCACTATAGTCGTATATTAAGTGTATTACATAGTCTCTGACAGGCAGTATATATACGTATATGCGTATATATATGTATACATATATATATATATAGAGAGAGAGATATGTGTCGAAACTGATGTAGTATATACATATATGGAAATTGCTGTTCCTCACATGTATATAGTATCTAGGGGAACAATAAGGTCGAACTTGGCTTTAATATTCCCCTAGATGTGCATGCCATAAAAATATATAAAAGTATTAAAAAATAAGTTGGTTATTAAAGTATTAAAAAGTATTAAATTATGGCTTAGTTATTAAAAGGGTCAAACATAATTAAAATTTGTTAAGATGATGATTTACTAATTAGTTATGTTCAGATAAAATCGGAAATGTGAGACCGCACTGTTCAGGAAGGTCAACTAAAATAAGAATTTAATCTAGCAGCTTTCGTCCCTGCTGAATATCATACACATTAATCTGGTTAGTTTAGGGTAACCAGACGTCTTGGTTTTGACTTTCACAGTCCCAAAATAGTGTTTCGGAAGCATTAGGTTTTCTCACTTTTTTTTTCTAAAACAATGGGATGGGATAAGAAATGCGATAGATGCTTTTTCCTTGATTTTTGATTGTGAAAACAGTTTTCTTGCCTAATTTTGCCCTTGTTGGAAATGACTTACTCCATAAGTCTGACCGTTCATCAGCTGCAAGAACGTCGATTTTCTTGTACTGGATTGGTAGTATGGTGATACATCTACGGACTATTGGTACTTCTAAAGGCATTCTTGCGGAGACAATTGAAACATCACTTTGTCACGCCTGTCCAAACGTTTTGTGTATCCCTCCTTCCGGTCAGGTATTTGGAAGGTTTCTCTTATTTTTCTGAAGTGAAAATATAGGCATTAGAATGCTCTTCAGGTATTTAATGCATTAGAATGCCCTTCAGGCTATATGAGAATATTTCAAAAGGCATTTTATAATCTTCCAATTATAGCTAAGAGTTTAGCCCCAATGTTTCCTTTATAATTAATTTCTTCAGACCAGGGATTTATGCAGATTTTCATTGCAAGCAGGATAAGTTAAATTGAGAAAAGCAACAGGCACAGTAGTTAGTGTCTCAACTAGCATAGTAGTTAGTGAAGAAACTGGCATACTAGTTAGTGTCTTGAGAATAGCAATTATAGTTAGTGGTGATAAGGGAAGAGGAATGGGAGACCATCAGAACCGTCTTCCCGTAATGCTGTCCTTCAAAACTACGAACGGAATTGAGCAAAGTAGTACTGTCACCTTATAATATCCAAAGGCTTTTGCCAACGACAGGCGCGATCTTGACTCGACTCTTGATGACGACTCAACGATGAGTTTTGTGAGCTTGCTCTGATTTCAGATAAGCGACACTAATCACAACAACAACAACAACAACAAATTGAGAGAAAAGAAGAATTGTAAACGCATGACCTGCCGTAGAGCTGTTTTGCTGTTGCTGCGGTCGCCGCGATGTCTTGCAACAGGAGTCGTTGTCAGACTATTTGCTGAACATTAGATACCGGTTTGTAAGTATAGTTTTATTCAGAGTTACTGTGTCCGACCCAAGTGTTATTTGTCGCCTTGAGTAGGAATACCGATGTTGATGAATTGTTGTATATTCCTTCCAGTAACTCAAAGTCGGGGAAACTGAAGATTTTATGTTTGCGTATTTTTAATTGAGCTCACAAGCAGGACGGAAGTAAAGTTTAATTTAATAATTTACTTCTTTATATATTTTCTCTTTTCACAGTCAGTTTAAATACAGCGATAACCTGCCATTTATGCCGTATGACCACTTATACTCAAGTTAACGTTTGAGGAATGTTGGTACAGGCACTTGGTTAACTAAATTAACTCTTCAAAACTTATTACATATTAGTATTCTTAGAAATGTCTAAGGCACATTCTCTTTATTGTCTAGGAATGTTTTAGAAAATTCAGGCTATAAACAAAAGAGAAATCTCATACCTTGCAATATATAAAGAGCTTCTTGAGCTTCTACACAACTACCACACTATCACTTCTACATATTACAAACCACTCTTTTCAAAGTTTGTTGCGTTTGTTAAAAATTTGTGAAATTTTATTTTACAATATAGAAGCATATCCCAGAGAAATACGCATGGAATCCGAAGGTCATTCTTTCCAGTGGATCAGAAGAATATTCCAGATTGAAATGCTCTTGGAATATTCTAGTAACATTCCTCGACAATAATAAAAAAACGGTTTAAAGATTTTTAACTGTCTAAAGCAGGGTTTCCTATGTGGTTGAAATTTCTCTTCTGGAGTCGAAGAAATTTTAAAAGAGGTCAAATATTCAATCACAGTTTTCGGCATAATTAAGAGCCTGTTAATTACAAAAAAAGTTATTAATAAAATTGGACTTAAATATTTACTGAAATAAAGGTCAACCGAAAGAGGTAAAGGTAAAGAAGAAATCAGATTAAATAAATAGAAGGGAAAATGCACTAATGTTATTTAATATATTTTAAAAATAAATGATATTTTCATAAAATACATATGCATTTTTATACAGTAAGCGCAACATCAAAAAGTAAAACTCAGGAACACAAGAAAACACATTAAAAAATGAGAAGAACGCAAAACTAATGAAGCAAAATCTACTCCTATTCGTTCACCCATGACGGCGATTTAAGCTTGTTAAGAGAGATTCTGGTCACATCATCAATATGTAAATGCACTCTGCAATCAAGATTTTTTCCTTGAAGTTGAGCATAGTGTGTCGAGATAATTAAAAAAATAACAAACGTATATTTTATTTAGATGATATAAAACTCTTCAACTCCATATAAAATATACTGAAAGGAAAAGACATGAATCTCATAGTTGTGGCGATTATCTTTGGTTTTCCTCTTAAAATTGATTTGTTTACATCGGCAATGAATGGAAAGGAATTCCATAACTTTGATAACTAGTGCGATCGGTTGCTGATGAAAAAGTTTGTATTTCCTCAAAAATATATTATTATATTAAAGCCGCTTGCAAGTGTTCGCTTCGTCTATAGAGTGGAGACTTGACGCTGAATCAGAATATATGGTTAGTTCGTGACTAACTAGAATTCTGTAGTGAACTGCTGCTCTAAGTGCTGCAACCTCATGTTGGAACACTGTATTGGCAGATTTTAGTTTCCGTGCTCAAGTAAATACACTACTAGTACCTCGTATCACACAGAAGCCAGAGCTTGTATCTTAATCTACCGCATATGACCCAAAAGCTGATGGAGATTGTAGTTTTATAGCAAGATCGAATTCTGCTGGGTGGCAGGGCACTGTTGGACTACTGCGTTCATAGTCAGTGCCGACTAATTTTCTGTCCCACACCACAGAGTGTATTAGTTGCAGTTTAAGTGTGCAGACTAGGGTATTTTTCTGTTGCACAACGCGATAGAGAGGGAGAAGCCAGCTAGGACGTTTAGCGCACTGGTAGAGGATGTTCTAATCCCCGACATATGCTCAGAAGAAAAGGCTGATCTGAGCGGATTGTGCATATCTGAGCTGCAGGCTTATACATTTTATGATATAAGAACCCCACATAATGGCCCTATGCAAAGCTAAAGCTGTTTTTTCAGCTACTGTCTGATATATTTTTAGCATCTGAGAGCATGCTCCCCATTTGGCTGCTGTGATTCTGTTAATTTAGTTAGACAATTGGTGCAATCGTTCTTTAATTTTCGAAATATTTTCATGCTACTTAAGTCGGCCGTCAAAGTAAAGACCCATGTATTTTATGTGTTGCACAATTTTAATATTATTTCCATCAATTGATTTTAAAAGGGGTACAAGTATGTCTTCGATCTGAATTAATGCGTATGTATGTTTTTTGAGCGACCTTTTATAACTAGCAGAAAATCATCTGCATAAACTTGAATGTTTATATTTTCTCCATTCTGAAATAGGGCGAAGGCAGAGTCTGCTAATATGTTCCATCATAATGGTTTAAGATCAGACCCTGGGGACAGCCCCTTTTTGGAGATCACATAGACTCACTTGTCTGCTGAGATTGTTGTTCTCCGGAAACGTGATAGCTTTGCATCCAGCGTCTAAGGCCTCTGGCAGCAGTAACTGACTAAATATAAGCTATCTCTGCGCCGGCTGATGTAAGTTGCAAGCCTGGTAAATGATGCTTCATCCTTTTTATACAGGGTACAGCAAAAATAACTCCTTAATTTCATGCATAAATAATAAAGCAATGATAGATATTGTTGCAAAAAATTCGGCGGTTGCGCCTGTATGTAAGCTTTCTGGCATAGCACTAGGGTTGCCATAAAATAGTGTATGGTAGGCGCCAAATGGGCGATATCCCATGGTCCGATCGGGAAGCTTCTAGAATAACTTCCTGTCGAGATATTTCACGAAACTTGTGGAACCTAAGGAAAAGCAATATAAACCCCTGCGTTTCTGAGAGCCGGCATTGTGAGAATCCCTGCTTACTGTGAGTGCTAAGCTACGCGAGAGTTTTGTGAACGGAAAGCGATCGAGATAGTGCTTTGCCGTGAAGCTACCTTTACAGTATAGCTTGACAGTGTATTGGTGATTGTTCCACGGTGTTTATTATAAGTTTAGTGTTGCCGTGAAGCTACCTTTACAGTTACAGCCTGAAGCTGTGTTGCTGATAGTTTCAGCGTATTTATTGTAGATTTTCGACGCTTTTAAAGGTAATTTTGGAACTGTGCTGTAAATAGTGATTCTTGTAAATAAATTGTGCTTTTTATTGTTCTGCATCGTGTTTTCATCGGATACTCTCAAATCCACGAACCCGTATAACGCAACAACTGGTGTCAGGAGTGGGGTTTGAGAGTGAATGCCAGTCACCCGTCTACAGGAGAAAGCAATGGCGGAGGAAATGAAAGCTTTGATGGACATGTTAGCAGCTCTGAAAGCCGGACAAGAAGAGATGAAACAAGACATGAAAGTCGGACAAGAAGAGATGAAAGCCGGACAAGACAAGATAAAAGCCGGATATAATGAGATAAAAGCTGGATATGAAGAGATGACAGCTGTGATGAAAGTCGGCCGAGAAAAGGCGCGAGAACAACTCCAATAGATGAAAGTCGAGCTTGCAGAACAAACTGGAGCCATAAAAGAAGATGCGGAAATCAAAGTGGCATCTGAAGAATCAGAGGATGAAGAAAAGAAGGAAGTAGCTACTGACCTGCCTGAGAAAAATCAAGAAATGATGAATGAAACATCTAACGGGGTTAAAGGAAAAGAACGAAAGCAGGAAGAAAAAAAAGACGGGAAAGAAGCTTTTGATTCTCAAGTGCCTGAAGTAGAGACAGAAGAAAATGAAAATGCGACTGTCAAGATTATAGAAAATGATAGTGAAGTTACGAAGTCGCAGTTAGCAAGTAATGAACCATCTGAAAATTCATGTGACTCTGAGATGGAAGAAGCTGATGTACAGCTTACGCAGAGTGATCCAGTATTGCAAGAAAATTTACCTACTTCTCAAACTGTATGTGTGTCTTATGATGAAGATTGTGTAGACATGGACTCGATTCTAAACCAGGATACTTCTGTTTGTAAAGGAACGGATTGTATTCATGACCCTGGTGCAAACATCGGAATTATTTTGCAGGAAACGGAGGAAAATAAGCATGTAGCAACTGCTAAAATTACCAAGGTGAACTGTACACGCGATGCGAATAAACTACAGAGTGGTGAACGAACTGTTTCAGATCTTCCTGTGCAAGAAAAGTCTGAAATGACTGAATCTTCAGACTGTGATATGAAAAACAGAAATACATCTGAGAACTGCCGTGGAAAAGTATTTGACCCGGGTATTGTTCAAGAGCAGAAGCTAAGTACGGTTTGGCGAATCCTAGCATCTGACAAGCAACATCTTCAACAGCATCGGAGCCAGATCCGTGGAGTCATGAAAAAGTTAGAGAAGACCAATTGGCGGATCCTAACATTAAACCAATAATAGAGCTGAAGGAATCATCGGCTACGAAACCCAATTGGCAGGACGTTTCCATCTTCAGTCCTATGACTAAAAGGTACTGGGCTCTCTGGGACTCACTTCGCCTTCGAAATGGAGTCTTATATCGACTGTGGGAAAGCGACGATGGAACTAATAAAAGATGGCAGCTGCTGCTTCCTCAAAACCGAATACCTGATGTCCTGAAAGAAATACACAGCAGCCCAACAGGAGGGCATTTCGGCTATATGAAGACATTAAACAAAGTTCGAGAGCGCTTCTTTTGGAGTTCCGCAAGAAACGACGTTGAGAAATGGTGCCGGTCTTGCGATGCCTGTGCAGCCAAGAAAGGACCAAAGGAACGCTGTCGCGGAAGAATGCAGCGATACAACGTTGGCGCGCCTTTCGAGCGAATTGCCCTTAATATACTGGAACCTCTGCCATGGACTAAAGATGGCAACAGATACATTCTAGTTGTCATGGATTATTTTACGAAGTGGCCTGAAGCATATCCAATTCCAGACCAAGAGGCTGTCACTACGGCTGAAGTCCTGTTGCAGAATTGGGTATCTAGATTTGGAACTCCCCTCCAGATTCATACCGACCAAGGCAGGAACTTCACTTCGGCTGTGTTCAAAGGACTGTGCGACT
>KK117733.1:26421-41479 GCA_000611955.2 Stegodyphus mimosarum
TGTGAGAATAGCTGCTTACTGTGAGTGCTAAGCTACGCGAGAGTTTTGTGAACGGAAAGCGATCGAGATAGTGCTTTGCCGTGAAGCTACCTTTACAGTATAGCTTGACAGTGTATTGGTGATTGTTCCACGGTGTTTATTATAAGTTTAGTGTTGCCGTGAAGCTACCTTTACAGTTACAGCCTGAAGCTGTGTTGCTGATAGTTTCAGCGTATTTATTGTAGATTTTCGACGCTTTTAAAGGTAATTTTGGAACTGTGCTGTAAATAGTGATTCTTGTAAATAAATTGTGCTTTTTATTGTTCTGCATCGTGTTTTCATCGGATACTCTCAAATCTACGAACCCGTATAATGCAACTTTGTAATATATATATAACTTTATAATAGCAAAATAATTTATCGCAGCAGTAACTGACTAAAAGTAAGCTATCTCTGCGCCGGCTGATGTAAGTTGCAAGCCTGGTAAATGATGCTTCATCCTTTTTATACAGGGTGCAGCAAAAATAACTCCTTAATTTCATGCGTAAATAATAAAGCAATGATAGATATTATTTAAAATTTTATTTCACAGCTTGGAAGAACAATATTTACCATTTTGGATTTTACAACCATCTTCATTTCATTTGGAAAATGAATATTGTCCAAATGTCGACCTTCACTGTCGAACCATTCATCATTAGTTTTCGGCGTAGAGCATCTTTTATTTCCTCAGTTGTTCATGGCCTATTTTTGTAGATTTCAGAATCCCTCGGAGAAAATAATCTCAAGGTGATAGCTCTGGAGAACGTGTTGCCAATGAAATATCACCTCGTAGCGACATCAAACGCTCCGGAAACATTTCCTTCAGCAAGTCCATAGATATTCTGGCTTTGTGAGCTATGATACCATGTCGTTGGGACTACATAGCCAAATTCCTATACTCTTATAGTTTCGGCTGCAAGAAATTACGTAACATATCTGTTAAGAAGACACTTACACAAAATAATTATGAATACTTATTTGCCGCCTATAACTCTTTATTGTAAACTTAACACTCAACTCGGTACTCACACACACAGCGGCTCTCCGCCCAAAGGGCTCACACCGTCTCTATTGCCGCTCTCCGCTCGGGGGCGCTGCTGATAGTTGAGCATGCGCAAACAAGGATGATTGTTGGAAGAATGGTTATGCATATGGTTGCCGGAGTTTGGCACATTCTGAAAATTTGGCGTATTCTACTAAGGTGGCTGCGTTAATACGTAAGTACCTTTATTACTTTCAAAGTTATGGTATCATGCCATCAAAATGTATATGTCAGCTGAATGTAGCAGAAAAATACAAATACCCTGGGACAGTTATTTGCGCGAAGTTTGTACTATTTATGGTCTAAACAAAGCTTCCGGTAAAATCGTAGAGTCTAACAAAGTAGTAAAATCTGATGAAAGTCTTTTTACGAAGCGGAAAAAAAGTGGATCGAATACTCATTGTCTATCAAATAACGGGACATCAATTCCTTCAAAATTCCGCAGGAACGATAGGCGCAACTTTGCCGAGATCTCTGCTAGCTTCAAAGGTTCGATGGTAGCCACTCTCATAATCAACGGTACCAATATTTTTTTAACCGTTTTCGTTAAATTTAATATGTGCTTTCTAATTATCCTCACTCTTACTGAAAAATTGCAAGTATTGGTAAGGCAAACTCAATATGCCATCAAAAAGTATTTATGTGGCAATCCAGGTAGGCGCGTAGCACATGTATGTTTAAGTACACAGCGATCGCCAAATCTGATAACTCTGCCTTTCATTGCCATTCTCTGACAAAACTTAAATCCGCTTTGCGGGGAAGCTATCTTACCACAGCTGGGCCTTTCGCAACACTACCCCTTCCAAGGACTGCACGTCCCGGGCTGTACAATCCTTGGTCAGAAGCCAAATTCGAAAGGTAAAACAAAAATAAACAAGTAAAGTTAACGAAAGTAAGAGTAACAAATATTTCCACTATTTACAAGTAACTACGTACAAACTTTATAGAGAAATTGTGTAGGAAAATTTATCTATAACATTTATGGCTACCCCTGAGAATGAGAAGCACTAGTCCATAGTATGGGGCTAATTTGTCATAATGAACGACCTTAGGTTTGGTATTGGGGGACTTACGTATCCGTATCACGACCTCGTTCAATCTGTTGAGAACTCCATAGGAACCTTCCCAATGAGACTGCACTTTGGGAGAAATACTCTTACGACGACTCGGATTCCACAGCTTGTCGTTTTCATGGAACTGATGTTCGGTGGCTCTTGCGTCGTATCTCTTCTTCATGCCGTCCATCGAGATGTTGATCCGCTCCCGGCTAAACCTGTGTACTGTTTCCAACCGGGCCTGGAGGTTTTGCACGTACTCCTCACGCAAGGAATGTACATCCGGAGGGCTTGAAGATAAATGATGTAATAAATATAATTATATATTTCTAAGACATTAAATAATTGTTTCTGAAGCATAAATTTCTATAATACTTTAATATCTTTAAATTATGAATGAATAAATGCACCGTCTTTTCGTTCATAATTCATCCATATTAAAAGTGAAAATCTAAAACAAATGAATGCGCAAAAAGAAATTTGCATCTGATTCAAAATTCCTGTTATTAATTTATATAGAACATTTGTGCTCACTCAATTTTAATAATGGCTTTAATGACGGAATTTATCGCAAATTGCGAAATTTTGAACTCCATAAGGTAATTTTTATAGATAAAAACGTCACATTTATGCAAAGATTATACCATTATTAATAAGCGGCATCACATATATGTGAAGCTTAATTCATAGGTTTGTAGAGACATTAGGTATTTTTTGAAAGCAGGAGAGATGAAAAATGACCAATGCCCTCGCCGGAACTTGCACGACGGACCTCTCGAATACGCACCGAGTGTGCTGACTACTACACCACGAAGGCATGCTAGGAATGCGGGAGAAATACCTTATATACTCTCTCTTTTAAAGGCCGACTGGGGATTAGGGGGCCCGATCGCCAAATCCTGGTGGCGGAGAATCATCATTTCCCACCTTTTTTAGTTCGGGCGCCACTGTAGAGTAACTTAGAATTTTTCAATGTCAGGAAACTGAAGAAATAAGCAATGCCATCGTCAGGACAAGAAACACGGACCTCTGGAGTACGCGAAGAATGTGCTGACCAGTACGCCTCGAAAGCGTGCTAGAAAGGCGGGAGAAATACCTTATAGGCATCTTAAAAAAATATTGCCAAAATTATTGTTAAGACAATATTACGAAAATTGTCCTAACATGCAATCTAACTTAGTATTCCATGGGAATATTTTTTTAAATTTTAAATACAAATGCTTTTCGCATTACCGAAGAGGATTAAGAAATTTCTCATAATGAAAAGTGTAAGTATGATGAAAGTATCTCAGATGCTTTCACAGTTATTCGACAGTCGGGTCATTGCATAAAAATAGTAATAATAATAAATAAAAGTTAAAATTTCGCAATCATGAGCGCTTTCTTGTTATGAGAATGGAAAATATTATCGACAAATTAAAATTGAGATCGGTGTGTATAAATTGGAAGTTGTGTTTCATATGGATGCAGTTGCATTTAATATAATATATCTGTATTCTGATGAAGGACACAGTATTTATATATATATATATATAGAGAGAGAGAGAGAGAGATAAAAAGAAATATATAAATAGGCTAAATATCCGAATTTGAAAATTAGAATAAAAATTTTTTTTTAACTCGTCCTGCGCTATAACTGCAGGATTGAAGTAGGATAAATTTAAAGCATCCAAGTTAATTAGCAAATTGGTATAAAAGCTAGCCAATTCCTCTATAATATAATAATTGCAACGGTGTGTAAGAGCTTTAACACAATATCAAAACTAATCCAATTAAAGAGAGAATTCATAGTAGAACAATCTCGAAAAATAAAAATGAGAAAGGGAAAATATACAAAATTATACAAATAAAAAATAATCTCCTTTTATTGAAACTTTAATTCAGAACACATCAGGGGAAAATGAATTAAAGCTTCATAAACGGTGATTAAATGCGAAGGGGCAGTGTCAAGCAATGAGCGTTTGTGTTTGAATAATTTTATTTTATGAAGTTCATGTGTAAATAATAGGGCAACAGGTGAGAACATTTAATTGAAAACAAAAAGTAAGAGGTATAATTGACATAAGACATTACTTCGCGTGCGTTAAAGCCATCATCGCTATTAGGAGCTGGTGAAAGCAATGCATACCACTGAGGCTACCTGAGGAGTTTTTGGAGAACTTGTAAGAATATGTTCGTGCATGTCTTAATAAATGCTTTTGTTTTTATTTGAATAAAGCTTGAAGCTTTTTAAATTATGAATGTTGTATCACATTATCATCACAAACAATTCCCATGCTATGATGAGTTTAAGAAAGCTCGGTGATCTTTAAGAAAAGATGACTGAGCTGAAATTACAGAATCCCAAACTAAAGCCAAGAATTTCTTAAAATCCAAGCTGAATGCGCACTTTGCTACTGACTTAATCCTCACTGTATAGAAAAAAAAATGTTGCTCTAGTCTCGAGTTGCCAGTTTTCTGACTGACAAACCTGGGCATCTGTCATATTACTGTTAGCATATATATTAGGAAGAAAAGAAATAAATGTATAGTCTCAAAATGATTTTTTTTTTAATTTAGAGAACTATTGCTTAGCAAAATTTTACTGGGGTGATAAAAGAAATAAAATAATTCACTTGTGTGCAGCCTAATTATTTTTGCCTTACACGGCTCGAAATATCCCATTTTTATTCCATATCATCTTTCAATATTTCCGGAACTTTCACAAGTGATTTCGAATACTCCAAACTTATCCCCAGAAAATATTTAATTAGAAAGAAATATTGTATTGGAATTTTTTGTACATCAGTCCAAAGCAAAACTTTTGATATTGGTAAAGTAACAGATTTGCTTTTTGTTTTTGGCCCGAATTTTTTGAGACAGTTTCTCAATATGTAAAAAATATCCTTTAAATATTCCTAGGAATAACCTGGCTAGTGAAAAGGGCGGGCATTGGGATAATCTATGTATATTTTAATATATGGCTGGAAGACATGGAATTTCCCTGCTTATTATTATATACCCCTGTAATATCTCACGGATATTCTTGTGCTGTGTGGGGTATTAGCATATTTAAACCTTAAATGCATACATGAAATCAATGCACACATATTCAAGAACTACCACTAAAAATACGAAAGAAAACATCACATACACGTCCACCAAGATATTCGCGTTACAACTACATAAATAACAACAGAGTCTATCGAAATTCATGTTTGGGAAGATCTATTCACAAAATTAACAGAGTGATAAAATTTCGTAAAGCTGAGAAGTCTGAAAAACGCCCGCGCAAAAGAAAGATAAACAGACACATAGAGAAAGTAGTTTCAAGCTGATGACTCTACTCTAGAGGGTACTGGGATACATAGTGTTTTAATACTCTTAATTAAATTTTCTAAACTATCCTTTGATGGTTCTACTATCGAAAGCGACGTATTTTGAGGCAACTCCTTTCGCACACTAGCGATCTGAAGTTCTTTCTCCAGTTGGGCTAGTTTGATTTTCTCCAACTCTAGCTTAGTTTCGATTTCGGCTTTGCGTTTCTTAACTTCCTCAAGCACATAATCAATTACGCTTTTTACTAACTCAGGATCGGTTTTGAAAACCTCACTAGTCTCTATCACCTTCTTTAAATCAACAATTTTCGCGTCTTCCGCGACGGTTAAACCTAACTCCACAGCGACGAGTTTTAATTCGTCTTTTCTTAATTTGGCAATTACTGACATATTTTAAACTATAAATAAATCTAAATAAGGAAACTGCTCTTACCTCAAATCACTGGGATCGCTGAATCGCTTTAGGAATTCGATAGCAATCGTCACCCTCACTCCATAAGCATTTAGCGTATCACTATACACTTTCACTTTAATTCATAGGTCTCCGGATCCTCCATGACGGACCATGTTAAGAAGACACTTACACAAAATAATCATGAATACTTATTTGCCGCCTATAACTCTTTATTGTAAACTTAACACTCAACTCGGTACTCACACACACAGCGGCTCTCCGCCCAAAGGGCTCACACCGTCTCTATTGCCGCTCTCCGTTCGGGGGCGCTGCTGATAGTTGAGCATGCGCAAACAATATCCACATAACGGGCGGAAGTTACTGTAACTGGTCTGTCGTTCTCCTCAAAAAAGCATGGGTTATGACCTCAAAATCTGTTACGACATACCAAACAGTAACTCATTCACTATGGAGGAGTCGTTCATGAATTTGTCTTGAATTGTTGGGAGCAGAGATGAAAGTTCTGTTTGTTCACATAGTCTGACAAATGCAAGCGAACTTCATCACTTCACCACTTCATCACAGAGAACAATAATGTCATGGGAACATTTTTCAGAATAGCCTCAATGCACGAGTCCAATCACAGTGTTTCATTTCTTGCACTACCATCATTTTGTATGAATGGAATTTCAGGTCTAAGTGTAAAATTCCTCTTACAGTCCTTTATCCCCCTGTGGTTCTACACATTGGCTTAGTACTATACTATGACAGTAACGAATCTGGGGGTGCAAAATACGTGCACTCAGCACCTGGTGACGGAAGGGCAGTCAATGCTGTTCCTTAAGGTAGGTGGCTTCGGCCTTTCTAGTAGGTTGCGTAGCCGCCAGTCTTTCGACTCTGCTCCTGTGTGGTGCGTTGAGCCTTGCGAGCTCAAAGACCCCTACCTGAGATGGGGAATAACAAATGGGCGAACCTTGTTGTAAGTCCTTGAATTGATGCGGAATAAAGTTACTTCGTGTCTAGTTAAACTTCTATCAGAAATCCCCATAACAGTAGCATGCTTACTGGATGAAAACTGCGAAGACTGGAGAACGGCTTGTCTCCCTACTTCGAGTTGCTGTGGTGTTCCTAGGCCACGAGATCTGTCAGGAGGTTTATGCTATAAATCCGAACTTACTTTTTGAAAATTTTCGTCCCAACAAAATGCTTTTCTTATCAGGAACTTCGGATTTTCGATCCAACCCAAACTGTCTACGAAATAATCGCTGTGAAATTATGATAGTCGTCACTTTAAAAATACGCGTTTGTCACGAAAACACGATGCTCACCGCTCCACACCATGATGGCACTGAAATAATTAAACGTTTGGTGTTCAAAGTCATAACCAGTTCATGGCCTACAACTAGCGCCGGAATAGTGATAATGGGAAATCAGGCAGTTATGTCTACCGCACCCTGTATATATGGTAATTCCTTGCTAATTAGCGTTTAGACGGAGGTAGTTGATTTTGGTTGAAGTTTCAATGCCAAAACGTGATTTTCTGAAGACAGATATCCAATAAGAGTTCCATAAATTATAAACTAAATTCAATGGACAAAAACAAAATAAGTTTTTATTAAATGATTTTGAACGCATGAATGTTATCTTTTATTTACAAAAAAAAATGTAATGTAATTTTTGTGTACTCATTTCTTTTCCTTATAAACTCTAGCAACCTAAAGAAGTCTTACGTATCAGATTGAATTAAAGCAATGTTGTAAGGTATATTTTAATTTTATAACAGTTATTTTAATTTAATTGAGCTTTCTTATCACTCCTCATTTCAACTTGCAACTCCCTACCAGTATGAGATTTTAGAATCGAGTTGAATGCAAATGAGAAAGAAGTAGTATTTAAGAAAGGTTCAACTTACTTCGTGAAAGAAAGCTAGGAATCCTGAGTAGCACGTGTTTGCTTCGGGCTCTCTTTAGAAGCGTTTATGCTCGGCCGTATATTAAGTGCCTTTTGATATTCGCCGGCTAGTTTAAATTAAGGGCCAAACATGCTACATTTGTGTTAGGTTCGGCTCTCTTTTAGTTAGTTCTAAATTAGCTCTTATTTCTTGTTTTTAAGCCCAAGTGGAGGCTTTATTGTAAGCCCGAAAAAAGGAGCCGACTGTTCCTCTTATTTTAAGTGAAATAAAGCATTTTTAATCTTTCTTGAGTCTAATATTCCTGCTATTTGAAATAAGCGATAAGTCGCTTAACAATTCACTACGTTATTCGACATTTACTTTAGGTAAAATAAGAGTGAGGGATTCTACAATGTATCCAAGGTTACGCTCCTAAAATCAGAGATAACTTTATAAAAATGAATTTCTGAAAACCTTAAGGGAGCTAGCTCGTATCTGCATTTCAGACGAGAAACTCACGAGCACTGAAAGCTGCTAGTCTTAAGGCCAATTGGAACCGAACCCGGCCTCGAATCAGCCTTGTTTTGCTGCTTTAGACTTTTCAGCTGGTGATCAATGTCTTATGAACAGAAATTAAATCCGAATTTTAAACTTATTTGTATCGAAACAAGCTGTTTTCATTTAAGTATCCTAAAATGTTATTGGTTAATCTGGAATAAATAAGAAATCAAAATCTATTTTCCGAATTCTACACATAATTTCACTCAATTAAGTTCGGATAAAAACTGTTCTCAGAGAAACCAAGCAATTGAAAACCTACGCACGCTTGCAGTTTTATTCTGTGTTCTTTCTCCTAATAGCATAAAATCCGGATCAAATAAAAATAAGCATTACATACACACAAAATTCATTTAATATGAATAAGAAATCAGATCTGAACACCACATGACTGAACTATATGGCCTATTAAGTTATGCACATTTTTTACTGCACTTCATTTAAATTATTTTCTCGAATTATTCTAACTTAGTTAACCAATCTCTTAAGGCAGATTGAAAATGACAAGACAAATTACGAATTTTGATATTAAATATACATGTCACGTTTTGTTGTACGGCTGTCAAATTTCGTATAATTTTATTCTTTCATAACGAACGTGAAACATTCCCAAACATAAGTGTAAGAACACGGTGATCGCATTAAAAGTTAGATTTCCTTATTTATCGAACATTCTTTTTAAAATTTGGTATTGCAAATACATGACTAGTTTCGTCATTTAAAACACTTCTATAAATGGAATTACATAACTACGATCAACAATTGGAAAATAAAGACTGGGTAAGAAGGTGGGTTTGTGTATATAAAAAAGACATAAATAAGAAATTATTAATATTGAATTTTACTATATATATATATACACACACATTTAAATTCAATTAATAATTTCTTATTTAGATTCTTTCCTATATTTATATGTACATGGAGTGTATTTACAACAATTACTATACAATAATTATTTAAATTATACAACATTATCACTTAGTTTCCACTCCGTCACAACTTATCACCGATTCTTCTCTAAACGTTCCCCCATTTTTAAAATTGCATTTTGGAAATAAATTCATTTGATCCTGTCGGGAAATTCCCTTTCTATATTTGAAAACTAATAATTTAAAATTAATCTTAACGGATTTATTGAAATATGGGAAAGAGAGAAAACAGGATCAGACCAAATGAAAGCGGATTTTATGGAACAAAGTTAATCCACGTTAAAAAGTCAACTTTCTTTGTTGAAGTCACCATATCATATACACGTCAAGACGATCACCGGCATATATCGCGAAGCGCGACGTCACCAGCTTCAAATTAATAACTAACCATATGTAGAAGGCTTTTTTTTTTTCAAACAACTTTATTTGAAATTTTCCTTGAATCTCAATACAATTCATGGTATGATTGATTATATTCTGCAACAAAGTACTTGTATTAACTTTATTCTTTCCTAAAGGATTCTCTGAAGAAATAAAATTACATATAAATACTGTTTAAATAATTTTATTTTTACAGAATGTATATAAAGGTTTATTGATAAAATATTTAAACAATAATTGAGTCATGTATATTCTCAACATAAACACAAATTTTAATATTAAGAAGAAACAATGAAATGAATGTGCAGCTAGAGAAACATCTGTTAGTGATAATTGGAAAACAAATTTGTAGCAAGAGTGGAACTACATTACAACTAAAATAACAAAGTAAACAGATGAAGTCTCGCTTTACAATATTTCTAGGTAATTTAGGTAATTGGAAAAAAAATCTTGAAAATTCATACTAATAGTTACAGAAATAAGAATCAATCTTGATATTTTTCCTGTTCCAAGAGGGAAAAAAAGGGAATTGTTTTTGTAGAGTTAATGTCTTTCTCAGTACACTGATGTGCATTTAAAAAATATACATTTAGATCTATTCTTTCGCATATTTTTTTCTGCATATGTAAGTAAATATACGGCACAGAGATTCAACAAGATCTACCACTTGCACGAGCGATACTCCCAGCCAGACGCCAATGAAGCCACCGATGACACTAAACAGTTCAACATCCTGGAAATATAACATATGTTTATAATTACAAAATTGTAATACAATCACTAACTTCTAATGTTCGCATTGACATATATACCAATTAAAATTATGTCTTTATAAAGTTAAAAACAACCTGCAATCTGCAACTGCAAATATTTGAAAATTTTTGTAAAATTTCTTATGGTCATATTATAAAATGATTGATGATGATTTTAGCATCTCATGTACAGACTAGTTATTTCTCATGTATCATAAGTAGATTAGTTATCATCTGATGTATAGATTAGTTATCTCATCTACAGACTAGTTTATTTTAGTTAGTAGTTAATTTAACATCTTATGGTAATATTATCAATTTAACATCTCCTGTGTAGTATAAAATACAACACCCGACATTGAGAGCAAGAAGTAGTGGGTAGAAAATTATGCAAATTTCAGGCTAGACGAATGACGTGAAATGCGCAGATGTTCAACACACGCTGAAGAAGATATAAGGAAGGAACTTTGAGAATGTTCAGTTTTCGTGCCGTTATTTCTACTAGGGAAATTATCGTAGAAAATTTACTTTTGTCTCAGAGGATGCGTGTGACAACAAAGAATGCCAGGCCGTCGTCAACGGAGGCAGTTCCAGCAGACAGACGGTTTTAATAGGGGCAAGGGGATCGGACTGAGAAGGGCAGGTTGGTCCATACGGCAAATCTCAGCTGACACATACCTGGACGCATCCACAGTTCACCAGCTGTGGCGATGAACACCATCGCCACAGGAACAAGAAAATGCTGCAAGTTCGAGGGGTGACGGTGCAGTCAGAGTGACGTCAGCGCGCGTGGATCGAGGCATCCGCAGGCCACTTCTATCTCCATTCTGCAGCATGTTCAAGATACCCTGGATGTTCCCATATTGACCATAACCATTTTCTGTCGATTGGTGGAAAGGGGTCAACACTCGTGGCGTCCGTTTAATAAGTCTGCCACCGACCCACATCATGATGCCAACGTCTGCAATGGTGCCGGGCTCAAACGATGTGGACGACGGAATGGCGCAGGTTTGTGTTCCCAGATGAGTCACGCTTCTGTTTCTCCATTGATAGTTGCTGCGTACGAATGTGGTGTCAATGTGGAGATAAATCCAACTCGGCAGCAATTGTTCAACGCTCCGCCGCATGACAATGCGGTATCATGGTTCGGCGCGCAACTGCGTAAAATTCCAGGTCACCTCCATTTCGTATTCAGGGCACTATGAAGGCCCAACGATACGTGGATGATGTGCTGCGGCCGGTGACACTCCTCTATCTTCAGGGAGTATCCAATGCCCTTTATCGGTAAAATAACGTCAGGCCTCACACTGCTTGCATCCGCATATGTTCTCTGCGAGGTATACAGATGCTTCCCTGGCCTCCGTTCTCTCCTCATGTCTCACCAATCGAACACACGAGATGTGATTGGACGCCAATTACAGAATCTGCCATTGCCGCATTCAGGAGACAAACTGTGGCAAATGGTTGACAGGAATTGCTCAGGACACCATCCGTAGTTTCACTGACTCTTTATCTAGACGTGTATCTCCGTCCAAGGTGGTCTTACAACCTATTGAGCCGTGAGCCGACGCTGTTCTCACTTCGAAATATAGATCACTTATTGTTCGTTACTGTCTCTCTCTGTTTGCCAAGTTTCAGCACTTTCTGGCCAATCTTTCTTGGTGTTGCATTTTCAATGTCGAGTAGTGTATATAGATTCTTGACGTTTAACAATTTAAATTTTAAAATATGCATAATATACTAAGGAGACATTTTTAATTCATAAATGAATTTTTATAGTTTTGTGTGAAGTAATCTACTATTGTAACGAGATCAAATCTAGCAAACTATCAAGTACAACAAATACAATATTCTGTCCTTTGAAGTTCGTTATATCAAGGTTTGAATGCCTAGGTTCATTGTATATCTGCTTAGAACTGTAACATAATAGAAAAAGTGCTATCTTTTTAAATATTGCGGTGAAAATACATTTGTTTCTAATTCCACAGATGATCACTTGGTCATCATTAGATGCTGAGAATTTTTTAATTATAAATTGAAGTAATAATTACGTATGCTGAAAATTTTGAAATTGTATAATTGTGGTTTTTTATTATTTTCAATAACATATAAGTATCTAGGCTTGTACGGCTTTAGAAGACATACACTGGTGAAAGAAATTAAGAGAATTTTCATATTTGATCTAAGATCTCCAGAATTACTGGACAGATTTTAATCAAGCTTGGTGTGAACATAGGTTGATATAATACAAACAAAATAAACATTCAACACTTATAATAGCCACATATATTCGTGTGTAACACTCATGGGACTCTGAAGGTCTGAAACAGCGGTTGCAGAAGGCACAAAAGAAATGGGTTAACGTGGGGTATGGTCCCCTCTTACAGCCATACAGGCTTCGCAGCGTGTCATACTGCAAATAAGGCAGTTTATCAATGGCTGTGACAGTTGGTCCCACTCATTCAGCAACGCTGTTTTCAGTTCTTGGATGGTTCTCGGAGGGGGGCTGCGAGTTGTAATTGCCCACCCCAGAGCGTCCCAGACATGCTCTAAAGGGCTGAGGTCTGGAGACGTGGCTGGCCAATCCATCCGGCGAATATCCTACTCTCGAGAAATTCGTCGACCAGAAGAGCTCTATGTGGTCTCGCGTTATCGTCCTTTAAGATGAACTCGGGGCCACTGCACCCCTGAAAAGGCGAACATAGGCCTCCAACACATCGTCCCCACATCTCACACCAGTCACACAGCCTCTGTTAAAGACGTGGAGAGGTGTGCGGCCATCCAGCATGATGCCTGCCCAGACCATTACACCGCCACCGCCATAATTGTTGATTTCGCGGACATCGGAGGGTAGGTAGCGAGTCTTTGGCTCTCTCCATATGAAAGTACGGCGAGAATCGGTGTTTAGGCTAAAACGGGACTCGTCGGTGAAAATAACGGTCGCCCATTGCTCCGTACTCCAATCACTATGCAGCCGGCAACACGTTAATCGGATTCTCCTGTCCGTAGACATGAGCGGGATGAAAAGAGCCGGTTTTCTGGCAAACAACCGTTCTCTCATTCAGTCCTTTGAAAACAGTCACCCTTGTTACACGGGTTCCTGTGGCTGCATACAGGTCCCGAGAGATCTGAGAAGCTGTAGCTCCTCTATTACGCCTCGCTAAAATGGACAAACAGCGATCTTCTCTGGAAGTCGTGGCTCTTGGGCGACCTTGCCCAGGCTTTCTCTCGATGAATCCAGTATCCTGGATCTATACTGGTTATCAAAAATTAAGGAAAAATCACAAAAATCACGATTACTGAAAAGTCACATGTAGAATTTTATGAAACTTACGCACATTATACAACACATAGTAAAGTATCAAATAGCATAAAAAGAAATTACCAGACAATTATGGTAGTATAGAAATTAGCACATGTATAAAATGAACAAATCGAAGGAGTCAGTTTGCTATAGGAAAAGTACCTTCAATATCGCCTCTAGAAGCAATACAGCACATACAGTGATGTGTGATGCTTTCAGTTATGCGGTCTATCAGTTCCATTGGAAGCGAGAGCCATTGCTCTTGCAAAGCAGTTGCAAGCGCGGCAAGGGTCTGAGAGAGCGGATTGAAAGAAGCTAGACGTCTCCCTAAAGCATCATAAATGTGCTCGATAGGATTCAAATTCGGGAATCGCCACTCCATGCGCATAATTTTTTCCTGTTGAAGATAATCATCTATGATGCGAGCCCTCTGTGGTCTTGCCTGCATATGTATTTCTGTAACAGGAAAGTATCACCTATTGCCCCTGCATATGGGCGCACATAAGCATCAAGGATGTCATCTCTATAAACTTGAGCATTCACGGTTCCCTTTGGAAAGACATGGAGGTTTGTGCGTACACCCAAAGAGATGCCACTCCAAACATATTCACTGCCTCTCCCGTATGCATCCCTTTCACGGTTGTTTGACGAATGATAACAGGTTCCAGGATTTCTCCATATCAAATAACGTCTACTATCGCTTTCTAGACTAAACTTGGATCATCCGTAAAGAGAATAGTCCGCCATTGATTAGGCGTCCAGTGGGCATGTTGTCGTGCCCGCTGCAAACGGTCCTTCTTATGGCGTGACGTGAGCGGCACGTAAATGGCTGGTCGCCTCGCATACAAACCACCTTCTTGAAGCCTTCTACGCACAGTTGACGCTGACACCAACGTTCCGGTGGCTGCAGCAAGGGAGGATCTAAGTAGAGTCGGAGTAGCAGTTCTATTCTTGCATGCACATAATGTCAAATATCCGTAATCGGCGCTCGTCGTGGCAGTTGGCCCTCCTTGGCTGAATCTCCTAGATGCCGAATCTGTGGTTTGAAATTGCCTCCAAAGTAGGAGGACTCATATTTAGCCATCTCTCCACTTCTGTTTGACTTTGTCCTGCGTTTAGCCTCCTAGTGGCTCTCCATCGTAGTTCTGCAGGCAAATGATGCCCGGAGGTCGTTGTTACGAGCTGGCTGTCTCAGATTTCTGACGTCACTATCACAGTGAAATATGTGGGCTTGCTCTCAAACATGGACTTTTATGCTCCTGGCAGATGACGTATTCCCAGGGCAGCGCCACTAATTTGCATATTGCAGTTTTACTCAGCTACTCTTACTTGGCAACATATTCAAATTTTACACGGTTTGGCTTATGTTTTAGGGATTAACAGTTATTTTCGTGATTTTTCCTTAATTTAT
>KK117733.1:44569-74509 GCA_000611955.2 Stegodyphus mimosarum
ACCGATTTCTTTTTCAGCTGTGGATGCGAAAATCGATTTTAAAAACTCCACCTTGCAAGTAACCATGGACCCAGTGAAAAAGAAATCAACACCTCCCCCTGATGTGGATTTAAGCCATCTAACGCCCGAAGAACAGGACAAGTTTCGGGAATTGGTAAGTTATTTCGCTGATTATTTGATGATATTCCTGAATTCACACAGATCGTAGCACACGAAATGAACCTATACGTCAGCGTCCTTACAAGTACGATAAAGTTAAGGAGGAAATAATAAAATACCATATTGATGAAATGTTAAAAAATAAAATAATAACTCCTATTTCGAGTGCATATGCGAGTCCGGTGGTTTTGTGTAAAAAGAATAATGATTTGCCGTTAACTGATCCATTAAGATACAGGTTCGCTATTGACTACAGAAAGCTTAATAGTATAACAAAATTTCCAACTTACCCACTTCCGGTAATTGATGAAATTCTAAGAAGTATTAAATCAACAAAATACATAACCATGCTAGATTTGACATCAGGATATTTTCAGATAAGCATAAAGCCGGAAGATGTTCACAAAACAGCATTCATAACAAAATACGGTACATATGGCTTTTTGCGTATGCCTTTTGGATTGTCGGGAGCCCCGGCCACGTTTCAGAGGTGCATGGACAAAATTTTAAGGCCGGTAATAGGAAAAAGTACATTTATTTATCTTGACGATATAATTGTTACTTCAGAGTCGCTGGAAGAACATATTAAAGACCTTCGAGAAGTCTTTACTCTTTTGAAAGATGCAGGACTTAAAGTGAACATTAAGAAATGTAAATTCGCGGCAAAAGAACTCAAATATTTAGGGTACAAAATTTCTCAAAGGGGGATCGAAACAGATAAATCTAAAGTTATAGCAGTGAAAAATTACCCAATTCCGAATACAGCCAAAAAGTTAGCGACTTTCTTGGGTATGTGCTCATATTATAGAATTTTTATTAAAAATTTCGCAGAAATTGCTGAACCATTGTTAAAGTTGAGAAGGAAAAGAGTTCGTTTTGCGTGGTCTTCAGAAGCAAACGCCGCGTTTGAGAAGTTAAAAGAATCTTTAATTAATGCACCGGTTCTAAAGTTCCCAGAGAAAGACAAGGGTCTAGAAATTTATGCAGACGCATCAGATTACGCAATCGGAGCCGTGTTAACACAAAATAGAAAAGCGATTGCCTTTTTTAGTCGTACATTGAATGATACGCAAAGAAATTATTCGGCAACGGAGCGTGAAACTTTAGCAGTGCTCGCAGCTGTTCAAAAATTTTGTGTATATTTTGGGAGTTCTCCCGTAACAGTATATTCAGATCATGCGGCAGTTACCAGATTATTTTCAGGAAAGAATCTTTCGCCACGCTTAATTCGGTGGACCCTAAAGTTGCAAGAATTTAATCTCATTATCAAACACACACCGGGAAAAGACAATGTAGTGGCCGACGCATTATCTAGAATAAAGTTAGACGAGAACGGCGAGAAAGTAAAAATAGCGATGCTTCAGGCAAAGGTCATTGACTCTCGAGAGACTGTAATAGAAGAAATTGCTAGGGATCCCGAATTCGGAAATATTTATAATTATTTAAAAGACCCAGATAACTTCCAGCATATAGACATTAATGCAATACGAAGCAGAGCACAGAACTATGAAATCATTGATGGTCTCTTATTTTATACTAAAGTTACGAATCAAAATAGTGAATACAGACCAGTCATCCCGGCCAAATTAATTTTAAGTATCTTGCAAGAGCTCCACGATTCGCCTGTCTCGGGCCATTTTGGAATTAGAAAAACAATACAACGCGTACGCGAGGCGGTATATTTTCCGCAATTACAAAAGATAGTTAAAAATTACTGCCAGACTTGTCACACGTGTCAGATAAATAATGACGTAAATTTCCGCCCGGCCGGGTTATTAACTAGTATTGAGTCTAGGTTCCCCAATGAAATAATTGGTATTGACCTCTTAGGCCCCTACCCCAGGAGTCATGTAAATAAGGCACGATTTTTATTAGTCATTGTGGATCATTTCAGTAAATGGGTTGAGTTGATACCACTTAAGCGGGCTTCAGCAAAAGTCGTTGCAGATTCGTTTTTGAACAAATATATTTTAAGATATGGATGTCCAGCGAGGGTGATTAGCGATAATGGTCCCCAGTTTGTAAGCAGTACATTTAAAATGATGTGTGACAAGTTGGGCATTAAGCATATGAAAATGGTACCCTACCGCCCACAATCAAATATAGCGGAACGGGTAAATAAGAATATTGTAAAATTGATTAGAAATTATGTGCAAAAGCACCATTCTAACTGGGATGACTGCGTCGAAGAATTTGCATTCGCCCTCAGAACGGCTAAGCACGAGACAACGAAGAAATCCCCCGCCGAATTGTTTTTGGGCAGGAAGATAATGACCCCCTTAGACAAATTATTTTATGTGAAAGATAGAGCGCCGGAATTTCAAATTGGTGAAATAGAAAAAATATTAAAACAAGCAGAAAAGTGCTCCCGGGAAGCGCAAAAGATACAGAAGCAATATTATGATTCAAAAAGAAGAACCGTAGAATATAAAGTGGGGGAGGAGGTGTTGAAACAGGCGCATGCACTTTCATGCGCAGCAAAAGATTCGGTCGCAAAAGTTTGCCCAAGATGGCATGGTCCTTATGTAATAACGAGGATAATTGAATGCCGTGCATACTTAAAGAATGAGAAGGGCGAAGACACTGTGGCAAATTTTGACCAAATAAAACATTATTATCGAAGAGCTAATAATAATATCTTAAAAGACTTTTTACAGGGTCCAGCCTCACAGAATTTTTCTAAGATTCAAGAGCCCCAACCAGTTCCCTCAACAACAAAAGAACCCAGTTTGAAAAGGAGGTTACCAGAAGAGAGGAAACCGCAGCCGAAGAAAAGACCACCCCAGAAAGAAAAACGGGAAAACGCCAAGTAACAGTCTCAGCGACCAAAGCGTTTGAGGAAGAAACCTCCAAATGAAAATACTACGAAAGCTCCACCACTACAGAGGGACACTTTACGGAGGACGGGGACGCCCGATGTACACCTTAGGTTGACAGACATATGTCCACCGCCCCCCTTTGTCTGTTTTATCAGCTCCACCACAGCCGAGGGAGCGGACAAGACAGTACCAGTACGGTCCCTGCCGAGCCTGATCCCATCCTAGGTACAATACCCGGGTTCTAGTCCTGTGAAGAATAAGGTACAATAGTACCTGATATTTTTCCCCCGTTGTTGAGACTGTCTAAGTACAGATCCTAGCCAACCGAACATCGAGAAGCGAGCCGCCGAAGGTGCCAATCCACAACGAAGGAGCCTACGAGTGCAGGAGCAGGAACGAGCCAGTCTGGAGAAGGAGCGGGGACTTCAGCAGAAACGGAAAGCGCCACCCACCATTCGTCCCAACAAGGTATTTCTGGAGGAAAGGAGGGCCCAAAGTTTCAATCTAGGAGCACCAAACAAATAATAGCCCAAGCTACAGTATATCCAACCTTTCAGGAATGGACAAAAAAACGCCTAACAGACTGGCAGAAAGATAAGTAGATTCTTAATTTTCTTTTTAAATTCACACAGTTATGTTTCTGATTTAAGTGCAAGTTGCAGATTTAAAAGGGAAGTTACCCAAGTCAAAGGCCGGTTATCGGGTTGCCGAAAGCGTAAAGGACACGCTTGAAGGAACAAGTTAAACATGCAGCGGAAGAAATTCGAGTTTTCATTTGAGAAACTGTGAGACTATTCGTGAAATGTTCTTTGTAATCCAGAACATGTGATTCATCGATTTTAGTCAAAAGACTCTCTGTAAATAGGAAATTGAATTGTGTTAATTAAAAGCAACTAGTACGTAAGTTGTATAGCAAAACTGTTGTATTGTATTTCTATGTATAAATAATGAATGTATTTAATGTAAAACTGTTTTCTATGTAATGCATGATTTTATGTAAGCCTTAAGCACTGGTTTTGTGAATATCGAATATTTTGGAAAAGCGTAAAGGATACGCAAGTTAAAATTAAAATGTAATGTAAAAGCGTAAAGCGCGCTAAATTAGAAAGTGAATATATAAGTGTTATTTAACGCAATGAGCATTTAAAGAAAATTTGAATTGAAGATTGAAAGAATGAATTATATGTATGAAATGCAATTGAAATGTTTGAATGTTGTACGTAGTGTTCTCTGGTTTCACACAAAAGTTTAAAGTTCATTTCATGTTAGAACCTCAGGGCATTTCAGATTTGTTTTAGGGGAGGTCTGAGGTCTTGAAAGTCGAAGAATTAACCCCAATAGAATTGAAGTCAGGTGGTAGTTGTGAACACTTGACAAAGTAAAACTGCGTGTTTTTCACAAACACCACATTTGGCCAGAGAACAAGGGGGAAGTTTTAAAAATGAATGAGTGTAAAATGAATGCTTTTGGCGAAAAGCGCTATAGAAATTTAAACAACGCGAATACCTAAAGCGCGAATAAAAGTCGTTACGGGAAGCATCAGAGGAAGGGAATGTTGTACTTTTCAGGTGAAATATACTTATAATATGAAATTAAGACTTATTTCCTTCGAAATTTGAAGGAACCAGACTAATGTAATTGAAGCCAAATTCCTGATGGATCTTTTTGATGTGAAGAAGAAAAAGGATGAAAAATTATTGTATGTTAAAATATCTAAGACACAAACAGAGATTTAAACTAAATTTAAAACTTACAAGTGTAAAGGATGGCAAATAGGAAGGAAAATTGAGATTTAGAATTTAGCATCTTCACTAAAAGCCGATTTTAGGCTAGTTAGTTTCAGACTACTAAATTCTGGGAGCAACTATGTAGCATTCATTATTTTAATTAACCAAATTATTTTGAGTTTGAACTTTCCTATCGATATCTCAAAGTTTCAGTTGCTGCCCGAGTTTAGCGCGAGCGAGATATTTATGCAAATCGCATATATCTGTTAGCAGTTTAAAAGGCAGGAGTTAACGAGGGGAAAATCAGAGTCTTGGATTTATCGCCGTAAGGCTGTACGCGCAAGGATTTCCTCTGTCTACTGAAAGTTCGCCTTCATAGGCAAATTGAAATTACTAGTGTTTGCTAGTGAAATTCGCATTATTGCATTTCACTAGGAGTTAGGCTTCCCTCGCCGTCCTACTTAAAGTTAAGTTAGGTATTTGAATTTGTTAACACACTTTATTTCATATTATAGTTCAGCCCAAGTAGTGGCTTAGTCTCAAGTTGGAGAGTTGTAATTATTTGAATTAAAGGGTCACTTTAAACCCTTCTTCTGACTTTGTAGTTCTTCAACACTAAAGGACATAGCCTAGATTTGCTCACTGTCCTCCACATAGGGTTTCCCAGTTTATGCTCACGAAGAAAGTTAAGAGATTGAAGGAGAAACCTTATACAGTTAAGAATAGTAACATTATAGACCGAAAAGCTAACATCCTATATCTCTTTTGAGAGAAAATAAATGGGTTAGGTGTGAAATAACTAAGAAGCTTAATTAATTAAATAAATTATTACTCATCATAACCTTCTTGATAATTAATCTTATTACTACAGGAAAGAATTAGCAGCCTCTTCACTCCAAGATAGGAATTCTATTCATTCGTTGGCCTATACAAATTAACTTGTCTCTTTAATTCTCCCCCTTCTCTAATGTTTGGGCTGCACTGTCAAATTCGTATAAGTTGAGTCCCCCTACCCTCTGAAAATTCTAACCTATACTTGCCAACCATTTTGCAGTGTTTTACCAATTTGCATTTTCTGCTTTAGTTTTTCAGCAAAGCAGCAGCAGTCACGTGATTGTACTTCTTGGTTGATGAACTCATTCGTCTTTTAGTCCAACTCAAATTTGCCCTGGACGTGATATTGCTCTAAATCGGCATAATCTTGCTTTAGGCCGAAGTATAATACTCAGTGCTAATGATTAGGTCCGTTTGTGATCTGCAGCCCTCCAACCAGCATATATTGAGCTTTGCATTCTCTTTACGAACTTGTGCATATTTAGTTCAATCGCCGAAAGAAAATCTCCAATATCGCTTACCCTGGGATAAGCGCAAAGGCACACTTCGCTAACTGTTTTCGCCTGAATCGTCTGGAAGTTGTGAGTGAATAAATTCTTGAACCATACGAAACGAATTACGCTTGAAATTAGTTAACTACATGAATTTAAAATTAATATTAAAAGATAGATAGTTGCACAGCATATCTATATACCTCCACTCTAATTTTGATAAAAAGCACTTCAGGGAACGGATACGATGGTCCGTCATCCCTCTTCCCTGCTACCAAACCATTCGAGAGGACTTTAGGATCATCGTTATTTTAAATGCCTCACTGCTCTACAGACACTGTACCCTATACAAGACACTATACACTATAACCTATAGTTGCATAGAGACACTATTCCATTATACCAGGAGAAAGCAGGTGGTGAGAAACATGGCCTTACAGGAGCTAGGTGCTGTACAATGGCTACAGATTTCGGATTTCAAGAAACATACTGAAACTTTTACATTAAAAGATAGCAGAAAATTGCACACATAAACAGGAATTTACTTAAGAAACAATTTGCTGAGAATAACAATCGGTGTTTAAAGAAAAGGCAAGGACGCGAGCGCAGAAAATGCTAAGTAATTTCAATAACAAAATTCTTCTTCAATTCAATTTCATCATAAATACAGTGTATTATGATACTAACTAATATTAGTTATTAGAAGATTTATATTTTATTTTGTATGTTTATTTGATGTTTAGTTCCTTCCTTACGCGAAACTCTTTTTTTATTTCTTGAGGAAGATGGTCTTATTTGCTTTATATAACTCTTTCAAAATTAACTGTTCTTCTGTAAAATTGGCCTTAATTTAAGGTAGAAATTTTCTCTAACTTAATCATGACTTACGTCTGATTAGCAAAAATCGTCGTCATAGCCTGGAAGTAAGTTTTCAAAGACTACAGGGACAAAAACTAGGAATACAACAAAAAAAAGTGGATATGTTTCCTGCTCTTCAATATGAAGCAGAATGTGCACCAAAATTTATCTCCTCCCATCAAGTAGTCAGTGTAGTTATTTATTAGAATATTGCATTCCAATAAATAGCCAGACTTGATCGGAAAACAGGTACAGGTACACGTACAAGTAGGGGGTACCAGATGTTTACCAACAGGTGATCAGGTGTTGTCCCTTCCGACTAACTTTCTCGAATAGCCTAGCTTGGAACACAAGATGCCCGACTCACGCTACACCGCCGGCACTACCACTGCCAGCAGTACATTAGGGGCTCGGTTGCATGTCCCTTCGTTTATACATATATATCTATGAAAACTTACATTATGCATGGCGATACATAGATATTACTACTACATAATGATTCAACTGATTTTGCAAGGTAGTTTTAAATTTGCTGCATGTTGTTAAGTCATGTGAATTACGATTATTTTCACACGTTTGTTTGATTCAGTATTTTGTGAGTTGAATTTCTACAGTTCTTTTAGTCAGTTCTGTGATACTTGCATTTATTGCAAGGAATTCGTTTTACGTATATCATATTTTTACATAGAGTTCGTATTTGCATTCATTTTGTTGTAATCACATAGTTTGCAAAAGTCCATATTATAATAATTATACCATAATAATTCTATCTAACATATCAGCGATATCACTATACATACTGTAGTGCAGTTACATTAATCTGAATTTTTAATAAATTTTATGATTATACTACAAGTAGTCAGCTATTATATACAATGTTCTGGGAACGATTTGCGCTATCGTACTTTTCGCTAGTTATAGTATAATTAGTTGTGAGAGAAACTGGAGACGGATTATGTTACATAGAACCATAATAATTCTTATACTTTTGCTGCTAAGAACTCGATTACTTTTTGTATTTTATTGTATTTATTTGGTGTTACATATTTTAAAAACGCATAAAAGTTCTCGGTTGGTTTTTTAAGATGTAGTTTCTCTGTTATAGGACAGTCAAAAATGTAGTCCTCTGGATCGCTCCTGTCTCTGCATACACATGTGTCACTTTCAGAGGTATTTCTTTCACATAAATATGTGGGAAAGGATCCATGTTCAGTAATATACCAATTTATGTAAGGATTAATGCTATTGCTCTTCTCTTGAAGTAAATCTCTTGAAATAAATAAATCTTGAAATAAGTCTCTTCCGCCTTATTGTGCGTTTTGCCACCAGTTTTCCCATCTTTTAATCATTATCTCATTTAATGATTTTTTAATTTAGGATTTAGGGAATGGGATGGCAGTCGGAATAGAGTTTTGATTGCTTGCTGCTATTGGGGTTTCTTTGAAGAGTTAATTAATTGTGTAATAATAGGAGATTTTTGTGCCTTGCTTGCAATTACGTGCAGTTGGTCGGAAGACACTTGATAGTAATTACGCGTTTATCTTCGGAGATGGCCAGATCTCTCGGTCATTTTGGCCATCTCATCGTTGAAATGTAGTCTAAGGCACACCACAAAAATGGATATAATTAGCATTCGTTAGAAAGAGAGATAGACAATCACAGATATTCATGCTTTCTCCGGGTTTCGAATCAGCGCTATGGCAGTCAGCTTTAACCACTTTATCGAATACAAAGGCTTGCTAAAACATATTATCGCACTGAGCCGCAGAAGCTTGATGCTTCAAGAATTTATGGAAGAAACGAAATTAATAATGATCTGCTATCATTTTGAATATCTGGACTCAGACCTTTGCTATACGTTTTATTTCCTATACTGAAATCGAGATTGAAAATTCGATGTTTAGAGTCTTGAAAGATTTTCACGATGAATCACGAAAGGGGATAAATTCACGTGAATTTAAAGAAATCTATATTTTTTTCTACGAAAGACAATGTTAATTTTACTAAGTATTTCAGTGATGATTTAAGTGCTAAGCTCTGTGTCTAAAATAAATATGGAGCATGCTTTCAAAGAGATGTATTTGAATAAATGTTACCGTTTGAAAAAAAAGGTACCAAGTAAACGTTTTTAAAATTTGATTGATCCTTATAGGTGGTCTCTTTGATGTACATAATCTGTTTTAGTAAGGGAAGATTTTAACATCTAATACAAAATAATTTGTAGCTTGCTGAAAAATCTGAAATTTTAGATTAATTTTTGGCTTGTGAAAACTTGCAAATAAAGAGGGAAATGTATTGCAAAATTACAATCTGAACGCATGCTTAAGAATATTCTTTAGTTAACTCTCTGAAGCTTCTGAATTTACACCAAATGCATTTCATCAACTTCAATGCTGTACGAATCCGAGCTTTCAGTGGCATTTTATAAACTTAAACTGTTAATATAAGAAATTTGGACATTTCAGTTTTATAATTAACTAAAGAATGTTTACGTAACTAAAAATACTAAAAATTCTGAAGCGCTTATTTAAGGAAATCTGAGTGTGTGTGCACAAGTTAAACATTCGAAAAGTTAGTAAACATCACTTTGTAAATATTTCGGTTTTTCTAAGTCAAATTAATTTTAATTAATAGTTTCTTATTTATTATTTGTATAGTAAAATTGCTCGATAATTTACTTTCAGTGTAAAATCATTTATTGTACTAAACAAAACTCATACAATAACTGCTGAAAATTCAAGAAACAATTCTATACTTACGATTCTTCCATCGTTTCATTTGGAGCGCCCTGAAAAATAAAAAAGCACATTTAAACAAACATCGATTCATTCGTTTCTTACGAAACCACTTAGCGAAAGGTAGTAATTGTAATTTAATGTAATATATGAGAGTGCTACAACCCTCCTGGCCGATAATAATCGACCTTATAGTTAACGCAGCGCACTCAACACAAATTTTAAAACGTTAATAAAAAATACTGTTGAAACATTCAAATCAGAATTCTCAGTATTGTTTTATTGCCATTTATAACGTTCACCAAATCCTTTGCAAATCTAAACTCTTTTCTGAGGCAAATGGATTCCTTTATGTTGGGATATTTTTTCCTAACATGTCGCAAAAATAAGCAGCCTTCGACCAAATGTCGTGCAAAGCCTTCAGCACTACAAAAATTACACTGTAGACTGTTCTTTTGCAAATGAAATCTTTTCAGGTACGCCGGGAAGCGCCCGAGCACAGTAATTATTCGGTTGTAATCAAAATCATATATCATTCTCAAATTTTTAGAAGCTTCAAAATTCCACAAACAAAATTTCTTTTTTTTTTTCCGAAATGTACCATTTCTTTTTCCAGCAAGCTTAATATAAATCCTTGATTTTACCAATTACAATTCGTTTCGATGTCTGAATATCGAACGCATCCCCGGCATTACCCATAGCAGCGTCTCTGGTCACATGTCAGCCCTCTCGTTATCCGTAACACCAATATAGGCTTTCACCCAATTTATTTTCACTTCATTTATTTTCTGAACTTTTAAAAGGAGTTCTTTTATATCTGAGACCAAAATATAAGTGTTAGCATCTACCAGTGCTTCCAAACCAGACAGTGAGTCTGTATATATACTCACTTCCAAAAGTTAAGCACAGAGACGAAAATGCTAATTTCCGGAAGCCAATCAGAATTGAAGAGGATGCAGTTTGCTGCAGAGGTAGATGGAAGTATGCAAATATGTTAGGTAAGATCCAATCGCGCTTTCATGTCAAGAAATATGCAAAACAGGCTGTCTTATAAGAAGCCAGCTTTATGAAGGGTTACAGAAGTTGATTGTAGCTGATAGAAGGCGTTTAAAACTTTCGTACAATTTGTTTTCAAGACATACGTGCTTCTATGACTTCCAGAAGACGAACGGAAGATTCTGAGCGCTGGCGTGCTGTGGGACGCATTGAAGCAGGACAGTCGATCGCAGATGTTGCTCTTTTCTTCGGCGTTCATCATTCGGTAATTTCAGGTTTATGGAAACAATTCCAAACCACACAGACAAATGTCCGAAGGCCCGTAGCCGGTCGCCCAAGGGTTACAACTCCTGCGGCAGATCGATATATTGCTATTGTAGCCAAGCGGAATCGCAGAGCGACCTCCACACGTGTGACATCTATGGTTACAGCGTCCATTGGTAAGGCGATATCTGCAGCTACTGCACGCCGAAGATTACATATGAGTGGGACTGTACGCCCGGGTACCTCGAGTTTGTGTTCCTCTATCCGTCCAATCAAGAGGGGCACGATTACAGTGGTACTGGGAACATGTCAATTAGAATATGTCTGACTCAGGCAATGTCATGTTTATTGATGAGTCAAGATTTGCTCTGGAGCCAGATGACAAGCGTATAAGGATATGGCGTGAACAACGAATACGCAATCAGTTCCAAAACATCACCGAACATCACGCATTCCGAGGCGGAAGCATTATGGTGAGGACAGCGATTTCATTAGGATACCGCACCGACCTGCACATGTTTAAACGGGGTTCTTTGACGGCCGTCCGGTATCGAGATGAACTAATAATCTAGCAGCAATAGTAATCTAGCAGTCAACTCGTAATCTAGCAGCAATAGTGTACCACAGTCCGCTCACACCATTACTAATGTACAAACGTGAATACTCAATCACCATTCAGCTTGAGAGGCCTAATGGGAACATTGCTTTCACAAGTGTCTATATTCCGCCCTCACATGATATCACATTAGCACTGACTAAACTAGAATATGTAGTTGCACTTCCGGTCCGCAGCAAAATTATTGCAATAGACTTTAATGCCGCAAGCCCTCTTTGGGGCGCACGGGAAGGAAACAGAAGAGCAGTGCCAGTCCTGGACTTTATAACATCCCATGGCCTGACGATAGTTAATTCAGGTGACAGCCATCCAACTTTCTGTACTACACGGGCAGAGCACTGGCCAGATATTACACTAGATACCACTCCCATTTACTCAAGAATAAACAAATCGAATGTCTGAGTGACTGTCCATCATTAAGTGACCATCGTTTTATTAGATTCGGCATTGACTTCGAACACCAATACGCAGTTAAAAACAGATAGAAAACAAAATATATTTGTTTTCTATCTGTATATTTGTTCTCAGAAATTTGGCAGCACTTTAGCGCCTCATGCTTCTCATTTAGGAGCAGCCTTTGAAAATGCAAGTGATAAAGAAGAGTTCGATACGGCATACAATATAATAATAGACGCATTGCAGACGGTCTGTGATAAAGTACTTAAACGGCAAAATCACTCTATTTCAAATAAAACTACATGGTGGAATTCCATGTTAGCAGCCGAACGGAGTCGAGTTCGGGCCCTTAGGCGCCATTTTCAAGGATGCCGCGATCCAAATGAAAGAGAGGCATTGGAAATGATATTCAGGAAAAACCGTGCAGTCTACAAACGGATGATTTCAAAGGCTAATTTGGAATGTTGGCAGAAATATTATACGAACGCAACAGAAAAATTTGGTAGACTATTCAAAGTTGTTCGTGATAAGGTCTTCAAACCTACCAGTCTAACTACGACAATTTGCCAGAATGCCAACCCTAGTTACTAGATAGTGACACATATACTGGAAACGATTTTCGAGCATGATGATCCCCATAAAGACACTACAGCGCAGAAGGAAATACGAACTAGTATTGAACAATATTATACTTCATCCATTGCTGATTCTGAGCCTCCTGCAACAAGTAAGGAACTGAATGACATAATCAAGAAGCTGAATCCGAGTAAAGCTCCAGGTCTGGATGGGCTTGATAACGGCATTCTCAGAACTACGCATAACACGCATCCGGCAATACTTTTCTCCTCTTTACAGACATGCTGGAGAATTCGCCTCTTTCCAGAAGGCACAAAAATAGCAGAAGATGCTCTTTCCTAAAGGGAAATAAAGATCCAAACGAGGCTGCTTCTTATAGGCCCATCTGCCTGCTTCCAGCCATGGGAAAAATCCTCGAAAGAAGAGTACTTCAAAGACTGAATCTTTACATTCATGCTAATAAACTCATAAATACTAGGCAATATAAATACTCATAAATACTAGGCTCGGGAAGGAAAGTCTTTCGGTGGGTTGATTTTTGGTACAATTTCCAGGTGTTTAGGACTGTTTACGTGTCCAGCAAAACAGTATGGCTCTTGTATACAGACGAAGTCTGTTATATTGTTCACTAGGTGTTGAGTTAGTCGATCAGTTGCGGTTTTAGCTTTGTGGAAATTGATCTTTTGGCAGCTGATCACAATGTTGTCGTTGTTAGTGATTACTTGTCTGTTGAGGAAATATTTACCTGTTTTTTATTGCACCATACTTTTGATTTGTAATATGTATCGTGTTCTTGATTTTCCTCTGTAGACTTTTGCTTGATGAGTGGAGCAAGAGATGGACGAGGCTGGATGTGCGCAGTTGAAGTTGGTTCCATATTTTGTGTTGTCTGTTCAGCAATTGATGCAACATGGTGTGCATGCTAGGCAGTTAGAGACATCATGGGTTCCTCTATAGAAAGAACAGTGGGAGCTGAATTTGCATTTTATAGCCTTATAAAGTATTTCTCCCGCCTTCTTGGCATGCATTCGTGGTGTAGTGGTCAGCACGCTCGGCGCGTATTCGAAAGGCCGTGGTTGGAGTCCTGGCGAGGCCATTGCTCATTTTTCTCGTCTCCTGCTTCCAAAAATTGCCTAATATCTCTACAACCTTATGAGCAAAATCTTAGCATTTATAGCGTCTTCTTACCCCTGTGAATTCTACGACGCTGTATATTTTCTAGTTTAGGAAAATATGTATTTTTTATGCAGTTTCTGAAGGAAGAGCCTCTATATTCTACCACGTATTTTTCAGTATTGTTTGAACCTTTTAGCTTGAAAAGTGGTTTCATTTCTTCTACAGATTTAATTTGTTGTGATAGATTCTTGATTGATTCTTCTGGTGGGGTGTTTTTGCGTACATCATGGAGTGTACAGTTTTGTGTACAGGTTTGTGGAATTCGGATGTTGATAATATTTTTTGATGCCTCTTTACTCTTGATTGAGTTGTTAGTCCTCTAGACATCTTTATGCCTGTAACAATGAATTGCTAATACATTCTGTTTTACTGGGGTGATTTTGACATTTGCTATGATTTGATGAAGAGAAATCACCTCCTGAAAAACTTCTCAGTTTATCTTGAACTTTTACTAGTCTGGTGTCTTTTGGGTATAATACACTACCCGACTTTGAAAATGCAATACTAAGAAGGAGTGGCTCGAAAATTATGGAAAATTTAAGGGTAGACTCACGTCACAGGGTTAGCGAATGATGTGAGATGCGCAGTTCTCCACCGCACGTTGAAAAAGATATGAGAAGGAGCCTACAGAATATTTAATTTTCATGCCGTGATTTCTACTAAGTAAATCATAGTATAAAATTTGTTCTTGTCTCAGAGGATACGTGTACTAGTACAGAATGCCAGGCCATTGCCAAATGAGATATTTGCAGCAGACAGATGATTTTACAAGGGCCATGGTGATTGGATAGAGAAGAGCAGGCTGATCCATACGTAAAATCTCAGCTGACACACGCCTGGACGCGTCCACGCGTATACCAGCTGTGGCGATGATGCAAGGAAATGTGGCGAGATCGAGAGGTGTCGGTGCAGCTAGAGTGACGTCAGCAGGAGTGGATCGACGTATCCGCCGACAAGCGTGACGCACTTGCAAACCGCATCTACTTCCGTTCTACAGCATGTTCCAGATATCCTAGATGTTCCCATATCGACCAGTACCATTTATCGTTGATTGGTGGCTAGTGGCTGCAGTTGTGGCGTTCTTAAGAAGACTGCCATTGAGCCCATAACATAGATGCCAACGTCTAGTGCGCTTGAGTAATGTGGACGACGAAATGGCATAAGATCGTCTTCTCAGATGAGTCACGCTTCTATTTCTCCAATGATAGTCGCTGCGTACGAGTGTGGGGTCGATGTGGAGACAGGTCCAATCCGACAGCAAATGGGGAACTCACCACCGCGCGATGAAACAGCATCATGGTTTGAGGCGCAATTGCGTACGATTCCAATTGCGTACGAAGGTCACCTCTACTTCGTATTTAAGGCACTATGACCGTTCAACGATATGTGGATAATGTGCTTGGTCAGTGACAATCCCGTACCTTCAGGGAGTGCCCAGTGTCCTTTATCAGCACGATAATGCCCGAGCACACACTGCCACACATCAGCTATGTTTACAAGGTGTAAGAGGCTTCCCTGGCCACCGTTCTCTTCTGATCTCTCACCAATCGAACACATTTACGGTGTGAAGCATAAATTGCTAATTGTCTCATTTCACTTAGTGATGTTTTCATGGGTTTTTGTTCTGTTAGTGAAGAAACTTATCTTCCTCCGCGTTTCGCTGTTGCTGTATCTATACCTATATATTTCTCCTACAATCCTGAAATTCTTCTTTCATATTCTTTTGTTGTTATACTGAGTGTATGATCTCTATAAGTGTTGAACTTTATCTGTATTGGGACGAAATTATAATTTGTTAACAGTCTTCAGTAACCGAATATATGCTGCTTGTGGTAGTATCAACGGGGTTAGTTAAAGATATTTTGCCTTGAAGGTGGTGGGCTGAGCAATACTAGTTGGTAGTGCGCATTTACAAAGCATGAGTGCTATAATGGGTTAACACTGAACTGGGAGTTGTGGGGTGTAGGTGCGAAACCAGAATGATGGCTGAACAGATAAGGGTTGCATACATATAAATAAACTAAGAAGAATGGTTACAAGAATAAAAGATACAACTAGAATATTCAAAACGCAGACTTTAAACAAGGCATTAAAGATATTCACATATGATATTAAATATCAACATAATAAAAGTATAGAAAATGCTTTGCTACAGCAAAACTGAGCAAATACTAGCTTGAAAAAATTAACTGTTTAAATGTAACTCTAATTGATACTGTTCATTATGTTAATAAAATAATTAACAGGAAAAGCCGCTTAAACTTCTACAAATTGGGACTTTACTATAAGTGAGAACAATGGAAAGCAAGATCGCTAATTTAATGCGCCAGAAACTCGAAAGAATCCATTAGACTAAATAATTATGCTAATTAATAAATTAGAGTGTATTAGAAATAGATACAAAAGGTGTTAAACATGTGAGGAGAATAATATGGTGGAAAAGGGGTGTTAACTCTTAAGAAGGCTAAGAAAACTGAGAAATTAAAATTGATTAATTAATTAATTAACTAATTAGAGGAGTAAAAATGAGAAGTTACATATGGATGAATAGGTGGGGGAAGGAGAAAACTGAGACATAAAATAGAATTAAACGTGATTAAAAGTTTACGAAAATTGTGGGGAGGACACCTGTCAAATAACAGGCATCAAAAGTTGCAGAATTAAGGTAAGAAGTGTTATGCAAAACAAATTAAGCAGCTATATTTGTTTGGAGGGGAGGAATGGTGGAAGTAGAAAAGAAATTAATTAAAATAATCAAAACGTTACTAGCTGAAGGAGGCCTAAATTGGCTGAAATATGTAGAGATGAGATTCTTATTCAGCCAAATGTTTTGGAGGTATAATCGGTAATAATGCATTCTTGATGAACGATAATGATAATACTTGTTCCCATCGCGCTACCCTAGTGATCGATTATCCTGAAGGCGAAGGGTTTCAGGGAATGAAGTTGCGGCCAAAAATAAATCCAATAAAATATGTATATAAATCCGATAAAATATGTAGGGGAACCACGTGATGGCAACTGTGTATGACTTCATTCCCCCTACTCTACAGCTCTCTAGGAGCTTGAAGCACATGGTGAATACACTATATTACCGCAGGAACTCCTAGACAATCTGATCCACACTATGGAAAATTGCTGTAAATTTTGCAGCAATTACAATCATTTACATATCGATCAGTGGTAACCACACACGTTATTAATCTTCGCTACGCTTCGGTAATACTTTATAACAACAGCTTTTCTCTATCCACTTTACATCACATTTCCTGTGTTCGTATTTATTGTTTTGCAGAAACAGGCAATTCTGCGTTTTAAAAATATGTCAAACATGACAAAGGTTCTTTTGAGAGTTCTATGTATTTAGCAGTAAAATAATTCAAATTACACGAGTTTGTAAATGTATCTTTAACATTTTCGGAAGTGTGTTTAGTATTTTCCTTATCAATAATCCCTTTAAAAAATTCACTTTTATGCAAAGAAAAGAACATTATTTATAATATTCATCTCGACATATAATGCTCTGAATTATCTTTTTCCATAACTTTTTTGCATTGGATTTAAGGAAATTAATAATTTTTTCAGTTTCGCTGAGTTCATCTGTCAGCGATGTGAATTTGGAGTTTGGACCCCTTAGCCATTTTTTAAAAGCTGCAAGGGGTACGACTTGCTTGGTCTTCCATAAGTCTGTAGAAGATTCTGAACAATATATTTTTCATTAAAAAAAGTCACTAACAAGATTAAATATTTCCTCCCCTACATATTTTTCTGTGCAAAAATAGCGCAGTAAAAGATTTTCAGATAAATAACTGTTAAAACAGATAAATAACCTTGCAATAAAAAAGCAACGTAGGGAAGTTCTGCACATTAATGCTCTCGTCATTCTGTGCCAAAAAAAGGCTATTTTTATTCTTTCAGTCACTGCCCTTGATTCTTCAAGAAAGTATTTAAATTTGTTTGAGAAAGAATGAAATCTTTTTATAAGGTATTTCCGCCCCCTCCTTTGCATGCTTTCGTGGTGTAGTGGTCAGCAAGCTCGGCGCGTATTCGAGAGGTCCATGGTTCGAGTCCCGGCGACGGCATTGCTTATTTTTCATCTCACCTGTTTCTAAATAACCTATAATCTCTACATTGTTAGTTTTACCACCACTTTCTTCTACAAACGTATATTGCACAGCATCATTAATGTAAGGAAAAGTGTCAGTTGGTAAGCAATTGTATGGTTTTTACCATTTTTAGCGATAAGATAGCTTAATCCGTAAGATGCTTTAATTGCAGTTCCATTCCCTTTGTTATCTGACTATAAATAAAATTTTACACTATACTCAATCGCTCAATCGGTTTAACATTAAATATATTTAACAATCATTTCAATCGTTTGGAAGTGGCTAAACATGATTTATTGTTTTTATAATTCAGTTACTCGGCTTCGAAATGATGCAAAAACAACGAAGGTTTCATAAATCAATTTGATGAAACTTTCTCATATACTGCTCAAGAAAGATTGAAACTGTCCTCTTTTCATGTGAACGAAAAATTAACAATTGTAAGGTCATCAAGAATACTTTCTTTTCATCTAAACAGGACCGTTATTTGGAATTTTCTTACTCCTGGTCATTCTATCGCTTGTAAGAGTAACATATTCATCTCAGCTCTCAAATTATTCCCACCCATTCCTTAAAAGTGTTTGGTGCTTTTAGAAACCTAACGATTCTTTAAAAGCGTTAGGAGCAGACGCCACATCAAAACAATATAATGTATGGTGTTTGAGGTTTGTGTAGAGGTCTACATTTTAATCATTTATCCATTTTCATATCAACAACAGTATTTTCGTATGAACATTTAAGAACTCTAAAAGCACAAAAAAGAGTTTTGAAGCAATATTCTACGCTTCGTTTGAATGTCAGAAGTTTAGAGAAGAGCTATATAGTGATTGATCGTACTAAAAATATGGTTAGCTGTCCAATCGTTTAATGTCATACAGAGTGACAGAGCTGAAAAGAGGTGTCTAAAGTTGAGAAAGAGAGGTGTCGCAAGGAATCGAACAATATGACTCGTGTGATTGGGGCTAGTGTGGCAATATAATTGAAACTAATTATATTGATTTTTATACGTTCGTCAGTAATTATTCCGACAAAAATTTTTTGTGATTACAATATCAAATTTTAACTTCTTGAGTAATTTGCTTTTCTTTCTGTATTTATTGCCACATTTCTTGTTTTGCGCCATTACTGGTAATTTTTTCATGTACTCCTGGCTAAGCTATCTCGTACTCCCAGAGCTATGCGTACCACAGGTTAGGAAATGTTACCCTAGATAATTCGAATTTGTACAAAGCTTTCGCCAACTTTAACAACATTACGGAGAACGACAAAAACTAGCGATATTAAAAGTTTCCATTAATAAGTTTAAAAAATATTTCATTTCTGATGACAAAGCAAGCAAAACTAAAGCAACTGAACAGTTCAAATCTTTATCAAAAAAGGAAAAAGAGACCCCGTATAGACTGCACTTTAACCCAAATATTAACCCAAATACGATAATTCATAAATACGATTATATGGTTATCATAGAGAGCAATGTATACATTGATGCAATAGCAAAACTTGCATACTATATTATAATAAACATTTTACGCTCATTCATTTTAAAAAAGAATAATAAGCATTTTTAAAAAAGAAATATAATTTTTATTCTATAACTCATTATTTATTAATACAGACCATTAAATAATTAACATTAATCCTTTAAATGTTTGAAATTTGCTTCTGAAGTGGAGACTCCGTATATAGTATATTTTCATTGAACCGTCTGTGAAAAGACAAGCATCTAAAGTAGATGTACGCGGAAGTATTTGCAGCGCTCACTCGCATAGAGCAAGATCACATAATGAAAATATATCTTTGTTCTTCTGCAAGCCTTTTAAATATGTCAGAAACTGATATTTTACATAATTTAATAATTTTTCTCCAAATTTGCTTACAAACATTACATTATGCATATTAAATATGTATACAAATATTACATTTAATTAAATATTACTTACAAATTCTCTTTCATATCTTTCTTGAACTTCCAAAAAGCGTTTTGTTTTCCTGAAATAAGGTAACATATGAACAATATAATAAAAACATTTTCAATTAATTGCACCTTAAAATTATAGCTATAATCTGCATTTAAAATCTGTTACGTTAGAGCTCGAGTCAACCTAGATGTCATATTCTTGGAATTCGAATTATATCGGTTGGATTTTTTTATGATATGTAAAATTAGTTTTGTAATTCATTTAGGTCTTTAAAATTATTTCTTCCGTTTAGTTTGTTTAAAAAGAGAGCAATGTATAGGTTATATTTGCGAAAAGATGTTAATTTAAATGAGTGTATGAAAAATATAAGCTCGGCTTACGTAACTTAGCAGATATTTAAACTATAAATATTACTTCACGCTATATTGGTGTACGGAGATCTCTTTAACATCTATGAGCTTTACTAAAGCAAATTACAGCACATGATTAAAGCTTTATTAACGTAAATTACAGCTTTACTGAAACAAAGCAAACAGATATGAGTAGGCCAAGGAGAACAAGAGAAGTAAAGAAAATTATTCGTAATACGCTAAAATTACCACAGATCACAAGAATCCCGGAAATTAAATATCTGTGAGGTAAACTATAAGGCGAAGTCTAAAACAGTGACATGGTTTGTACGTGAACTATTCAGCTAACCGAATGCACGGACAGCTCAAGTATAGTCATATTTTTAATACTGTCCAAGCGCTTCTGAAAACTTATTCGTTTTAAATTTCAGAAATTCGTTTTCAAGAAACTTCTAAAATATCGCCAAGTTGGTGAAAATTTTTAAATTATCGATAGCCTAGAGCAAAACATTTCGCTAAGACGCGAAAATATTCCTTTAAGGCGAGTTTTGACAGGATAAGCGATTTTCTACCCTTAGCTGAGGTCCTGAGTTAACTTTAAATTCAAACTTCGGTCGATTCAGAAAAAATAGTGCACGAAATAAACACTTGCAGTCATAATAAGTGAACATAAATTCAATGAACCGGCAATATGTAATAAAATTATTACACAAAATACATGAAACATCAAACAAATAAATAAATAAAAATAATACAAAGCAGCAAAAACGGCACAAAATCCAATATATAACATAAATATTTATAAAAATTTACAGCAAGTAAAAAATAGCCCTGCATGCATCTTTTGTTGTTTGGTTACTCCAGGAGTCATTGCTTATCCATAACTGCCGCTTCTCTCCTAAAAATGTGTGATTACGTGACTTAGCTAATTGCTTTTAATTGCGTGATAAATTAAAAGAGCTATTGAAAGTATTTTCGTAACCCAAGTAGCGCATGTTGTAACAGTCGCATTAGCTATCACAGAAGTTGCAATGCTGCTGCCATACATTTTCTAAAGTTTTTACCGCGCAGCGAAGACGCAAAATATTCGCCATCTCGTCTTGGTAATTAATAGACGTCGATGCAACTTCGTGATATGTCCGCTTTTACACGTGATCATCCTAACTTATAATTTTTTAGCGTTACTTTTAGAATGAGAACGGAATATTAAGAATTCGGAGTGTGCACAAGATTAATTTTATAACTCTTTATTATTTTATTTCATCTAAATATATTAATCTAAATAACGAAAACGCATCTAATAAAAATAAAAACTTTGATATATTAAATTTAATTAATATTAAAAAATACGTTATAAATAAATGTTAAACATTTTGCTAGAATTATTAAAAATTCAAATTTTATAAATAGCAAAGCGACGTGTATAAAAATCGAAGTAATATACTGAATGTAGAAAATACGATAACTTTGCAATTAAAGGGATGTCTTTCGTTAAGTGTTTTCCAAAATCGTTTTTATATTTGTGTTGCAAATAAAGAAAAGGTTGGAATAAATTAACTGCCCATGAACAGAATCAAGAGTTAGTAGATTAAGATTCATACTTTCTTCAAAATACTTAATAATGCACATTTTTAAAGAGAAGTAAAGTTTATATTTAATGAGTTTTGAAACAAATCCATGCCAAGGAAAAATTTAGCTCTGTTTTTTTTATATATTTTTATCTAAAAGCATATACAATTAAAGAGGGGACAAAATGCAATACATACAAACAACTATCTTTACACTTCTCGATACATTTATAAAGTTTATCAAGTTCATCCTGATTGAAATCAGCATTCATTGTTTCCACTGAAATAAACAAAAATAATGCAAGAATTTAATTCCAAAGGGCTCAAAAATTAATAAAAATAAATATTATAAATTCTAGCTGATGATTTTTCAGACACTTTTTTAATTCGTTGCATTTAGTGCGTTCATTCCTGGTAAATAAACATAACGAAACTGTAAGGATCACAATAAATGCTAATGAAAACCATAGTAGTAAGATATCGATACTTGAAGGGGAATGGAAATGAATAGATTTTCTAATAAGCAGGTAAACACTTCTGAACGATTTTCGCAAAATTAAAAATCTATTGACACTCACTATCTTTAAAGGTAAGCGATCTTAGATAAAATTCAGCGCAAATTCGATAAAATTTCTAAATTATTTAAGACATCTTGACGTTATTTTAAATTAGTGGCAGCCAAATTCTGTGAATATGGGGGTTAATGTAAGATGAGTGCTGGCACCAGTGGTTAGAAATATGTTTACCTTAGCTCAGAGCTTCTTAAATTGTGGGTTGCGACCCCAACTGGGGTGACGGGAGTTGCAGTAGGGGGTCGCCAAAAATTTTGTTGTGTCGCGAATTCTGTGTCGCAAAATTTAAGTGTGTTTAGTCATTTAAGTAATCAATTATTTAAGTATTTTATTTTTATTTGTATTTGATTTTTAAATTTGAAATTCGGAAGAGTGTAATGAATGTATATATATTTGTAAAGTGTGTATTTAAAATCTTTAAGCAACTATTTTTCTTCGACTGTTCAATTTTCTAACGAAGAAAAGGGGAGCGTCTTTTAACGGAAGTAACATCTGAGGAAATAGCTTTTAAGTTGACAGTTGTAACTGAGGGCAGTATAGTGTTGTTTCCCTTGTCTTTTGTTATGAAGCAGTAAAATGGATATCGTAATTGGCTTCCCGCAATTCACTTGCGCTATCGCTTTGTGAATGTTGTCATGCTTATAACTTCGGAAGAAAGGAGAGGTTGTAAACTGAATCTTGAAAAGGCAGTTTTTTGTTGTTTCTACTTAGATTTTTCCGCTTGTTAGCAAAGGGGGTCGAATCTTTAGTCTCAAATTTTCGCAGGTGTTGGAGTCATTTTGCAGCTGGGCAATCGTCAACTGTAGACAATGACTCTATTTTGATTCGTTTGAGGGGTTTGAATTGTTCGGTTAAGTTATGGTGAAAGTCTCGGTATTTAATAGTAGGAGAAACCGTGTTTTCCTCGGTGCTTGCACGAGTTTAGTTTGTCAATACTTGACTTATGTTTGTCAACTCAGTTTTGAGTTGAGTTGAGTTTTGATACAACTAGAAGAGAATTAGCAGAGAGGGCTTTTGGTCTGCGGCCGAGCTTTAACCCTTGCGGGTGGTTCGTGCTTGCGATGCTGCGGCGGCTTGCGCCGGAATTTATGAGAGACCGATTCAAAGAAAATTTCAACTTTCTGTCGTCGCTCGTATAATTTCCGTTGTCGTTGACAGCTGAAGCATCTGAGTGTCATCTAGTTTATTCCCTTGGTTTCTCCTTCAACTCTGATACTTCAGAATTTTTTATTTCTGGACGTCTTCATTAATGGTTCAACAAGATGTCATTTTCTTGAATTTTATTCTGGAGCCGATTACTAAAGAACGAATTTTTTATGATTCTACAAGATGTCAATTTCTTGAACTTTATTTTGGAGCCGATTACTTAAAGGACTTCTTCATTATGGTTATACAAGATGGCATTTTTCTTCATCTTTATTTTGGAGCTGATTAATTAGGACGAATTCAATGGCTCGGGGGGTTTATCCCCCCCGAGCCATTGAATGACAATAGACTCGGACGGGTTTATCACCCCCGCAGCTCGTAAGCAAGGGAAAGTACCTATTGTTGACCATACTTTAAATGATTCGGCTGTCAATACTAATGTCAACAAACAAAATGCTATTCCAAATTCAAAATTAAATGCTACTCCGAAAGCGGAGAGGATTACAAATAAGTATGAAAAAATTAAAAATTCAATCATTAATGACATGTCATCTGATGTACCTAATTCTAACGGCCGCAAGGGCCCTACTCAATGCTTTCGGTGCCAGGGCTTTTTCCATTCCTCGGAACTCTGCACCCTTCCAATCCGTTGTGTCAGATGCTCTGGACCCCATTGGGCACGGGAGTGTCCCAAAGGTTGAGATGTACCTGCTACTTGCTGCAACTGCGGTGGAGATCACCCAGCATCTTATAAATCTTGTCCCCGTTACCCAGGAAATAAACGGACCCGTGGTAAAAATTCCACGCTTAAGACTAGGGCCGCTGCTCACACAGCTCCCCTCAGGGTTCTACTAAGCCCCCAGCAACAGCTGAACGGCCAGTCAAAATTGTAATCAGAGGCCTCCCTGTTGAAACAGAAATCGGGGACATCAAAGAGGAAGTTTAGGCGATGGGTTTTAATGTGCATCGCATCGTTCGGCTGACTCGGCCTGGCTCCAGACATCCTATGCCACTTGTATATTTACAAGTTATCCCACACCCCTTCCTCGATCATCTGTTTGCCGTCACTGACATATGGGGCACAGAGATCAGTATTGAGCGTTATCGCGGCCGTAAGGGCCCTACTCAATGCTTTCGGTGCCAGGGCTTTTTCCACTCCTCGGAACTCTGCACCCTTCCAATCCGTTGTGTCAGATGCTCTGGACCCCATTGGGCACGGGAGTGTCCCAAAGGTTTAGATGTACCTGCAACTTGCTGCAACTGCGGTGGAGATCACCCAGCATCTTATAAATCTTGTCCCCGTTACCCAGGTAATAAACGAACCCGTGGTAAAAATTCCACGCTTAAGACTAGGGCAGCTGCTCAGACAGCCCCCTCAGGGTTCTACTAAGCCCCCAGCAACTGCTGAGACAAGACGTCCCATGCCTGCTCCTTCAAGCAACGTCAGCTCACCATCTTATGCACAGATGGTGAAGAACACCACAGAGCATGGATTCAAATCCACGAAATCCAAGACTGCCGGTTGCAGAAGCCCCTGCAGTATCAGCCACAGCAGAGTGTAGCACAGATTCTGAAGATGTCTTCTCTTCTATACTAAAATGCTTAATTGAAATCTCCCGCGACCCTGTGGTAGACAAGCATATTCTGCTACTAGCCTTCAAAAAAGCAATGCCTAAACTCAGGCAAGCAGATGCTTTAATGAGGGTATTTTATTTGTATGAAAGCTATGTTGAGCTTTCAAACTAATTCGGCATTTTTAGACCCATGTCTTCTGTTTCTCAGTGATGAACCTACAATTAACGGCCTAAAATTCAATTGTGTACAAAACAGTTCAAATTCCAACAGAGAACTGACCATTGGAACCTGGAATGCCAATGGCTTAACATCAAAAATTCACGAAGTTCGTGATTTCGTAGTAGAGCATGATATTGACGTGTTCTTAGTCCAAGAGACTCACCTTACCCCAGGGAATACTCCCAAAATTGGGAATTATGACATTTATAATACTGACAGGGTGTCACAGAGCAAAAATCCCAGTGGTGGCACTTGTATCTATGTGAAGCGTTCACTAAGGCATCAGTTGATACCGTCCCCTGATTTAAATATTTTGGAAGCGACTATCATCAAAATTTTCCTTCAAAATTCTGCCCCGCTGACAATAGCTTCAGCATATTTACCTCCACAGTCAACAGCACGTGGAAGACCAACTTTCCCTGTCAGTGATTTTGATAAACTTTTAAATGTTTCAAATCATCTAATAATTGCTGGTGATCTAAATTCACGCCATACCGCATGGTTTTGTCCGAATAGGAACAGGTATGGTATTAGTCTAAATTCATGGTGCCAGAGTAACCATGTACAGATCATAGCTCCTACCCTCCCGACTTATTACCCTGCAAGAGGGTCCCCCGCAGTTCTAGATCTGGCTGCATTTTATAATATACATTTTCGGCATGATATTAAAGTGATTCAGGACTTGGATTCTGATCACTACCCTGTTTTGATTACCCTAGATATTCAAAATCGATACTCAAAATTAGAGGAGCAAGTCTCAACAAATTGGGACGATTTTAGATTTATTTTGGAAAAAACAGCACTCCCTCCCATCAAAATTTCCAGCAATTCGGACTTTGACAGGTATATTAAAAATTTGGAGTCTTTACTAAAAGAAGCGAGAGCTGCGGCTTCAAAACCACTTAAACATCCGGGTGTCAGGCTCCCACCTGAGACTAAATTCAAAATTAAGCAGCGCAACTACTTGCGAAGAATCTGGCAAAGGACACGCGATCCCAATATCCGTGCCCAATTTCGCAAGATACAGAACGAGATAAGGACTGAAACCCGCTTATTAAAACAAGCGGAGTGGAAAACGTACATTGAGTCCCTAACGACTGAAGACAAATCGATTTGGCGCGCAGCCGCCCGATTACGCAAACATAAAACTCCCATTCCGCCCCTTCAAACGGCCGATGGCGCACAGATGGCCTACACAGACTCAGAAAAGGCTGAGGTTATTGCTGACAGCCTTGCAACACAATTCACTCCAAACCACGACTCCTACTGTAACCGACCGGTTACACAGGGGCGCATACAAGCACGGGTTAAAGATTTTTTAACACAACCCATCACATCTGAACTCCGACCTACGGATCCTACTGAAGTTATGGTTTTTATTGATAAACTGAAACCTAACAAGGCACCTGGCATAGATTCTATTTCGAATCGCATGATCAAAAACTTCCCCCCAATGTTTATTATATGGATTACTGTACTTATTAATTTAATGCTCAGGAGAAGCTATTTTCCCGACTGCTGGAAAATTGCAGCAGTCGTTCCCATTCCAAAACCGGGACAAAATTTAAATTTACCCGTCAATTACAGACCCATAAGTCTGTTATCTTCTCTCTCAAAAATCTATGAATTTGTCTTACTTAATCGCCTGAATGAATTCTGTCGGGATCAAAATTTATTAATCCCGGAACAATTCGGCTTCCGACCTAAACACTCCACGGTACACCAGTTACTCCGTGTAGTGGAATTCATTCACGAAGGCTTTCGTAAGCGAGAGAAGACTGGTATCGTCTATTTAGACGTTGCCAAAGCCTTTGACAGGACTTGGCATGACGGAATTATATACAAGTTCATGCGGCTTGGTTTTTCGGCTCACCTTATTAAAATTATTAACTCGTACTTGACAGGACGCAGTTTCCGCGTGCGAGTTAACCACGAATTCTCCTCTCCCCGCCCGATCTATGCCGGCGTAGCCCAAGGTAGTCTCCTAGGACCTTCAATCTTTAACCTATATGTAAATGATATTCCTAAGGCCCCAAATATCGATCTTGCATTATATGCAGACGATACAGCCATCATTTCACAACACTCCAACACCCTCCAGGTAATCTCACAATTACAGAGTTACCTTTCAGCCTTAGAACTCTGGCTCGGTCTGTATAAAATCAAAATTAATGTCGCAAAATGTGCTGCCACTATGTTCATCCGAAGAAATATCCCAAGTTTACCTAATTTAATACTCTTCGGTGAACCCATTCCCTGGGTGTCTTCATATAAATATCTAGGTGTTTTACTAGATTCTAAATTAACTTGGCAGCCTCACATTCGCAAAATAATAGCGAATGCAACAGCTGTCAAAACCAACTTACGCTCCTTTTTCGCTTGGAATAGCGACCTGTCACTTGATAACAAGATCCTGCTCTACAAATCAATGATAAGGCCTGTTTTAACATATGCATGCCCCATCTGCACTGACTAACAGAAAACATGTTCAAATTTTTCAATCAAAATTGCTTCGGCAAATATTTAAAGCTCCGTGGTTCGTAAGGAACGAAGAAATTCATAACGACCTCAAAATTATGCCCATTAATCGCTTTATACAGCGACTTTCGGAAAAATTTTTAAAAAATATTCAACATGTTGCTAATCCTGTGCTACATATGCTATCCGTATATGATCCTGCAGTCGCTTCTTCTCGGAAAAGGCCGCGTGCGGTCCTAAATCCGGAATATTCAATTATCCCATTTAAATGGGCTAGGTATGAGCACACGGACGTCCATGTGAATAACTACCTCTCGTTCCTTAACCCCCCCCCGCCTCCAGAGTTCTTTAATGCACACAGCATTAACCTGAGGAACCTCCTTTTAAAGTTTCTTTAACAAGAAAAGTCTAAGAGGACTGAATTAATATTTTTTAAAATAAATTCAAGTAATGATTTAAACTTTAATCTAAAAAGAAATAAAAAATAATTCTTTTATTCTACTTATCAGTTATAGCATGCACTTAAGAGTGCACATGAACTTAAAACTCACTGATAAGATTCTTATCTTCCTTTAAGAAGGACGTCATTTTCGACCCTTGAACACCGCATTGAATAGCGGTCCAAAACGAAACTTCTCCCTCCCAGCTGATCCCTGGCAGAACTACTTTTTCGACCTGTAACCAGATCCCCCCCTCCCTCCCTCCCAAAGGACGCGTAGCGGAAAGGGTCTTTAAAGATCCCCCCCTACGTATTCTTTAAGCTGACGGTTGCTATTACACGATTATCAAGGTTCAAGGAAACTTCACCTTTTATTTTTCGAGTCAAAATTTTATGATGACTGCCCCATTCTAAATTATTCTGGCTCAAAATTAAGACATTCATGAGTTTTTTACCTTTTTTCTCAATGCGAAGGCATTTTTTCCAAGTCATTTGGCTTATCAAAATTTTTACCGTATTAGACAATCCCCTCTTTTTGATGATATAAATTTTTGAGATGATGTGGAGGTAAAGGCGTAATTGCCTATGAACTCCGTAAATTGCACTTCCTTGATCCTTGATCCCTTTAAAAGGGGCAGTATGTAAGGTATTTTCTCCCCTTTCTATCATGCCTTCGTGGTGAAACGGTAGCACATTCGGCGAGTATTCGAGAGCTGCAAATTCGAATCTTTGCCAGAGTATTGCTCATTTTTCACTACTCCTGCATAAAAAACCTAATGACTCTACAAATCAACCAATCTATCTTTTAGTATTTGTATCTTAAATTTTAAATTTTTGTCATTAATATCTCTTCAATATATTGACAATGAATATCTTTAAAATGTTTTTCTTCTCTTAAATTTTAGTTTAATATATTTTTCTGCTTACAGTATATTTTTTGCATTAAAGAACAGCATACTTCCATAAAAAGTGTTATGAAATTTAGAAGCCACAGTCTACTTCAGAAGATGCAAGTAAAAGTATATTGGAATTATATTTTAATGTTATTTAATTTCATTTAATACTGTTTAAGTTGATCAACCAAAATATTTGGAATATTAGTCACTTATTCCAAATTTATTTTATTTATTATTGTAACCTATGACAAGCCTTGTCATAGCAAAAATCAAATGCATTAATTCAATGGCAGGTGCATAACTAGCCTGTTAAAATTTGACTATCTTTAACGGATTCTATTTTGCTAGAATGTTTCACATATTTAAAATGATAACTCAATATTCATCAAGAGTTTTTTCTAAAATCTTAAAACGTATTTATTTAAGCGTATTTAGCCTTGAATTATTTTCCCGTACGTTTGTTTGGCGGTTCCGTTTGAGAGTAGATCAAGAAATAATCTTCAAATGAAACATTTTCCTAATTTCTGAAATAGTTTATCAAATGTCGGTGAACTAAAAGAAATTGATTTTCAGTGAACTAGTAAATTTTTTTTGGCCCTTCGATGAGACATCTGCTACACTGATTAAATTAAATAAATTGAAAAGCAAGGATTTTCTGTATCATTTTCCTCATCCTACAGGCTAAAGTATAAAACAGATGCATAAAAAGCTTCTCAAGTTATATTATTTTAGGTAAATGCACTAAGAAGTAAATATAAAATTTTAACAGCAATAATATTCTCTGTCATATGAGAAAAGTTCTTTTTTTATATTACAACATTTTTTACATATTTTATTACTAGCAACTGCACAATGTTAACAATATTGCATTAAAATATACTATTATTTAATGATTAAGGTTTGAAAATTACATGGAAATGAGCAGGAAACAATCAGAATTCATAGCTACTTAATCATAGCGTTCTTTACATATTGTTACGAATTTCACATTTATTTGGCTATTTATTTAGAATTGTAATTAGATT
>KK117735.1:3355-20447 GCA_000611955.2 Stegodyphus mimosarum
AATCAACTGAAAGACAGCATTTTCGTAAAAAAAATCGAATTTGAATTAATATATATATATGAATAAAGGACAAATTTGGTTATAAGAGAATTGAGTCATTTTGAAGTTCTTCAATTTAACGATACCCATAAAACTTTTTATGTAAATATACAAGTTTCTTTAGTTCATTAAAATGATAAGAAATTTATTGTCATACATGAACGATTTATTGCCTATAAGATGAACCTAGTTCCGAAAATTAGAAAGAAGAAATCGTTTTTTAGTAGCTCGAATCTCCCGGCTTTCATATATAATTTATGGAGTATAAGCTCAACATCCAGCTAATAAGTCGACTGCGCAATTTATCATGCGAGAGGAAGATTTAAAATACCATAATTAATTTTTCCTATGAAATAGACTTTAACAATTGTTTGGTATTGATAGTAGTTTTTCACTGCAAGATTAGACTTCAGTTCATCCATGCGATTTGGTAATGTTATGAAAACTAGACACAGGTCTTTTGTTAAAAAAAAGATTGCTCTGTCATCAGCATAAAATGCTACTATAGGGAATATCATTCATGTAAATACTAAATAGGACAGGAGCCAGTAGCTAATCTTATGATACACTGGAGGAAATTATATGGAGGGCTGAATATGTGTTATCAAGGGAACAATGAAGTATCCCTGAGATAAGAATCAAGACCGAAGCCTGAGACAGTACAATATGAGCGATTGCACCGTGCAGCAAAATTTAGAAGTGCAAATTTCTTAGAATTCCTAAAGAAACCGGGCGATAGAATTAAGGTGTCGCAAAATTTACATCGGGAGGGAAAAGCTTAATGGGAGTCCTGACAATTAAGGATGTTTATCATGTCATCCGGAAAAACTCAGCATTTTGAGCGCGCGAATGAATACATCTGGTCCAGAGGTGGGGATCCTTTTTACTGTGAGAGGCCACATTTAAATTAGGCAGTGAAAAGGGAGACCGCATAAATCGATATACCTATAAATTCGACTTTTGTGAAATTATTATTGTTTTTGTATACTTTTATCACTTTATTGCATTGTATAGAACTAATGCAAAAAACATTAAGTCATTTATTAAAATGAAAATTCACAATGAAAAATATTTTTGTATTCACATAAGGCTAATAACTTATTATAGCATTAATCTTGAATAATTTTTAATAAACAAATACATATATCTAAATATTGTTCCAAATAAAAATAATAGAGTAGAAGTCTGTTTTCATAAATTTAATACATTATAAAGAAAAACAATCGAAAAATATTAATATTAAGTTATAAAAAAACTAACATAGCAAAATTATGTAAAATAATGTTAAAATCCGATGGAAAATTTAATTTAGTGGGGTATTTGCATTTGTTTCTTGCCTGAAAGTTATTGAATATTTGGATCAAGCTTTGGATTTGAATGAATTTGGATCAAGCCAAAAATAAGAACAAAACAAAAGAATTTCTGTTGTTGGGCGTTGACAAACTGAAAAGTGCCTCAGAATGGCAATAATTTCAGACAAAGAAACATTGCTAAAACTGCAGCACTGTAGCATTCTAATTTGTGTTATGCTGAATGGATGAATGGCAGTACGTTATTTAATGCTATTAATTTTCAAATTGTCGTGATTTACATGAGCTAGAGGCCGCACAAGAAACTCAAGGCCGCATGTTCCCCGCCTCTAATCTAGTCAAACGGAGTTGAAAGCATTCAAAAAAAAACATGAAGATATTGACCATTTTAGTTGAAGTCCTTCTGAAATATATCTAACTACTGTACGGAATTAGTTTGCCGACAATAATGTTTTTCAAATTGCTGTGAGATTAGGATATTTTTTTTGCAATAGCTTCATTAAATTGAGTAAGGAGCAATAGATTCCGTTGTATAATTTAGTGAAGATAGTGGTCAGTTAGTATGCTACTAGAACTCTCGCTTAGCTTCGTTGGTTGACCTACTTACAATATTTTCTCATGTATAAAACCACACTTTTAAAAGAAATGTGCGTCTAATAACTGGATGCATCTCATACAACGGTCCGCCGCCGCCAACGGTAACTCCAACGGTGGTGTTTTGTTCGTTGCGCTAAGGATGAAAGATTGAGCCCGAAGCATATATGGCAGGAATTTTAAACCTGTTATACGCGCTTTAACCAGTTATGAATTGTTACGTTTGCCCATAAATGGCTCAAGAAAGATTATAGGAGAACGAAGTTGAATTCATGCTAAAAGTGATTCAATTTGCAAAGGTAGATGGAAATTATGCTGTTGAACATACGTTTGACCCTCTTCTAACTGGGAAAACAATCAAAGGCCGGCGTGAGAAGGAGAAACCCCCTGAAGATGACACGGGTGGAGTAGGCCATGGAGGCAAGTCTGCAAACCGGCGGATGTAAAGAAAATTGAAGAGTACTGAAGAGTGAAGAGCAATTGAAATTTCTGTGTTCACAAAAATAATTCAACATGGGGCAAAAAGAATTTCTCAGGAAAAGAAGTTGCATATTTCAAAGGAGGACACAGTTGGTGCTTTAGTCCATGAAATGAAATGGACTAAGCAAGCACATGGCTTGCCCAAAAGATGCCTAAAAGCTGCGAGGAAAAGGCCATTAAATTTCCTAGGTTTGTCGTTCATTGTGAGAAAACACATCAGTTTGAGTTGGAATAAATTGCAAATACGGATGGAATCCCCTTTTCAGTCCCAAGAGACAGAACTCTTGAAAAGAAGGGGCTGAATACTGTAACTATGGAGACAAAGGGACATGAAAAGCGCCATTAAACATTTGTTTTAGCTTGTTCGGCTAATAGAATCAATCTGCTACACATGTTGATTTTCAGAGGCAAAAAAAAACCCCAAAAAATTCCTTCCTCTAGGACTGATTGTCCATATTGATAACAAGAGTTGGATGGATCAAGATGGGATGAAGATATGGTTTGAGAAAGTTTGGAGCAGAAGTTCAGGTGGACTCTTACGCAAAACTGCTCTGCTGATGCTTGATTAGTTCAAAACGCACATAACAGATAAGACAAAAATGTTGTTGCAGACAACCGAACAAAATTTGCGGTCATACTTTGAGACTTGACATCCCAGCTCCAAGCTCTTGCTATTAGCATTAAAAACCTTTCAAAGCCCCATGAGAGAGGAATGCCACAAATGGATGAAGAGGTCATCTGCGGACAATTTGACACGAATAGGAAGAGGGAAGAACCCAGATATAGGAGAATTTGTATCTGGGTGAAAAAATCCTAGGATAATATCAAGAGTGAGATTGTTGACAAGTCATTTAAGAAGTGTGGCATCTCAGATTTCACAGATGGAACTGAAGATGATGAAATACGCTGGTGAAATAAATTAAGAGAATTTTCATATTTGATCTACTATCTCCAGAACTACTAGACAGATTTTAATAAAATTTAGTGTGAACATAGGTTGATATAATACGAATAAAATAAACATTCAACAGTTATAATAGACACACATGTTCATGTGTAACACTCATGGAAGTCCGAAAGTCTGAAACCGCGGTTTCAGAAGACACAAATGAAATGGATGATGTCATACTGGAAATAAAGCAGTTTATCAGTGCCTGTGGCAATTGGTCCCACTCATTCAGCAACGCTGTTTTCAGTTCCTGGATGGTTCTCGAAGGGGATTGCGAGTTGCAATTGCCCTCCCCAGATCGTCCCATACATGCTCTATAGGGTTGAGGTCTGGAGATCTGGCTGGCCAATCCATCCGGCGAATATCCTCACTCTCGAGAAATTCGTTGACCAGAAGAGCTCTACATTGCCCCTCGTCATCGTCCAGTAAATGAACTCGGGGCCCACTGCACCCCGGAAAAGGCGAACATAGGGCTCCAAGACCTCATCTCTATACCTCACACCAGTCACAGAGCCTCTGTCAAAGACGTGGAGAGGTGTGCGGCTATCCAACATGATGCCTGTCCAGACCATTACAGCGCCACCGCCATAATTGTTGATTTCGCGGACATTGGAGGGTAGATAGCGGGTCCCTGGCTCTCTCCATGTGAAATTACGGCGAGAATCTGTGTTTAGGCTAAAACGGGACTCGTCAGTGAACAGAACTGTCGCCCATTGCTCAATTCAATCACTATGCTGCCTGCTCACTATGCTCCCTCAATCCTGTGCCTGCTATCACTATGCTCCCTCAATCCAATCACTATGCTGGTACTCCAATCACTATGCTGCCTGCACCATGCTAATCGGACTTTCCTGTCCGTAGATGTGAGCGGGGCGCAAACAGACGGTCTTCTGGCAAACAACCCTCTCTCATGCAGTCTTTTGGAAACAGTCACCCTTGTCACACGGGTTCCTGTGGCTGCATACAGGTCCCGAGAGAGATGAGAAGCTGTAGCCTCTCTGTTTCGAATCGCTAAGATGGCGATCTTCTCTGGCCATCGTGGCACTTGGATGACCTTGCCCAGGCTTTCTCTCGATGGATCCAGTATCCTGGAACTGTTTCCATAAGTTACACACGACGCTGGGCGTTAAATTAAACTCTGCATATCTGGACTTGCGATTGGCCTGCCTCTAGTCTCCCCACAATTCGCCACCTCATTCCATTATCTAAAGGTTGTCTAAAGGTTACTGTTCCGATGTGAATTTAACCGATTGCTGCAAGATAACACCAAGCAATTTGCCGATGTGTGCTAGCGAACGCAATTCGTCTCCACGCGCTTATAAGGCCTGTTTTTCTGCTGGCTCCGCCTACACACACGTGTACGCTTATGTATTTGCCGTACAAGATTTGCGTTTTTATCTAGAAGCAGTGGTTTTTCCATCAGTTCAGTTCTTTTCATGCAATTCTATAAAATATGCAAATTCTCTTAATTTACTTCACCAGTGTATATGAAAACAGTGATTCGTCATCGAACTCACCTGAGGCTCAGCTACCAGATGGGAATTGTGATAGCGATGACGAAATTTATACTGAATAAATGTTGATTTTTTTCAATAACTTCATGCAATAATTTTTCTTTGAAGGGATTTATATTCATTTTAAGTAACCACTTAAGTTTAATTTTATGATTACTTTTCTATAAGCCTTCATTTCCCCTAATTGTCAATGTCAGAATATTTAAATTTGGTAGCGCGCTTGAAGGAATGCAAATTCTACCAGTGGGAGAAAGAGGTTTAAATACTGAGTTAAGGGAAAGTTAGAGAGGGTGGCAAGCACTGTATTTTGTAGCGTGAGCTTCTGATTCTGCATTTATTGCTGGTAAAAGTGGCGTAAGAGCTATTACTTTGCTGCCACGAGACTTCAACGCGGTTTTGGGGTAACAGGATTATCTGAGCCCTGGTAGAAAAACTCTACTCTTTGTTAATTTCTTTGAATTTTTAGTTTAGTTCTGGTTAGCTGAGTTAACGCCAAAGTGAGGCGTAGTTTGTTAGCGTCAAGTCGACGCTTGTGAATTTTAAAGAGTTTTTATAAAGGGTTCTTTTAACCCTCCTCCTGCCTGGTTTCTGCACTTACTTCAGTTGTCATTCCAAAAGTTGAACAAGGGGATGTCCCACTTGGCACCCGAATTTCTTACCTAATCCGATTGCCGACAATAAAAAAATGCAGTCCTCCCCACAAGACTCATAAGTTGCAGGCTCTATGGTGACCACCCCTTTGGATGGGTCTGGTTTCCTAATACAAACAATTAGAGCGTCTAGCAAGCCAGCAGTGGTGTGCTACGGAAAGAATTCCGTCATTTCATTCTTGGAAGCCCTTGATAATCACTTCCAGTTGCATCCCGTACCCAAGAGACAGAAAGTAGCAATTGCGTCGAGCGCCCTCCGAGGACAGGAGGAGTCATGGGGCAAAGGAATTGGAAAATTTTTACTTGGCGAAGTCGGAAGCCTCACCTACAATTTTGAAAACTTCAAAGTGGCACTCTTAAGGCCTTCCCGATAGTGTAAGATCGTGCGAAACTCGAAGACGAATTTTACAGCTCCTACCAAAGGAAGATTGACAATCTCACAGAGTTTATTTTACGTAAATTCAAGTTAGTAAATATGTTATACGGAAGGAAGTCGGATAATGAAGTCATTGAAATACCAAGGCTGTTTTCCGGAGTACAAGATTTCATGGAGCTGAGAAACCCACGAATGCTCCAAGAATTATTCGAATAACCCTGAAATTCCAGAACCGAAAAAAAGCAGAAAGCTCCAAATTTCCTACCCAGAGATATCAACAGCAGTTCTTCCGACAGTGAAGAAGTGAATTTTCTTTTCAACACCTTATCCCCCACTTTAAAATAGGATTCGAGACGTTTCCTGTCGTAAATTTTCTGCCGCTTTCTTGCTACATCGGATTTTTTCAAAGCTTCATCAATCAGCTTTTGAATATTTGCCTGTTTAAATTCTGGTTCTCGCTCTTGAGCAAAAAAAAGTTTGTCTGAAAGAGTCAATATCTTCCTACCCGGAAATAATTCAGCTGGCGTTTTACCCGTTGTATATGCTTGGCAGTTATTAAAGCATAGGTTAGTTCATCAACGAAGCCATCCCAGCGTTTATGATAATTTTTAACTTAACTTCCAATTATTTTAACAATGTTTTTATTAACTCTTTCCGCGATGTTTGCTTGTGGTCTGTATAGGACCATTTTCATATACCGTATGTCAAGCCCTTTACACAGGTTCTCAAAAATCTGATAAATCTAAATTGCCTACCATTATCGCTTATTATATTTAACGGTGCACCATATTTTAAAATATACTTATGTAAGAACGCATTTGCAAATATTTTAGCCGACGCTCGCTTTAGAGGAATTATTTTTACCCACTTAGAAAAAATGGTCTGCAATAACAAAGAGATATCGGTTTTTATTTAATTCGCTTTGAGGAAAAGGGCCAAGAAGTTCTATTCCAAGGGTCTCGTTAGGAAAAGACGCACGAATACTATTTAGATACCCGGCCGGGCTATAATTAACGTCGTTAATTAACTTATATAACTTACAGGACCTGACATACGCTGTTACTACCTTCTGTAGTCGCGGAAAATACACCACCATGCGTACTCTATGCACCGTTTTTCTCACCCCCAAATGATCGGCTGTGGGGCTGTCATGAAGTTCTTGCAAAATACTCAGCCGTAGTGTGTCGGGGATGGCTGGTTTCAGCTCGTGGTTTTCATTTGTCGATTTAGTATAGAACAATAGATTATCTAGGATCTCGTAATTTCGGACCCTATTTCTAATTGCAGCAAGATCTACATGTTCAAAATTATCTGGATCCTTTAAATCAGCCGATCCAGAATTCGGTAATAATAGATATTACCGAATTCTGGATCCTTCGGCAATTCAGCTATAATTGTTTCCCGAGAATTTGAAACTTTAGAAGTTAGCATAGCACGCTTTATTCGGTCACCATTTTCATCCAGTTTAATTCTTGACAAGGCGTCGGCCACTGTATTTTCCTTTCCGGGCGTGTGCTTAATTATTAAGTTGTATTCTTGTAAATTTAAGGTCCATCTAATTAATCTAGGAGTTAAATTCTTTCCTGAATATAATCTGCCTACGGCCGCATGATCTGAGTAGATTGTAACTGGGGCTTTTCCAAAGTTTACCCTAAACTTCTGAACTGCCATTAACACGGCTAATATTTCCCTTTCTGTCGCTGTGTAGTTTTTTTGTGTCTGACCTAAATTTTTGCTGAAAAATGACAAGGGGTGCCCTTTTTGTATTAAAACTGCACCCACGGCGTAATCTGAAGCATCAGTCGGGATCTCCATGTTCTCGTCCCCTTACGGGATTTTTAATACTGGGGCATTAATTAGAGCTGTTTTCAATTGTTCAAATGCGGTGTTTGCCTCCGCTATCCACGCAAACTTGGATTTCTTTCGTTTCAAAACTAACAAGAGGTTCGACAATATCGGCAAAATTTTGAATAAACGAACTGTAATATGAGTTGAAGATGATGAAAGTTTGTTAGCCGTATTTGCCGTAATATAATTTTTTATTCCTTTTATTTTAGAATCCTCAGTCTCGATACCCTCAGCTGAGATTATTGTACCCTAAATATCGCAATTCTTTAGTAGCGAATTTACATTTTGCGGCATTAATAGTTAAACCTGCTTCTTTTAATAATGAAAAAACTTCGTGGAGATCTTCCCCGTCAATAGTGTCACTAGTTATGATGATGTCATCGAGATAAATCACAGTGGATTTTCCTAGAACGGGAAGCAGAATTATGTCCATAGCGCGTTGAAAAGTTGACGGGGCTTCGCAAAGCCCAAACGTCATGCATAAAAATGCATAAGTACCCGATTTTGTAATAAACGCTGTTTTATTCACACCTTCTGATTTCATGGCTATTTGAAAATAGCCTGAAGTAAGATCAAGAGTGGTCATATATTTAGTACACCTAATTTTTCGTATTATTTCTTCTATTACCGGTAAAGGGTAAACAGGGAATTTAGTCATGATGTTACGTTTTCGGTAGTTAGTCGCAAAACGATAAGCTTTTGGACCCGAAAGGGGCAAGTTATTTCTCTTTCTGCGTAGCACAACTGGGCTAGCGTATTCACTATTGATGGGAATAATTATTTTATCCCTTAACATTTGTTCTATATCATGTTCTATTATTGCTTCTTTTTCCTAATCATATCGATAAGGTTTTGCTTTACAAGGTTACTTGATTTTAGTTCTATCGCACGGCTAACAATTTGTGGATTCCCTGCCTTCTCAGAAAATAACGTATTAAATTTACTTACGAGTTTTTCCAGCTTAGCTCTTTCATTTTGTTTTAGATACTGCAGATCGATTTCAGAAATATTTACTTCTTCCATCACATTTGGCACCATATCCAAGAAAATTGAATTTTCCGCAAAGTTCATTGTGGCATTCGCCGCCCTAAGGAACTCTGTACCTAGAATAACGTTATTTTGCAAATTTTTAACAACAAAAAACAGAACTTTCAAAACTTCCTTTTTTACCTGAACGTTTAATGATAACTTCCCGACACATTCACAAACTTTCCCTTGCGCGGCAACTATTTCTGTGATACCATTTTTAAACAATCTTATTCTCCTGGAAATTTCTATAGTAGAATTTTTGGCTTAAAAAATTTCCTTGTGCGCCTGTGTCCGAGAGTGCTTCTACTGGTACGTCGTTCACAAGAACCTGGATTACCGGTAGTTGAGAATTCTTGACTACCACGGTATTTACTTACAACTTTGACGGATTTTGCGACGCACAGGGGATCTCAAACCTCAATTTCTTAGACCCCTCTATTCGTTTAAAGTCTTCTTTCCTCCTGATGTTTTCTGGGTGCGCTATCGGTCTTTGGTTTTACCGTTTTATCCCCTCAGAATCCTCTTACTGGCCCCCGAGGGTGATACCGTCCCCCGTTGACAACCAATGGTCTAGGTCTAGACGCTCTGTGGTGTCAATTTGATATTTCTTTCTTTGATAGCTGCTGGAATATGCACAATTGCTTTTACTTTTACATTAACTTTGCGTTAGCCATAAGCATGATTGGTGATTTGGAAGTAATGATGACATGATTGAATGATCATATTAGCATGATAAAAGCCAAACAAAAAAGGGGGGAGTACTGCTAGTTATTTACAGGAGAAGAGTATTATTTATTTTGGGAGAAAGCTAAGGAGAAGATTTTTGGAAAATCACTGAAACTCTATGAGTTACTACCAAGATATGATGATATAAGAACTGGAAGTGAGGGGAAACTCATGTACTAATTAAAATGAAATATTATAAATATTATTATAAAATATAATTGAATTAATATTGAATTATAATAAATAATTGTATATTGAATTATAATATAATAATTGAATTAATATTGGATTAATTATAATATAAATTGAATTAATATTAAATTATAATAATAATTAATTAATACTGAAATAAATACTATTATTCATAATAATAAACAAGTTTTGACTATGTATTACATTTGGAGAGAGAATTTTCACAAAATTAAGATCTATACGACAGTCCGACTAAAGGATGAAAGAGAATGATGAAAACGTTACAGTGTAAATTGTTATGCTATATTTAAGTCTATGTGATTCTTGTCAAAAAAAGGAGGGGAATCTCATTTTTAAATCAATTAAAAGCAAATATATTCACTTTGAGATATCAGATTGATTCCACTGAAACAAATTCACAAACGCAATGATATATAAATCTACTATATTATATATTTCTAGTGTAATCATTTAATACTTTTAATAAAATTCTAATACCTATCTCCTTCTAAGTAATAGCAATAAAAATAACATGAGAAAGTCATACATACGAATTTATATCACACCTTATTTACTGTTACTATTTTTTTATTGAACCTCTCCTGAGATGCAAAGATTAATATTCCTGAGATGCAAAGATTCTTTTTTTTAATTACCTTCCTTTGCGCGCCCATCGAAGCATTATGTATGTATGTGTAAATGCATTGCTATAGCCAAACTGCCAAATGCTAGTTTTGAATTTCTGAGTAGAAGGTAATGATCGCTTCAGCGTAGAGGTTCTCAACCAGGGCAGAAATTTCCCCTTGGGAAGAATTTCATAGTTTCGGGACGAGGATATGGTCAAACTTTTATCTAGCTGTTCAGTATTTAGTTTCCGTTTGTGAATGTAAACAAAAGTACTTTAATTGAAGTTTTGGTGTTTTTCAACATTTTCTCTACTTTTCGTTGTTTATTAAATGAAACACTTTAAAAAATAATCTAAATCTAAATAAATGCGTATGTATAGGAATTTCTGCTACCGGTGAAAGTGGTGCATGGAGAAAAAAGGTGGAGAACACCTTCTTAGTGATTGCTCGTGCTTTTCGTTTCACTAATAAAACGCTTTATTTTAAGCCGCCCAAACGGGGGCGTCTGACTGCTGTAGCAAAGAGTCCGGATTCCAATCGCGAAGAAAGCATGGATATTTGTAAATGCATAGGGTCTGTGTGGCATGGGTGTAGTCTAAATATGTAGCAAGCCAAAAGTCCTCTTCAGAGGTTGGTGATTGGGGAATAGGGATGCTGTCTCTCAAAACTGGGGACGGAAATGAACTAAAGTCAAGTCGGGCTCTCAATTATATGGCGCTCAAGGCTCTTGGCAATTATAAGCGCATTTGACTCCTTGCCACGATGAATGTCGTGGGCTTGTGCTGACTTTGTCGGAGAGGTGAGACTGGTAACAACAACCACATCTATTAAAGACGGCAGATCCCATTCGAGCTTCGAACTTCCAACTGGTAGGACGCCTTTTTCTTCTGCTCCCTGCAAACGACGAATATACCGGTTTCGTGTGCGTGAGTGACTCTCGCCTCGTGCTTCTAGTAAGCCTAATTCGGATTACCACACGATGAGTGGCGTCGCTTCGCCCTTGCCTGTGAATAAGAATTCTACCATTTCGGATAAACCCTTAACCTCGGCTGATGTTATTGTTCTGGATGCAAATAGTGGTCTTAATATTAAGGACATTAAACTTGTGATTACTACATATGGAATTAATTATGGTGATCTGCTTCGGAAATATTCACATGGTCATGAGAATCTGATTCATCTCATCCAGCTAAAAGAGCGGATTACTAAGGACTTTAGTGGCGAAATAGCTTTCTTCCAACGAACGAAACAAGACTTCAAAGGCTCCTTGGAAATACGTGCAAGATCTCTTGATTTGCAGCATCAATAGGCAGAGCGAGTCATGAAATATATTCCATGTAAGATTGTTTTTTAGGTTCTCTTAGTGGTGAACGTGTTAACACTCTAAAAAGATCTATTTCATATGATAATATTCATATTACTTCCGAAAATGTTACTATAAGTCAGGGAGGGACAAACTACGGCCCGCCGGAAGGTTCTATCCGGCTCGCGGATAGAATTTTAATTTGCCGGTCAGAGGCAAATTAAAAGAAATATTCATATATTATATATCCATCTCCTTTGGGTTAGGTTAGGTTATTCAATTATGGCAAAGCACACGAGGGCTATCTGCCTAAAGGGAGGGATGCCTTCGTGGAGGACTTTCTAAGGGAAACTGGCTCGTATACACGTTACACATGGGGAAAACCACGAAAACGCCCATGCAGCCAGCCCGTTCGCGGGATTCGAACCTCAGACCGAACTACCAGTGTTCAGCGTCTTTACCGCTCGACCGCTGGTGGGCCCTTTTCTACTTTGTTTAAATATTATATTTTTTTCCTTTTTTTCAAAGAGCTGGTAATCTGTTTACATTCTCTATTTTTGTTCTACAAAACATAAATCGAAGGAAATAGCAAACACAGGCAGTTTTCAATCGGTAAAGTGTTAAAAGCGGAAGGTATTTGTTAGTTATAGCTGTAGATTGGCGCCAACAAGCGTTATCTTTTTCTTGTGGAGCAGACATATGGGAATTCAATATAGGTGAATTAGACCTCACATGTGGCAGACTGCGCATTTTAAGCTCCATCTAGCGGCTTTTTCTTTTGGCGCGAGTTCTAACATTATTGATTGCGTGTTGAAAGATTGTGGACATATAGCGTCATTGTGAATAGTGGTGAAATTATTAAAAGTATAGCGTAGCTAGTGCTTGTTTGGGTTATTCGTAAAATATTTCAACCCCAAAATGGCTACTAAAAAACGTAAAGTTGATTCAGAGTGCCGCGCTTTTAATGATGAATGGACATGGAAATATTTTTTTTTCAGTTGTAAAAGATAAACCAGTGTGTCTTATCTGCAATGAAGCTGTAGCAATCTTCAAATAATATAACATTTGCCGTCATTTCACATCTAAGCATAAGAATTCCAATTACGAAGCAATGTCCGAATATGAAAAAAAACAAAATGCAGAAAGTCTTTGTAAAAAATTATCAGGCCGGCAAAATTTTTTCAAGAAGGTAAACAGTATTCAAGAAGCAGCTACACATGCAAGTTACATTGTAGCATACAATATTGCTAAAAATAATAAAGCTCTCAGTGATGGGGAGTTCGTTAAACAATGCATACTCCAAGTTTGTGATGTTTTATGTCCAGAGAAGAAAAATAACTTTGAGACTGTAAGCTTATCTCGAAAAACGGTGACTTCTAGAATGGAAGCCATCGATCAAAATTTGACATCACAATTAGAGTCAAAGTTTGGCCAGTTTAAATTTTGTTCCATAGCTATGGATGAAAGCACTGATATAAATGAACGTGCTCAATTAGTATTATTTATAAGAGGTGTTGATGAGAACTTTGAAATTATTGAGGAACTGGCGTGCATGCGTTCTTTAAAGAGAACTACAACGGGATATGATATTTTTCGTGAATTTCAGGAAGGGCTTTTAACTTTGAAAGTGCCTATAACAAATTTATTTATTATTACGACCGATGGAGCACCAAATATGACAGGAAAAAATATCTGGATTTCTTGGACTCTTTAATCAAAACTATCCCGGGAACAATGTTGTTTTTCTACATTGTGTTATACACCAAGATGCTCTGTGTAAATCTGCATTGAATATGAAACCCGTGCTTGATACAGTCGTGAAGCTTGTAAATACTATTCGATCTCGTGGGCTTACTCACAGGCAATTTCGAGATTTTCTTCAGTCAATGCAATCTGAATACTCTGATGTACTGTATTACACGAAAGTAAGGTGGCTTAGTGCAGGATGTGTTTTCGAGCGAGTTTGGCAGCTGAAAGACGACATTGTGTCGGTCTTCCATGAGAAACAGTGTTCTGCGGAGTGCGAAATGTTAGAAGATACAAAATGGCTTTCAGACTTTGCATTTTTCACAGATCTTCTTTGTCATATGAACAACTTGAATGTCAAGATGCAAGGGAAAAATCAATTTATCGACGATATTTGGTCACATCTCAAAGCTTTTAAACTAAAACTTAATATGTTTGCTGGGCAGCTAGGTAAGAACGACTTATCTCATTTCCCGAGGTTAAATTCAATACCCTCAGTAAATGAAGAGAACCTTAAGAATTATGAAGATAGCTTGAAAAAACTGCATTTTGAGTTCGAACGCAGATTTCAAGATTTCAGTGCCATTCAAGCAGAATTGGATATTTTTACCATGCCATTCAACGTAAATTGTGAAGCAGTGAGGTCAGATTTGCAGCTTGAATTAATTGAGTTGCAATCTAACAATCATCTCAAGCAATTGTTTCTAAATATGCCAAAGTTAGAGTTTTACAAATCATTATCGAAAGTAAGTTTCCCAAATTTAATATCTCATGCCCAGAAAATCAGTGCTATGTTTGCTTCATCTTATATATGTGAACAAGTGTTTTCAACTATGAACCTTAGAAAGAATTATTTCAGAAGTAGACTGACAGATGAGCATTTAGCCTCGTTCCTTAGAATCAGTACATCTCACTTCGAACCTCAATATAAGGAACTTTTAAAAATGAAATCGCAATTTCATTCATCTCATTAATATATTAAATTGTAATACTTGTATATTGTTTTTAAAATTTTAGAAAAATTCATCTTGACCCGCCAAACTTTATTTTTTCGATTTTTGGCCCGCGATCGAAAACGTTTGCCCATCCCTGCTATAAGTGATAATGCTATTCCTAGTGCCAGTCATCCCCTTACAGGCTCGGTAAACGTTAAGAAACGTGATTGAGTCTAAGGATAGTGACGAGTTTTAGCAACTGGATAAAACCACGAGACCCGGTAAAATTATAAAGCGTAATGTTGATTTAAAATTACAAAATAGACATGAACAACTTGCTAATGAAAATGATAATAGCAGTGAAAATGTTGATGATTCTGTAAATGATACTGAAATGTTAGAATATCAGAATGGACAAGGTAACTCATTCTCTCCCTAAACTCAGGCCCTAAAGTCAGGGCCAATAATGTTCCAACTGGGAATCAAATTTTCTGATTTTGTGAAAATTTTAAAAACGGAAACTAAATCTGATTTTACAAGCAAATTCAGTGGCGAATTTCTTAAGGTGTTTCTGAAAACTGACTCTGATCATAGAATAATTTCGCGTTATTTGAATGAAAGTGTAATAGATCATCATGTCATTACATCTAAAATAGAACGACCTATTAAGGTTGTATGTAAGGGACTTCCTGATGATACTACAGTAGATGAAGACGAATTCAAAGCATTGGGATTTGAGGTAAAGAAAGTGGAAAATATAGTTCGGCTAAAAACAAAGGCCCCAATGCCCATCCATCAAATTCAAATTATGAATGAACCCTGCGTGGAGAGGATATACGACATAGTAAATATTATGGATTTTAATGTAGAAATTGAAAGTTAAAGGGGGAGTAGTACAGTGTCACATTTGTCAGCACTTTAACCATTCTTTCGAAGTCTGTAAGCTCAAACTTAGATGTGTTAAATGCGCTGGATAGCATGAAACGGAAAACTGTACAGCCAAGCGTCTGGATATGGTAAACTGCTTCAATTGTGGCCTGATAGGACATAAGCCAACTGTCATGAGTGCCTAAATTTCCTTCGAGAAATGTAGCTAACAATACTAGTAATGTTCCTGTAACAAAACCTAAAGTAAATGTTAATGTAAATACTTCTGTAATTATTCCTGGAATATCTTATGCTAATGCTGTGAAAAATCAAGTGCCTACTAATATTCCAAATGCTTTGAGTGAAAATAATCATATTGTTAAAAATAATATTAGACTTAAAACTAGGTCTAAGCACAATGAGTCTACGTTTGGGCTATTATTAGAAATATTTAAAGATGATAAAAATTGTTCCGTAAATTAAAATGTATGTTTAATGGTATTTCGCTGTTACAAATAATTAGAAAAATTTCTTCTAGTCTACCTGAGTTACATGAGACAGAAAATACGATTGATAAACTGTCTGTACTTTTTCTCAATTTTCGAGGATATTTTCAGTTCCAATGTAAGTAATAATCATGACTAACTGTATAATAATTTTAGTATCATTACATGGAATTCTAATGGATTGTCACAAAAGATTAATGAACTTCGGGACTTTATAGATAAGTACTCCCCCGATATCATTTTCATACAGGAGCATAAGCTTAGCCCTAATCATTCTATTCATATAGTTAATTATAATGTTTATAGGTGCTTCAGGTGTACTGCAAAAAGCAGAAATCATGCGGGTAGCACAGCTGTCCTTATCAAACTCTGCATTCCTCATTACTCTGTTAGAATTCTACAGCTTTTAGCCGTTGCGGCCACAAACAGTTGCACTCTCAACAAATACTTCTTTGACATACACATTTAATTTCCACCTATATTCCCTCAAATCGGAACCCCATAAATATACGAACCGATTTGAATACTTTACTCACACTTGGAAACCGTATTATCATAGGTGGCGACTTTAACGTTAGACATCGCGCCTGGAATTGCTACAACTCAAACAGCAACGAACACGGAATTTACGATTGAGCCAACTCGGCTGCATTACGCATAGCAGCTCCAAAAAACTCGAATACGATATGGTACTGGGCCTTCAGAAATTATAGATTTCTTCCTGATCAGAAATGCCAGTGATCCAATGGATGTTTCTGTGCTAGATGAGCTCTTCTCTGACTATAATCCGGTCAGAGTTCTCCTGGACATCAGCTATTATATCACACCAGTCAAAAGAGCCATTATTACTGACTGGCTTAAGTTTGCCAAAGCTCTAAACAACATGCATTACACACTGCCAACAGAACATAATGAGAGTGACATTGATAGTTTGGTTAAGGACTTTACGGATTCAATATTACATACCCACAGAAATGCCTGTAAAATTATCAAAACTTCCAAACCCAAAAGAAGTATGGAACCTAAGTACACAGTCCAGTCACATTAATGTGACCACCACGTACTTTCCATGTCAGAGTTAAATAACCAATCACAGAAGGCAGGTGGCAACACAGTGCAGTTGAGCGTATATAAAGGGTGTGTGAGGGCTTCGGAAAACATTTCAATCGTTGGCGTAATGCAGAAACGAAGCGATTTATCCGACTTCCAAAAGGGCATGATCATTGGCTTTCGGGCCAAGGGTGGAAGCATTTCCGAAACGGCTGAGTTTGTGAACTGTTCACGTGCCGCCGTGGTAAAAGTGTACCGTGCATGGCAAAATGGGACTGTCCAAAATCAGCGACGTGGCAAATGTGGTGCACCACGGGCCATAGATGACAGAGGCGAACGACGGTTGCGGAGA
>KK117735.1:26117-123374 GCA_000611955.2 Stegodyphus mimosarum
TTTTAATCTAATTTTTGAATAAAGTGTAATCTAAAGTAGTAAAACGCAACAATACATCCCCCTAAAAAAATTGCAGAATGAAAAACTAGAATGTAAAACAAGAAACAGGTTGAATATTTTTCAACGAATCGATTTAAAAATTAAATTAAGGAATTTTGTCCCAAACATTAAAAATATGAATCTATACTTCAAGCGCTAACCATGATAGTAATTAAAATCGAAATTTTGTGCAATCAGAATATCTGTTATTAGTTTATATTTGTAAAACTAAAAATAATAATAATACAAAAATTAATTAAATAAAAATCTAATAAACTATTTTTCCCACTATTTTATTCACATTTTTAATCTAATAGTTACTTTTAAGTTATTTATGTGCAATTATTTGTCTTATGATAACGTTGTATACTTTATATTATACAAAAAAGCGTAAGGGTCCAGTGAAGAAAACCATCCCTTTAAATGGGGTCGATACAAAAAAAAGTTTGGCAATCCCTGTTCTAGATAAATACGATTTTCATATTTCATACTTCAAAAATTTTTGTTCGAAAATGTTTGGATTAACTATGACTGAACAGTTAAAAAAACGACTTGTTTTAACGAGACAATATTTTTAAACTGCAGTCTCCTGCATACGATTGTGTTTCCTTACTATGCTATTATATTATTTCAAAAATTCATGGTATGCAAGTTCATATGTAGATATACATTAAAATATTTCGAAACCCTGCTGATTTTATATTTAATGTGAAATATGCATTACGTGCTCTGCACAAAATTTGCTCATCGATGTGAAAATAATAAATTAATTACTCCACTCGAGATGGTATATTTTTAGTTATTTGTATCAGCTGGAAACGCTGTTATCATAGTTTGTTTTGTAATAATCACGCTGCATTTTATCAGCTGTAATTTGCATAATTTCATCCAGTATAAACAAAACCACTGTATTGTCAAATTGAAAAATAAATACATTATAACAACGTTCAAATATTAGTCTTACTTTTTGAACTCATGATCAAAAATATTTAATAGAATGAACATAGATTTGAATTAGCTTATCGTCTATTTTAAATCTCTTCATATTTTAACATGTGAGGCAATAATTACGATTAAGAATTTTAAGATTTTTTATGAGACATGTCTACGCAAAAACACTTTTTAATAGTATTATAGAATAGGTGTAATTTAGCTGCAAATTTTAATGTGGATGTATTTAGACATATATTAATGCCTTTCAAAAAGATTTGCCAAATTCTATCAGTTTAGTTTGAAAAAACATTCATTTGAAGAATATATAGTTTTAACGCCTTCAGTGTAAAAAAAACAGAGCAATGAAATTTTATTACATGATTTAAGTATTATTTTTACTTGAAAAAAAAGGCAAGCATTTGTAAAATTTTCACTGGTTTATGTTTCGGCTAGTAAAATTCAGAATCTTTACATATTATTTAGTTTCATATAATTTACATATTAATTAATTTTATTTAGTTTCTTATCATAAGCGCACGACTCTCAAAATACTGCGAACTTAATTACGCTTGTTAGATTTTATAGTGAATGCATTATTAAATTTGGATATATTCATCTTTAAAAATCTGAGAATAAGTGCAAACAAATACATAACTTTTTTTTTATTTCTCATTTTCAATAAAACAGTATAAACATTCCTATATGTTCTCAGGAAGAATGATAACAATCTAAAGTTTCATGCACCTTTGTTTACCCATCTAAATGACTGAAATCACATAATATAAACGTTTGCCCCAAAAACATGTTTATTGGTAAGATACCACATATTACAGCACTTATCAAATATTTTACTTGCTAATTAAGCTCTTACCTATAAAACTGTATAAATACATTCATATAAATTTACATTTTTAAAACGAGTTAATTCCTATAGATTTATACGCAGTCGTTACAGCAAAATTCTACAAAATTTGCAGATAGTCGATAAAAATATTCTTTGGTTTACAAGAAATTAAAAAAGGCTTTAAAGGATGATTTATCAAATACCTTTTTTAAAATTAAACTATGAATAATTTATGAATATCATATTAAACCATCATAATAAACATAATATACGTATTACACAGAAACTTAAATTCATATATTGTGCAGTAACAAGATGTTGAAACAATATATTGAAGTGGACATGTTGACCTACTAAATTTTTAGCAAAATACATCAATAATAAAATTATATAACAACAAATAGCGCAAAGTCGAAGCACACATTTTCGAAGAATAATTTTCACGAGCTTCTAGTAGCCAACATTGCCTCTAGCGTTTGATGTAATTCCTGTTTCTTAAAGTGTTAAGATATAAGTTTGGAATATTACTTTTCCCATGAAATCAAATCTTTTGCACCGTTTAAACAATCGATAGCCGAAATTTTAAAAAAGAAATACTGAAATGTTTTCAAGAGCTTAAAAATAATATATTTCTGATTTTATCTTCTGTTAAGAAAATTTATAAATTCAGATATTTAAATGAAATTTATAATAGTATAAAATTAAATAAAGTTATTTTTTGACATTTGAAAAAAGTTATAAATGTCCCATGACACATACTGATTATTAAGACAGGTTTCATCCTAATAAATAATAGCAATTACTAGAATGCAAACAATGATTTTTGTTTGTTATTGATATAAGAAAGGGAAGTTGATAAACTCTCATATGCGTCCACACATGGTTCCTAAATCTGAGATAAAATTGTCACATTAACACAAGCAATTTAAATAAAAAAATATTGATTAAATTTTCGTAAAAAGAAAATATATAGAAAGAAGAAAAGAAAAAATTCCTTTGAACAGGTAATGAGATCGAAATCTCTTTTTTAAATTACTTTTTCACTCAGAATAGCTTACATCTTCTTTAGATATAGACGATTTTCAATTACACTTCTAAAATTTGACTATTTTCCTAACTATACATTATTCGAAATTGTATTAACTGGAAAAAATTGCTACGGTTATAGTAAGTTTATATGAATCAACTGTAAGCTTAAAAATAACAAATATCGATGTTTCTTCTTATTGAAGCAAAATAAACTAAGTAACTCTTACGAAAATATAAGTTTTCTCCAGCGATGAGAAATGTATTTGCAATACTTCAAAAATATAAATTAGTATTACAACTAAAGTTAAATCCGACAAAAAATTTCAAGTTAAAATTAACATCGCAAAAATTCTGTATTTCACTTCATTTTTAAATTGTTTTATTTCAAGAAGTGTTCGAAACACACTACAGTAATTTCAAATTTCATTGAAAAATGTATTTCGTTTTCCTTTTAAACTGGAAAATATGTATATATATATATATAGCACTTCTAACTTTTCAATTACAACTGATGCTTTCGGTTTCGAAATTCATTTTTTTCCAAAATTTTTATATATCTAATCAGTTCTTCAGAATTCATTGAAAACTGATAACAGTAAAATTAAACGAAACAGTAACAACATATTCTGATATCACTCACTTTAAGACGTAGATAATGTTGAAAAAAATTGCATATTTTTCCTTAAACAGATACGGTCGTAAACATTAAATATTTATACGATTTTCCCCTGAACAGCACTTACGATGAAAGGTATTAATATAAATATGACTATTATGCTTTCTTTACCTCAGGAATAAATTAACATAAAGCCAATTCTTAGTTATTTCATTTAACATGATATAAACTTCTTCAAAAATTTTATATTGCTTCTTAGTAGATTTAATATAACCTTTTAAAATCATACTACACTAATAAACTAAATAAATAATCATCAATATACTTTGGAAGCAGACAAATAAATCTTTTTGCTAAAACTCATTTCTCTGACGATCTGTATACGGAAAATACAACAAAGCAGTCTGGATAACTCATATAAAAATAATGGTGGTAATTTATGCATAACACGAAATACAGATAGATTAATAATAGATTGAGATAATGGTTTGTTTAAGAAATCAGTTTGTATGACATTAAATCAAAACAAGACATATTCAAATAGGAATTAATTTATATCTCGCCAAAGCAGTACTGCAAGTACATTGAATTTATTTTCATCAAATAGACAGTTCATCAAATAGACAGATGCGAAGTTAAGCTATGATGAAACAGAACAAATCCCAATATTCATTAACAAATACATATCAGTGCACTTTGTCATCCTTAAATACAAAGTAATGAATAGTTATGTACAGTATGAAATAGTGTCAGTTAAAACTTATAACAGTACCTAATTTAAATCGAAAAAAATGATATCTTCAGATGTTAATTGCAAATCAAGACTAAAATAACTATATGAAATTTGAAACCATAATTAAAGCTTTTCAGTATACTTCAGAAAAAATTTAAAAGTAGATTTTATTCGCAGGCATTCTTTTATTGATTTTATAGTATTAAATATTTAAATAGCTTTCTGTAAAGGACAAAAGTATAGAATACAATGTAGTTCAGTCAGGTATAGCAAATTTTGTTTTACAAAAATAACATAAAACTCAATAGTATGACATTTCTGTGCAACATATACACATAAAAATGTTTACTTTCACCATAATTACAGAAATCTGACTAGGGTACTTTTTGGTTTGAGTAGGATTCTCACAGAACTTGAAAAATCGTTTTCAGTGTATATTTTATAGAAATATTTATGTAAATGTGTATTATTATAAAATTTTTATAGGAAGAAAATGTAAATATTTCTGTAATAATATATTTCACGAAAAAAAAGATAAAATGTAAATTGATTTTGCAATATATTTATACTTTACACCAATATTTAAATTAGTTTTGTAATTAAGTAAATTTCGATAATAAATAATCTAGGCCAACTCTATAATGAATCTAACACTAAAGAATCAAAAGACAGTTATTCGGTTTCACAAAATTATGCTACTTAATTAAATTTAAATATTACACTAATAGCATATTCTAAATATAATAATTGGCTCCACTATTAACGAAAATAATATATTTTAAAGAGGCCAATCTAAAATTCAAAATGTCACAGCGACAGGATAAGCATACAAAGATGAAACTTCACCTTAATCAGAAGGAAAAAACACCTTTCATTGAGTACGAAACACTCGTTTATGAGTTACTCTGTAAGCAGTCTTTTTCTCTTAAAAGGACTTTAAGATAAGGATTTTAGCATAATGAATACTAAAAATATCATTTTTAACTTATGAATGATCCCCTCTAAGTTCAAATAATTAGAATAAGAAATAACCTATTGACATAAGAAACGGATGTTAAAGATGCAAGATTTGAACACCTGATTTCTATAGTCGATCCTAGTTACAACGCAGACGGAATACAGCATTTTGTATTTATTGAGCTCAGTTTTTGTTAACAAAGCGAACAACTCAAACTCGACTCTATTCCTAAGAAAAGTAGTTAATGATCTTCAAATTCATAAACTTGATTAACAGGGCTTGGCAGAGCAGACGCTTGAACATTTAGTTTTCACATCAATAATTTGAATTTCATAGTCGCTGTATTCCGAAGAGAAAAAATAGCTTGAATATTATATAACATAATATAATACTGAATATTATAGCATAATATAATTATAAAACTAAGCTGATATTTAATAATAATAAATGCGGCGAATTTTTTAAATTTCAATATTCGCTTCATCAAGCATAGTCACTCTTTATTTGGAAGAAATTACAGCAACAAATTAGATCAAACTAAAGAATTTCTTAGCAACAGAACTAACCTATAATTTTTAGCACAGTTTATCATAGAACGCTATATAGAAAGTTACATTCTGCAGTTTACTATAGACTATTACATAGAATGCTACATTTCGTAAAATATATTGACTTCTAAAAGGCTTGCATGTTTTAAATCATAAAAATGGTAAGAAAAAGTGCTTGCATTGTAAAGCAGTTTAATGCTAATTATTGTCCATTTAAGTAAATTATTCTTAAATTCCAGTATTTTATTTACAATGCCACTGATTTTCCACTGTTTTTCTTACACATGAACTTCCCGTGTAAGTTAACTCATATTGAATAACAATAATAAGTTTAGAAACGGTCAGGGCCTGATTAGGGCCCAGATCGAGAAGGGCTGGACCTAAGATCTCAGGTAATAAGGCCCAGTTGTCCTATAATGTTTTTCTTTTGTAAAAGTGGATTTTAAGGGTTTCGCACCTAGGGTGTCAAACTGGCTTAATCAGGCCGTAGAAACGATTGAAAATGAGAAAGCACTCCAGGACTACCAACATAGTATGAATTAATGGAGATTTTTATCTCTTTTTTTAATTCATGTATATATATATTATATTTTTTGTATTTATTTAGATATTTAGGCTCGTATTCAAAATTCTGCAGTTTAGAGAGCTAGAAGTTTTCGAAAGCTTCCGTCACTGAAGAATCTTGTAATGAAAGAATAACTCACGAACATACCGCTGCTCTTTTGCTATGGAATAACTCCTCAGAAGAAAAATAAATAACAGCATATAGTTGGAGTTGTTGAATATGTATATAGTTTGAGTTTTAACAGAAATACTCTAAAAGTGTTCCATATTCAACAGCTAAAGAAACATTAATATGTATTTTCAGTCTTGAAAGTACTATTTTTGATAATATAAATAAAATTTAAGAGAGCCTTAAAGTCTGTCCTGAAGCAATTATGTATACTTTAAATTTAGACAAGGAGAAAAAAAAAAAAAAAAACCTAGTTTGCAGTAGATAGTTGCTGTATTGATTTTGAGGAAAATTTTTTCTGGGTGCTTGTTCTTGTTCAGGGAAAAAAATTTCCTAATTAAATGTACGAAATTTCTTAATTATATTAACAAACGTGACTTAGAAATCTTTAAAGGTTTGCTTCTATTATGCAAGCTCATGACGAGTTTCGTTATAATCTTTTCTGAGACTCTGCGAACCATTCCTACACAAATACTTGTAAAACCAGAGATTCCGCAGCAAGCATCAACATCCATACTTTGGATAGAATTTAAACTTTTATCGTTACTCTTCCACCTTCGTTTCTAGTCAAATATTTCTCTTCTAATTTCCAGTTGTTTTCTTAGATGTAAGAATAACTTATAACGCCCTATAATACTAACAATTTAGTGAAGAAATTTCCCTTTTTGAATTTTAAAATCAATTTCCTATCAATAGTTTTCTAAGATCTCATTCTGACGTCTTTAATTTATTTTTTATAGCTACAGCAGTCTTTTAAAAATTTACCTTACGTGACTTGAGTTTTAAAAATTCTATAATCATTTTAGAGAATACATGTATTCTCAGTTTTATGATATTCAAATATGCTAATATTTTAAGAAGTTCCCCAGTAATCACATGTGAATCACTATTTTTATACATCGATAACACAAAAATAAGTCTACGCAAAATTTACTTAATTTATGCCTTTTACTTAATCCACTCTTACTTTCATGCTCAGCTTATATTTATCAAGCATGAAATTCTATTCACAAAAAATTTTTGGAAATTACTGTAGTTTTAGGAACATCTCTAATTCTTGATGCTTTTGAAACGTCGAATTAACACTTACGTATTACTAACTTCACCCTTTATTATTCAACAACATTATAATAATGATCATTGTATTAACAAAATACGAAACGCCAGTGTACCATAAAATGAAGATCAGTGGCTAAACCTCCAGTACAGAAGCATAAGCGTATTAAAAGAGAACGTGGATATATTTTGCAAAAAGACTAATAACAGACTTGTTTTGCGGTGCTCTAGAGCAACAAAATAAAAGCATATTGCAAGTATGTTTCAAAAATTAGCTATCTTCACTTTATTATTTTCTTTCACGAATTATTTTATGCTCTTTTTTTTAATTCATTGACGAAAATGTTCTTATTTTTTATAGTTTTTCCGATATTTTACGCATTTCCATCAGTAAAAGGAAAGCTTGACCAAAGGTGGGAAACTGGGTGCTAAATTAACTCTTATATATATAAAGAAAAATGTCGTTCTTATTTCCGTCGATTTTAGCTATGTAATTAATAATTACGCATTCAGAAAAGCAAGCACAGCTTCATATAACTCGCCTTAAGGTGAGGTTCGAACTAATGAAGTTGTTCAATATTCTATATGTCTTTTCTCTTAATACAGAGTTTCTCAGTGGACTTCACAAAAGCACTTAAATAAATATCATAAAAAATTATTTTTCCTAAATGCAACGCAAATTATGCATATTTCTAAACTTTTTAGCAACAATGTTAAGAGAAAGTGCGTCCATTCAAATACCTAAATAAGATTAAATTTCTACTTAAAATTTAAAACAGACTGCTTACGAAAAAATATACAAATTCTTTAATCAATCTTTGTTTGATAAAACTTGGGCCTAAAAATGATGACTTAATCGAAAGTTTATTTTTAAAACTAATACACACTATTTTTTTATTTTTACTTTTTAGGTAAAGAACAAAATTACGCCTAAAGAGAGGGGCGAATATTTTTTACCAAGTATCCCTCCTATAAGAAGATACACGGTAGATAGGTTTCCAGAAAATACCGTGTTACACGAGACTAACAACAAATACAAAATAGAGGGATGCTTTCACAAACTTAAAAACCTTTCTCACTGTTTCCTCATTTAATTCAGACTTTTTACAACGTCAGATGCATTTCCTCCTTTTAACAAACGATTCAAAATTTGTATTTTCATCTGCAAAGAAATAAATTTTCTTTTAAAAGTTCTTTTCTTACTTTCAGACATAATTTGGGATTGAAATATAATGTCGCGATAATTATAAAAACGACAAAGCAACACATGCCCCAAATCTTCTTTTAAAATGTTTTATCAAAACCACAGTAACGTAATTTATGCAATCTTGAAATGGGCATTTGGAACACAAGATAAATATTATGTAAATGATGGGTTTGACTCAATCTCAGAAGGATTTCTATGTAACAGAACGCGAGTATCCCAGAAATTTATTTTGTGTGTAAATAAATAGGTTATGTTCTACACGATGGCGTAATACGTAACTTAATTTTGTGAATGTTTATAATAAAAATCGCGTTATCAAAATATGTACATAAATAAAGTGTTGTAAGAGGCTTTATTAATATTCACTGATGTGCTAGAATGAAACAGTGTTGCCGTGCTAGAAGAGGGTGTCTGCAATTTTCTTATCGCGTAAGAGCGAAACTGTGTTGTAGGAAACAGTGTTATAAGACGGATACTACTTGTCTCAGTAATACATGGAACAACCATTCCTTAAGAAAACAGGATGTCAACTGATATTTTGATTGTTATTCCTCATATTATCACATTTATAGCGTTCCTACTTCAGTATATGATCATATACTTCAATATTGTAAAACTATTGTTAACAGATTATTACATTTTACTTTTCACACAAGTAATAATCACAGTAAGATATTGAGCTACACTCTCTATACTACAAAACTACATCAAAGCAGCAGAAGGTTAAAAAAGGGAAGGGGGATTAACGTAAATAAGAAATCCGAAAATGACACCTACAGTTATATCTTTTACTATCGATGCAAAATATGAATGTTAAGATTCCAATTTTTCTCTTCTTAAAACCTCCTTACAAAGTGCTGGCACTCTTCATACTTAATTTCACTGTGCCTGCAAGCACTTATGCTTTAAAAGCACTTGCACATTCTAAAGATTCTTTAGGATAATATTTTATACAGTAGCTAATTCTTTATTTCTAAGAACAATTTATAAATATATAAATAATCATGGCAAGTTCCAAGCATAAGTGGCATTAAGAATGCTGCGTAATTATTAATTCATACGTGCTGTATCAGTATTAATTGTCTAGGATGTCAAAAATGTTGAGCTTGTGCCTGTATATTAGTGTAACATATTTTATAAATTATTATGCTATAACCATACAGTACAAGATAATAAACTAAGGCTTGTAAGACACAGGCAGTAGTTCGTCAGTAAATACAGATTTTGAGAAATGAAATATTTCATAGGTCTAATTTGCTCTAGCTTCCATGAGGTATACAAGCAGACAACTCTTGTGTGCTTTGCCATATTCAAATAACCAATGAATCCCTGAAATATAAACGAAATAAGTAACAAAATACTAAGAACTTGATGTGAAGGGAAAAATCGCTCCTTTGAAAGACGAACATATTTTTTAAAATTCATACATATTGTGAATAACCTTAAAAGTTACCTTCCTGAACCAAGACAAAGAAGAAAAGCTCAATAAAGTAGCTTTATTTCAAAAGACTAAAAACGTGGTCACAAACCAGTTCTTATTACAAATAGAATGACAATTTTTTTACAAACATTAAAAATTCATCCAGATTTAAACTTTTTGAGATTTTGCAATTTTATTTAAGGTATTGATCAAGAAATAATACAAATTATTTTGCCCGGAATATTTGGATTAATAAAATGCCACATTGCCTGGTAGTTTCTATAAATGGTCCATATTGATAAGACTTTAATAATTCACAGTAATGACACCAAAGACATGCAGTGATGGCTTAAAACTACAGTACAATGATTAAATATCCATGCTAATGAAGAGAGTTTCTTCTTCATAAAATATGTTTAGTCATACTGAAGCATAAAATTTCGTCTTTGTTCTGATGTATAAAAATACTTACAGGAAATTACTCCCTTAAGCTGATTCAAAAGTTTATTGCTTAAGGTATCTTGGGAAATAATTTTAACTTGACTACTTCTTAAACTTTGATTTTTCTCAATATGAATTATTTATTGCACTGTTTGATTTTACTTCACATAAAATTCTAAATTTTTAAAGGCAGAAGGATAATTATTAAATACATCACTTGAAGGAGTTTTTATTTCTTTAATAAAGAATTTTCACAGTGATTAAGTAAAATTATTCATCGCAACTGCATAGGAATTATAGAACTACCAAGTAAACTTGAGTTATACTATAAAGAAGTTACAGTAAAGCTGTTACTTCAAATAATATTTGTGGAAGCAGAATTCACATAATGAATAACATGAGATTGACTTAGTTATGCAGCATTCTCAAACTTGCAAGTACTGGTTGACAGAATCCTACATCATGATAGTGAATAATGATTAAGCTCAAGAAAATAAAGTACATAAAAATGAGTACTGTTCTGTATATGAATATACTAGTCATCTCTAATAAATCAGATGATTAAATGTTATAAAATATTAGCAATATATTTCACACAAGGCACATATCTTGCAGTGCTTATTAAGTGAAGAAAACAAGTAAACAATGCTAGTGAAAATATCGAACGCATGGTGAAGTTTCAGTTTTCCGAAAATTTAAGATACGCAATACTAGAAGGAAAAGATTTCTGCGATTTTTGAAATATCGTACTACATTCACAGAGTTCCTACTCAAGCCATATAGCATTTTCTTATCTGCTTCTACTCAAGCCACAGAAAACTTTTAATTTGTTCTGGACATAATAAAATTATATGAAAATTCAGATTCATTTGTTCACAAGACTTACAATTAGATTTTTCTTCACTAAAAATGTAAAAGAGATAATTATTCTATATTTTACCTGATATAATGTTATTTTTACTTAAAGAAATTTGAAATAATTTACATAGGAAGGAAAAGAAGATACAAAACATTCAAAATGTTCCGTGGCATACAAAAATTCTTAATTTATCACAGCATTTTACTGAATGATGTATGGTTTTTAATAAATAAACAGCAAAATTATCATGTGAATGGAAACAACTTAGTTTTGTTAATAAGTATGCAGCACAATATCTAACATCTTGAACAGTAACATGAAACAAAACATACACATAACACCCACACACAAAGAAAAAAAAAACAGATGAGATGCACATCTTGGATAAATGAGTAATTTCAGACAATGATGCCATTATAATAAATACAGACAAAAAAGCAACCTATAAACTAGATAATATTTTGTATTTAAATGCAAGAAAGTAATCTTCAATATTGCATACAAATTTATCTGAAATATGTGTTCATCACCTTTCTTCACTGGCTAAATATAAAAGCAAATTAAATTACATTATGTTTATTAGTTGTACAAGATTTTTCAAAAATTAAAAATTATTTACATTCAAGCTGAAAAAGTTATATGACAGTAACAAACTTCAAAATTTAAGAACTAAAATGAAATTTTCAAGGACTACATGCTAATAAATACAATTTTCAAGCATATAAAAAATGGGATTAAGATCTTTAAAGTTAACAAAATTTACGTTCATAACATTTGAACACAAAAATGCATAGAGTACCTTTGGGATGCAAGGTGATGAACAATATACTTATTTAAAAATACATTTTAATTAGCTCTCTAATAAAAATGGATATATTTATATTTATATTTATTGTTACATATTCATTAATTTCAAGATAACAAATTATACTAATAAAAAAATGATATAAAAGATACACTGAAAACAAAAACAAAAAAACTGAATCATAAATATTTTTAAATATTTAACATATTTATAAGGTATTAAGCAAGGTACGAAAAAACGTCTCTTTTACAACATTTCTTGAATTCTACATCAAAAATAATATATGGGATAACAATTTAACACTAAGAACAAAATAAGTACAGAAAGCTAAATAAGTAAAATGCATTCACTGAAAATGCACGTTTTTTTTAAAACAAGTAGCATTGTTTTAAACAAACAATTATTTTTCTCTGCAACAATTTTTGGTATTTATTAAGTACAAAGCTTTACACAAGGGAAAGGTAAATGAAATGAGTATCATTAAAATTAGATGACACATTACATACAGTACCACGTCATCATAAATGTCCATTTTCAATGGAATAAAGATAATGATGCCTCTGATTTTATTTTAAAATTTCAATTACTTTCAAGCTCCACAGGCAAAAAAATTCGATTCTTTTTCAGGTCTGTTAACTTGAAAATTACAATAAAATGCAAGTTAATATAAATCAAATTTCTAATGTGAATAACTGACTTATATCATTTATGATTGTGACATGGATTTGTGTCATTATTGGCACATTTCAAAAGGCATTTAAATGATTTTTCCATCATTATTCAACAGGCAGAAAAAGCTTTTAAATTCTTAAAATTCTTCACACTCATCTTTATAAATACTAAAACATTTACGAAATTATTTACACACAAATGAAAACTTATCATTTACTCAAAATTTCAGTAATCAGTTCCTTTAACCAATTTTACGAAAAAACAACATAATTTGTGCAAGGTGGGTTTGGGTACGGACGGATATAACACATAAATTCAAACAATCTGACAGAATATTAGATTATTAGGTTCATGTGGCTATCTACAACTTTCTATAGCATGGTCAATTAAGTAGAAATAACACAAATTTTGAATTCAGTTTTACAGATTTCTAGCAACTATTGAGCACTTTTCTAACTGAAAAGCATTAGTAACAGAAGTGTGCTTTATGTAACTGAAGCTGATAAAGATTTGCATACATACCAAATGAATTTAAAATAAACTGGCTATGAAGACACATTTAACAAATCACCGGAAACCTAAATAACAATAATAATTATCTGACAATGCATATTTATTACAGGATTAATTTAGAAATCATTAATCTCTGAGCGATAGCTCTCTTCCTTTACTGTTGCATACTTAGCTGAATTCAAAATAAACATATTATTAAAAAATTCATAAATCACCTGCCACTTAGATGGTAATAATCATTACCTGAGAATTCTTTACTATTACTAATGACCAATTTAGAAAAGCAATCATCACTAAGCCATATCTCTCTTCCTTCACTCTTGATTATTTAGTTGAATTAAAAATAAATTATAAAAACAATTTTAATAAAATCACCAGGCACTTAAATAACAATAACAATCAATGGATAATTCTTTACGTAACTGATTTAGAAACCCTTTTTAATCACTAAAACATATTTTCCTCCTTTCACTGTAGCCTACTTTTTGCATTTAAAATAAATAAATTATAATAATAATTTTCTGAGAATTCTTTACAATTACATGAAAATTTTAGAAAATTATTAATCTCTGAACCGTATAACCTTGCCTTCACTTTTTCCTATTTTACTGAATTTAAAATAAATAAATCATAAGAATTTAAAAAACCACTGGGAACTTAAATAGCAATTACCTCAAAATTCTTTACTACTACATGGCTAATTTAGAAAAACATTAATCTCTGAGTCACGTCTTTCTTCTTTCCCTCTTGCACATTTAGTTAAATTTAAAATAAATAAATTATTAAAACAAATTAATAAAATCAGCAAGCACTTAAATAACAATAATAATTACCTAAAAATTCTAATATTCATGACTAATTTAGAAAACCATTAACCTCTAACCACACCCCTTTCTTCATTATTATACACCCAGTTAAATTTAATTTATTATAAAAATACATTTAATAAATCAGTAGGCACTTAAATAACAATAATTACTACCCAAGAACTTTTTACTGTCAAGCATGGCTCGCTTAAAAAAGCATTAACCTCTAAACTATATCTTTCTTCCTTTATTATTATTTTCAAAATTTATTATCTTTAAATTTTATATTAATCAAATTCTAACAGCATTCGTTGGAAAAAGAGAAAAATTTCCAGTAATCATATTTTTTTGTTTGTAAGTGAAAGGTTTATGGAAAAATTACAGAAATTTGAATTTGTGTTATTCTGAAATCTCACATTTTTGTATTTCCTCAAACCGCTAACTGTGACAAATTAATGCTCCTTTCCCGTGAGTTGCAACTGTCCGTTCATTTTATTGTTATGAGATTGGCATAGAACCAGAACAGATATCTTGTTATACTTTTTATAACAAAGAATATGAAATAGTAGCAGATCACTTTAAATCTCTATTAAAAAAAAAAAGATACTGAAAACGCTTCCAGTAAACCAGTATTTTGGCAAGAAGGAAAAGAACTGGATGTGAGATAAAGACATCTAGGGAAGAGCATGTAAGTTAATGTCACACAAGGCTAAACTGGACTTTATTGCCGCCTAGTACAAAGCCTGTGAAATTCTGCCGTCCGATTTTTTTCATTAAACTCTAAACATTTAGCCGCCTGCGCCGACCCTGATGTATTTCATATGCAGCAACAAAAAATCGCTTATTAAATGTTGTGCTTAAAAAAATTAGATATATATCCACCTGTTGACTCGAAATTATAATTTCTAGATTTATTAATATATACAGAGCAATCTTATGCAATAAACTTTTCTTTAAAAATCTTAAACTGGACTTATTAATGACGCAAAAGACAGCGTCATTAATCTGTCGTAAAAAGTGCAACATAAACAATAATTATAACTTGCTACTACTTGAAATAAATTCAATCCATAACTGATGTTTTGCAGATGAAGGCCAATTATACAAAGCTCTTTCTTGAATCCTTATGAAACCATTAAATTTTCTATTGAAAGGAGAGTTTTTAAAATAGTAAAGCAAATGTGGACATTAGACTGTAAACGTTTGCAGTGCTTGCTTCGGCTAAATGAGGTAAGAAATCCTACATGAAGCAAAACTTAGCACAAATTTACAGTCAAAAACTTTGCAGAATCTTCTGTTTAAAACGAAAAAACAGGTAGCTTGCAGATAATCACTATACAGATGATAAAAATGAAATTAAAAAAATTAAATTACTCAAATGTCTTGTTTAATACAAAAATATTTTTACGGAATGGCAAGAAATAAGCATGAAAAATTAATAATCTGCTTAATTAGCTAATTACTAAAAATTATCCTGCTCACATGTTTCATAAAAATTACAGATAGATGAAACTCATTTCACTGACGTAGTACTCTGCATGGATATCAAAAGGTTCTGCAAACAGAAATGATAATCCACTTTCCATTCATTGCTCACCAAATAAGATGGAATGATATACAAAATAATCAGTATTATGAAATAGCTGTTACGTGTGCCCATAAATCAGTAACATTTTATGCGCAGGTAAATCCAGTTCTCACAAGGGATCTCAAAGCTGCTTTAACTGCAATAATGCATAAATTAATTTTAAAATGAAAAGATTTTACTGCACTTTGACTTTTTTTTTGAGGCTTGGTAATGCGATAAATAGAGGGTCATTGTCTCTCATATTTTCCATGTTTAACTTCTTAATAATCTCTCTGTCCATCTTCATACACAAAGAAGCTATACCTATACCTATACATCCCATTGCTCACTTGCTCTCTTTCTCCTTAGCTATATATTTTCATCGTTAGCATAAAATATAGTAAATTATCTTCAGTACTATGAGATACAAACATGTACTATAGCTAATGAAATAATGTGGCCAGCTATGCGAAAAAAATGTAAATAATTATTTATATTATACCTATTGATATGGTATCAAAGAATGCAACTGCACATCCCAGTAGACAAATATTTCACTAGTTTGATTTAAAATGCAGCATGCAAGAAAGAAGATTCACATGATTTATGCATGTACAATATTGCTAACCCCCAAGCTTTCAGACGGGAAAGATCCAATACTAAATTTAAAATACTATGTTACAGATGAAAAAGAAACAAGATAAAGTTTAAAAAAAATCTGTTTTGACCGATATTCAATGAGTGACAAACTGAAATTCTTTTTATTGCTGCTACAGATCAGATCCAAGATTCCTCTTTCCCAGAAGGGAGAGAAGAGTTTCACTTGTATGTGATGAAGGCCTTGGGCACTAAATTGGTAAGAGTTTGACCGTTTCCCAGCTCATTCCCAAAGTTTATGTGGAACAACTCATGGGACAGCAACCGAGGGTCTTATACTAGTTTTCAACTACCCCAACCTCTACCTCTCGAGAAGCCTTTCCACTTGAGACTTTAAGTGCCCTGCATGTAATAAAGACATTAGAAATTCACAAAAGGAAATTCCAGGTTTTCCTCAGAATTTGAAACTGGGACCAACAATATAGCATTCAAATTTACTACCTACCATACCAACAGAGATGGCATTGCTACTTACAAATGTCTAAACAACCGAGATACACAGAAGCTGAAAAATATGATGATGAATTTTGAATATACACATGTGCATGAAAGATGAAAACATTTTAGTTTGATTTCTCAGTATGGAAACTGCTATAAGATGGTTTGCATAAAATTTTGTGATTACTACAACTGCAAAACATTTTTAAAACTAAATTCATAAAGAAAGAACAGAATTATCATAGAAAAACTACATGTAAATTACCTCAATCTTAAAAGCATTAAATGTAGTATTTTGACAGAAATTAATGTCGCAAACATAATCTACAGTGTTGCATCCTCTAAAGGTAAAAAAAATTCACTATAGAAAGTAGCTTAGTAAAATAAAAACTGCTCATTTAAGAGGCTGTGAAATAAATTTCTTTTCATCACTGAAAACATGAGTATTTGTTATTACTGTAACTACAATCACATGGATCTGTGCCAAAATAATTTTCTTGCCTTTCCTTCTGAAATGCTTTAGCACTAAACAAGACATTTGAATCCTGTTTTGCTTAATTAGAGAGCACCTAAAATTTTGTTATCGGAAATGTTTGCTTATATTGCATCATTTCCTGCATAATTTTGTCTTCAGTTCTAGAATACTTTAATCAAAAATATGCATTAAAACTCAGTGTCCTCAATAGTGTATAAGCTTCTTCAGCTGTATTTACATAAAAAAAATCTCTCTATATATACCAAATAAATTGGCAAGAAAACCTAAAAAATTGTATTTCTTAGGAGCAGCCACTGCATTATAAACAAACATCATGAATAACGGCAGGAAAATGTATGAAAAATGCACTATTTTTCAACATTCTGATCAAACTTGACCAAAAATGCAAACATATAATCTGTATCAACATGAGAAATTCATTGTTTGGCTTGGCTGGCTGTCAGCATGTTGATTCATAAACTTCATCCAACTTAGATTGCAATTTTTAAATTTCCAAGATTAATATATAAACCTACTAGTATTGGTGCGGTTCTGTTAATGAACAGACCCTATTATTGAAACAAACAAACAAACAAAAAAAAAACTTTTACAATTTCATGATTACTATGGAGAGTATCGCTGTCAATACTGGCTGTATACTGTTGCAAAAATAGGGCATTACTTCAGCAAAATTTGAAGACATTAGGTATTGTCTTTAAAATTGGCCTAATGAATTTGTACTGGAATATTAATAAAACATATAATATACATTTGACATTCTAACATTATTATAATAAATCAGACTGCATACATTTCCTTTTCCCTATGACGATGTATTCTTAACTATTAACTGGCAAGTGGCAGTCTTTCAGATTATAGCAAGTCCCTTTTTCTTTACCCAAACAATTATAAGTGCTGTACTTAGGAATTCAAATATTTTTGCTACATTATTAGTGGAAAATATGACCTGATGCAATACTTTAAAACTCTATTTTATTCTCTTAGATAGATAAACAAAGAGGCAGCTTGCATCTCACCAGGAACATGTTGGAAACCTCACCAACTAATATTGAAAAAAGCGAATTTTGCATAGCTCCTTGCAAGCATGAAAATTCCAAAGCTTTAACGATGCTGACGATCATTTTCATTCAGAAAATATGTGTTAAAAAAGAATTCTCAGAAGTATATTTGAATGGAACTTATTTTTGAAAAATAAACACACTGTTAAAAATGTTAATATTTGTACTTAATTTTAAATGTAATACAGTGTAATAAATTGCTTACCATGCTAAAGAATATATATTTAAGTGTGAAAAATAAATTCATTACATTAACATTAAAATTTCTGAGAAGTTTAATGGGAGAAATATTTTTCAGGAGTATTCTGTACAATTGAAGAAGGAAAGAGGAACAAACTACTACCTGAAATTTGTATTTGGCAGATTATGGGAATGACCTATATCATATACATGGAAAGCGCAAAAGACAATTTTTTGCTGCTTGTTAAATGCTTAATATGGATTACTGTCCAAACAAGCAAGTAAAGATATTATTCTCTCAGTTTTTATTATACCAATAACATTTTGGTATGGCTAATAATACTGAATTCAAAAATCACCAAAAATAATCTATAACACATTATTCGCCTGAAATATATTGCTTTCATTAAGAATTTAGTTTATTATTCATAAAATGATAATTATATTACTCTACAAACTGAATTCAAGGAATTTTTTTTAAAGTCTCAGGCAGTACACAGGTTTAAGATCTAGGTAATATTAATAAAAATTTTAAGTCAATTTATTGATTTACATTTAACATTTTATAAGGTCCTAAAATATAGTTTTTCGTTTAAAATTTTAACAGCCGTTTTTGAAACTAATGTAATGAATATTATAAATATTGTTAGAGTATTAACTTACCTATTTTAATATTTAATAGTTATATGAAATTTTGTTAAAAGTTTTAAAATTCTGTCTTATGATTGGCAAGCAGCATACAAAAAATTTTGACTTTTTTTTTTGACACATTATGACTCAGTGCCAAAAATATTATACTTTATAATTTATGACAAAGAAACAAGTTTAACCATAACATCATTCTAGTTATTAAATAAAAAAAATTTGGCAATCACTGAATTGAAAAATAAATCGTAGGAGAAGAGCTTTCCTTCTCCATAAATATGGCACAATTTACGTCTTTTGCATTTTCATGAGAAGACTCCATGCAAAAAATAAAACCCTAGAGAAAGTTCAATCATAAGACAGAAGCAGAAAATAATATGAATAATTACTTCAGTGTACAAAATAATTAAAATTTCCGAGGTGGTCCTTTAACTTGCTGTTGCACTATAATGAAAGAAATGTAAAAGAAAAACTTCAGCTGTCATGAATATGCGTAAACAGATTTAAGTGTGTAAACTTTGATATGAAATACCGAAATACCTTTTTAAAGAGAAGCTATAAATGCTGGTTTTCAAAAACGTTCTTTTAGGTTAGTCATGAGAGCCACATGCCAAGAACTAAAAGTAAATTACTATATGAAAAATACTGACTGGTTTCAATCTGATATGTTGCTCTCCAAATAAAAGTTCAAAATATAAATGACAAAACATTAATATAGATGTTCTGGCAACAATAAAAGCTGCCAATAGTGTATAAATCCTAAAGCTGATACTCCTTTACTTTTCATATATTGACTAACATTTAACTTGGACAGAAACATATTTAAATAACATACATAAGAGAAACTGTTTTTATAGTCTATTTTTATTACCTCACTAAAGAGGAATCATTCCTTATAAAAGTAGTATAAAGTAATAACAAAAACCATAAGGCTGTCTTGCACAGCAATAATTACAAAATATAAACTATGTACAACTAAACACTTTCATACACATGCACACCTAATAAGTCAAAGCACCTGTCACGCTAATGGCAAAATTGATTAATGCAGCAAATTGAGGTTATAGGCACACCACAGTGAGCTGATTTTTCTCAAAGTGTAGGAAGCCAAAAGCTTTATGCTCTCTGTTGCATCAGATGCCATCCATGTTCCATAACTTGTAGCACCATAGCTTAACAGCCTTCTGAGAAGTCATGGATTATGTATGTAAGTGATGCAATTGCACCAATATCCTCAAATATTACCTAAAATGCTGTCCTGGAAAGTTCTAAAAAATGTCACAGAACAACTGACATTTTGTCCATTAATGGCTATACATTTTTGCTGCAGTTTGTTTGAAGGTTGAATACATGTCTACATTCTCTTTGCAAATAAGCAGAAAGCTTTATTAACTCTAATCGATAAACTTTATTAAATCAGAACCACACATTTCACTGCAGCACAGATATTCACCATTCTGTAACTAGCCAATCAGTGATTAACAAAAATCACCATCATAATGGCACTCTTCAACTTGAGCAACAACTTCACCAGACTTGCTGGCTGGACAGCATAGACCACAGAGGCCCAATTATTGCCAGATAAGGCAGGCAGAGAAACAGTAAATGATGGATGGAATATTTCATGATGAAGAATCATAGTTGTGTATCGCCCATGTCGCATAAATTCCTGGATATAATGTACTCTAATAACCCTCGGTATAAGAAGTCATACTGTGCCTGAAAAGAGAAAGGATAACTTAAAAAAAGCTCATTAATAAACTTTTCATACTTTGCAATGTATAATGAAAATGTTTAAAGAAAATGTAAGATATACAAAGCAATAATCTTAAAAAATTAATTAAATGAACCACATAAACTGAACCAGTCAAATTACTTTTCAAAAGAACTCCATAAAACTTAAAATTCTTAAAATTTTAGTAAATGTTTTACGAATCGAACGCGTTTTTTAATGTTAAGAGTCCTTCATACTGCTTCTAAAAGCATTTTTATGACCATTACAAAGGCCATAATATGAAGTTAAAAAGTATTATCTTTATAGACATACTCAGCTACTACACAAAGTTTACTATCCATAATCAAATCACTTTAAACTAAAGAAATTTGAAAATTATATAAATAGGAAGAAGAAAAGAGGATATTAGTAGCAGAAAGAAGACTCTCTTTGGCACCTATTAACAATTTTTACATTATCTGTATCAAGTACAAATAAACTTTTTCATGTGTTTAGGTTTAACAGAGTGCATGGTACACACAGGCATTCAGGGACAAAACATAGCTTTTCCACTTAAATACACCATGTTTAAAAAAGGCAAATCCCTGTTTGTTTCCTTAACTATTGATCCCATAAATGTATTTTTCCACGTACAATGTTTCTCAGAATAAGGAAGAGTTTTATAAAAACAGTTTCAGAAAAAGGAAGTAAGAGTTTTGTTACATGTAAAAATTTGCTTTTTATATACTCTTTGTAAACAAACAGTAAAACATTCATTATACTTAAACAAATCAAATATAAAACATCCCATTCCCTTACATACAAAATTTAAAAAATTGGCATAATTATCATTTTCATGGTGGCAACGACGTTTAATGACAATTACAGTTTTATCCAAAAAGAAGCCCTTAATTACCAAAACCAGAAGTTTTTGTTTTCGAATCGCTCCCTAAATTTGGTCGAAAAATTACAAATTCCTTTCAGTAATATCCACTGAAAAATGATGTAAGTGAGTAAATTCCTTTTAAACAATATCTTCAAATATTGCACATTAAACTATAAACTTGCAGTATGAAATGTATTCAACGCACTGAATATTTTACCAACTTAGAATTTTAGCTCTAAAGGAGTCCTATAAAGAGAACATTTGCAGAATTCAACCAGCAAATGCTGAAACTATTTTCATAAAATTTTTGACAAACTTTGTAGCTGGAAGTACATATCTAGGATCAGTGCTGAAGGCAATAAATCATGTAGTCATCTCTCTTGCACACTCTGCGAGGTTTAGATTAGAATGAGTGGTTTTTTAAACTTTACACATAGACCAAACATGATTATATTATGTGGTTAGAATAGCCTCAATAAGATAAATGGCATACTCCTATTCATATATAAAAAAGTGTTTAGAATGCCTCATATCAGAAAATTTTTGTCAGATCTAATTCTCCAACAAAATCAAAGAAAAGTAAAGATTCAGCTAAAGTTATGCAGCGCCATCTGATTAGCAAGAATCGACATTCAGAAATGTACTAATAAGTGATAACTACCAATTATGTATCCTCGAATGTAAACAAATCCTAGAATGCATTGTTTTTATACCAGCACAGCTATAAATGAATTTTTATTAATTCATAATTCTATCATATGTGATGAATACTTTCCTTGTTCCAAATTTGCAATACATGCTATGGTATTAACTCCCATGCTTTGTTTATTGTTGATGTGGTCAGACTTGCAACAGGAATGATGCATCCCACCACATAGCCTCTAGAGTAACTTGAATTCTTACAGAGGTTAGAGTATAAGGATGAAGCATTTCCAGTTATACTCAGTCCAAAAATTAAAGCAGTTTGAAACAAAGGTGGCCATGTTAGTATCAACAAAACATAAAATGGGTGATTAGACACTTGTTTCAATAGTGTCATGTAAATGAATTTTAAAATAACAACTTAGTAAATTTATAATAAAATATGCTGCACCTTCCAAAATTTTGTTCTGATGTTCTAAAGATGACACGGATAATTTTCTGAATACGGCATATGTATTGGGAAATCTCAGTGCAAAAGTGGTAGAAATAAAGATTTTTACCTAATTTTCTTTAGAACCTATTCGAAACTCTTTGACAACATTGAGACATCCGCACCTGTTAAATCAGAGAGTGTCATGATGCAATACTACTTGTCCATTTCAGACCAGCAAAATGCGTTGAAAATGAATTTTGCCAGTTCCATACGCAGCAAGTGGAAGAGCAAGAGTATATTATGAAGAAGCATCTCTGGTATCATAGGCTACATTCCTAATAGAGTATTTTATGTCACAATACTGTTTAGATGGGTAGCATGTCCTTGGAATGCTTTGAAATGACTTGCATACCCCACACTGCACACAGTTATTGTACTTGTGGCTAATTATATCACAAATAGCTAAGTGTTGTGTTAATGTATCTCAGTTGTCTAACAATAACATCAGATTAAGTCCAGAAATTTTATTGTGGGCCAGAGGTAAGGTTATGCCTGTCTTTGCTTAGGTCTTGGATGCCAAGGTTTCCTACTCCTCTTTTCCTTCCACAGCCTCTCAACAGGACTTTTGATTCAACAGTATTTTAAATGCCCCCATGCCATAAAGACACTACACACTTGCAAACCTCCATGCATTAGCCAGTGTTCAATCCTAGGCCCAAGGTTATTCACCAGCTCCCCTACCACCATGTTAATTAGGAGGTACCGTGAAATAGTATGCTATACTGAATGAAAAAGTAACATTCTTTCAGAAGCTTTGACAAGATTTTCATACTCCGTACTGAAAATGCCAGGATTTATTGCAAAAATGGCTAATAATCCTTGATATGGTAGACATATTCAAGTAATGCATTTGTCATTCCCAGTTAACCTGTGAAATTTTGAACATGCACTGAGAAGATTTTGAACAGATATTATAGAAAGAAAGACATACAAATAAGGCAAAGAAATAAGACAGAATTTCGTCTGTAACCATGTTTACATGAAAGAAGGGTATTCTATAATTGACTTACATCCAATGATCCATATTTAGTTATTAACAGGTGTTTTTTATGTTTCAGAATGTCAATTCGCATCCAATAGTTGATCTCAACAGGTCATTGCAACAAATTCACATTTGATAACTATCCTGATTTTTTTCCTAGGAGCATTACAGTCTCTTTCATTAGATCAGTAACGTTTCATTTATGAAAAAAAGCTGTAAAATTACAAATATGAGACAGACTGTTTCAAAACTGAATGAGTCTACTGTCACAGATGAGAAAACTGGCTTCATCAGGCTAGGATGATTGGTTCATAAGCAAGCTGATTAGGGCAAAGTGCATGAAAGCTACCTACTTAATTGAAGGAATCCTTTGTGGATGACTTTAAAAGAGAAACTCGGTTTGTGAAGGACTTTCCAAGGGCTCATATTCCATCCAACTAACTTGGGTTCTGCCTTTGAGGTAGCAATTTCTCGTGATGCCCAAAACAGGAGCTTATAAATGCAAACTAAAAATTAGCTACAACCCTTACTATGAGATGGCTTTAACAGATTGCAACACTTAACTTGCAGAGTGGAAATATGTCCCTCACATTAGACATTATGAGTACACACCACTTCCACCCATCTGGAAAAAAGGCAATATCAATGCACTCCTCAAATACAACCTGGAATACAGAAAAGACCAGAAAAGGCATGCCCAAGCAATGAAGCTCTAAACTGCAACGAATACGAAGTTTTCAAAAGTTCTTCTATTTAACAGGTACTCTAGAGTAATAAATGTTGTTAATAGCCCAAGAAGATTAGAGTGAATTACATTCTAAGGCCTTTGCCATAGCAAACGTCTTCACAAAAATTCGTGTACTTCAAAAATGGGATGAGAAAAATTGCATGGAAGTATGGCATAATGCTCTTGGAATATTACTATCTGCCAGACAATTGAAATTGAACTGATATTTCACTGAAGTTATATACAGAAAAATTAACATACAGATAGCCAGAATAAATATATTCAAAGAAAGTCTGAACATTTTGTACATACAATTTTACTATACAACACATACAACACAGCAGAACAAGCAGCACTTCGTATAAGTTACTGCTGCAGTTACAAACAGTATTAATAAAATCAGCATTCTGATTTCTTAAAGTTTAGCCAACATTTATCTTTAAACCTTGAATTATTGTACTTTTGAAGTTATTGCCTTTTTTCAATTAAATGAAAAGATTAATTGAAAAGATAAGTATATGCTAAATTTAAACTTAACAAGTATATTCTGCAAACATATAAGAGTTCAAGGCATATTCTTGTTTCCTTGCTTATCTTCCTTATTAAGAGTGATACAGGATTTTGAGAAATCACAGGATGATTTTAGGAACCCCTAAAATCTTGTCAGAAGACTATAATCAAGCCTTCTATGTTTTTATTTTGCTGCTCTTCATAATTTATAGTGACATTCACATTTTTATTGTATTGTGACTGCATGGCTGCATCAGAGACAGTGAAGCTGCACTGGGTTGCAAAAATAGGGGCAATGAAATGTTTTCATTTTGAGAAATGTCGGGCAGCACAATTTAAGTATGGTAAAATTTTTAGAATTTAGAAAGAGTACTGGGCATTAGAATTTAAGGGCGACAGAGTTTTTAGAACTTGAGGTAGCAGAACACAAGACACCCACAGAGATTTTCCCGCGGAGCAGCATGCCTACTACTGGCCCTGTGTGAATGTTACAGAAAAATTTTACTAACTAGTTATGAAAGGAAGACATAAATTATATATAGAGTTTTACATTGACTGACAAATAATATTTTAATATTATGTTAATGTCTCACCAGTGTTTGAAGCATACAATGCCTCTGTGATGGAAAACATCTTTCTTTCCTCAGCTTTTAGTTGCTGTATGAGAACACTCAAAGTTACGAATACACTACTTCGATCACCTCCACCACTGAAGAATTAAAGGCAGAAATGTTAGTAAATGGTTGTCCAATAATCAATAGGTTTGTAATGAAAAAACATTTTAGAATACTTTAATCAGTTTAAAAGAAGTAATCTATTTTTCACCTGCAATGAACTGTTATGGGGCCACTTCCTATTTGCTTTTCTTGGTTCTGTTGCACATCTTCTATTAATGTAAGTAAACCAAGTGTGCCCTCAGGAACTGTACCAGCACTACAAGGCCATTCTTGAAATTGAAACTGAGTGATTTTATGTTTTTCATTGCTCTATAAAAGAGATCAATTTATAGTCTCGCAAAGCTTTTAAAGTGATTGCATGATTTTGCTTTAAAAAGATAAAACATTTTCACTAACATATAAAAATACATTTAGTGCTGCACAGAGTAGAAATGCAGACATGCTAAGTTAAGGCTACTAAGTAAAAAGGTCAGGAAAAAAATTCAAAGTTCTATAATGATACAACAGCTTTAAAAAATTAGTAAAAATGCATTCTTAAAAGCAACATCAATCATGAAGTTTAAGAAATTAACAAAATAATAAATATATAACATGTTTATTCTGCAGTTTTTGTAACTTATGTATAATTTATATAACAAAATATCAACCATTTTTATCTAGAATCTAGTAATAGAAACTATGGGCATGATTACAGTTATTGGATACTTAACAGCTCATTATACTACTCGAATATAAAAGATTTTCCCTGTAAGGGGGAAAAAAACCTATATAATGAGTCATTAAATATTGCACATACATTACTATTATTCACTCATAAGGATACTTAAAATTAATCAACTGCCAGGCGCACTGCAATCATAACAGAACACTATTTTTCTTTATAAATTTACATTCAGTTTTCAAAGCAAAAGTTTTGCAGTGATGCACACTCTAGTTATTTGTCATGTTGCATTCAGGTGTTTTCTAAATGCTACTCAAGGATACAATTTTCTCATCTTAAAGAAATGCATAGCAAATGAAATTCTAGCTATTGAATGCATAGCAGATACAAAATAACCGTTAGAAGACCATATCAGTAGTTTAGCTGGTGCAAATTTATGCAAGACCGTAATTAATACAGTACAAAGTAGGAGATCCGAATTCGTCGGGACTTCGGCGATTTCGGATTTGAGATTTTTCTGGATACTAGATCATCAGTTTAAATCTAGTGGGATGGCGTGTAAAAATTAAAAAATTAAATTACGAAATCCCGATTTATGAAACAATGAAGCATTTATGATCTCAATGCTGTCAAAAATTTACAAAAAAAGGCTTAACATTTATTTGTTTACTTTATTAAACATTTATTTCAATGTAAGTTGCTTCGTAATTTTGTGCTAATACGTTCTTTTTAATTCTGCAGACAGACATAATTCCTTGTTCAGTTACAAAGTTCTATTTTGTTCAAGTCTTGTAATTGCCGTGTCCGGAATTCCGGGTAACTTATCAATGGACTTTTTTTTTTGGTTGTTGTTGTTTTTAGTAAGCTCTCTGTCACTTTCTTCACTATCGGTAGCAGTATCTTCTGAATCTAGAACCATACTACAGATTTCGCAAGCTGTTAATTGATTGACGATTGGGACATTGTCATCGCAATGAAAAACTTTCGTTATAACATCTTCATTTATTACCGCTTCTCCACATTTCTTTACAAAATCCATTAATTGGAAAATTTCACCTTTGGTTTGCGATATCCCAAAACCTTCAAAACCTCGGCTATCATCTTCATCCTCCTCACCATGAAATATGGTAGCTGGCCTATTAATTATTCCAAGCGTTTTTTAAAGTATCTGGAGACACATCCTCCCACGATCTTGCGATGCTCCACACAGCAGATTTTATGCTACAATATTTCAAAAATTCTTGAACAGTCTTGCCGTTATTCAAGAAATTTAACATGGGTTTTGAAAATGCTACTTTATATTTGCATTTCTGAACGCACGCTATTTAGATATCCATAGGATGAATGATAGACATACAATTTGTAAGAAAGAATAATAGGATATATTATCTTAACATAAAATTTTAAGTGAAGTATAAGCGGAACAAATGTCTACAATCAGGACAATTTTTGCGTCACCAGAGGTAAACGAACCGAATTCAAATGTTGCCGAGTCTATGGTATGAAATGATTTTCAAACCAATCATTCATTAACGCTTCTTTCATCCATGCTCTTTTAGTTTCACGATATATAACGCGGAAATTCTTTACTCCTTTAAATGCTCGAGTTCGTGCATTTTTTAGATTACGAAAGGTTTGCGCTTGTGCGTTCCTGCAGCATTTTCGCATGCTAAAATTGTTAGTTTCGCTTTGGAATCTTTGACACCAGTTGAAGCCTTTTCTGTAGAAGTTGCCAAGGTATTTCGCGGCGCATATTGCGAGAAAAGACCAATTTCATCAGCGTGGTAAATTTCTTCTGGAGATAGTTTTTCATTATTAATGAGTTCAATGAATTCATCTGCAAATTGTCCAGCAGCTTCAGTAAAAGCTGAAGCTTCTTCACCTGAAAATTTTAATTGCCCTATACCATGGCGATTTTTAAATTTGGTTAACCAACCTGTCGAATATGTGTACTTAGTTTTTAAGTGCATTTCTTCATGAAATATTTTAGCTTGAGCCATTAGCACTGTACAGTCACTGGCACGTTCTCGCTGCGACGCTGTCTGACGTTCTAGCATAGCAAATTTTTCTGTTATTCATTGCGAGTGGGTTGTCAGAATCATAAAAATTTAAAAAAAAAATCCTTTTCCTGTTTTCCTATGCCATATACAGTTAACTTTCCAATGTCATACTACTCTCATAATTTTGATATGGATATACCTTTATCCAATTTTTGTACTAATTCCACTTTTTTTAATGGACATCAAAACATGCTTTCGCTTTGTAAATCCTTTTGCAGCTTCAGAATTAGAAACTTTTATCGATATAATCGAAAGTTCAAACTTTAATTTTCATAAAATTGCTGTAATAATAACAGCCTGCAAAAACTAATAAGCTGAATCAAATCAGAAAGTTAAGGAACAGGGCAAACTGCTCTATTAACTGAAATTCCTTGGAATCAGTAACATATAATTTTAGCCTAGCTTAATAACGTTCGCTAAATATTCTTGTCTATGTATCATGAGATCGGCGACGAAAAACAAATTCTTTCACTAATTTTGTCTTGCTTCTATCATGCACTGAAGCAGTTAAGACTGGATATTATTAATTAAGTTATTTATTATACTTACGTCTATTTTTTGCACATGCTTAAGGCTTATCTATGTCCTGAATAAATTAATTCGTACATATACTTAAGGCTTATCAAGGGCCTGCGCTAGATATCTTACCGCCTGCTGGAGTCTCTGATGGTCCTAAATTCTCCTACCTAGCGCCTCCCTAAGTTCTAAATTTTGGATCCCAACGCTTTCCCTAAATTCTAAAAATTTTGTCTTTCCTAAATTCTGTCGCCGGTTCTGGGTTTATGTGAATAACAAATCAGTTATTATTAATTCAGACAGCACTAAATGTAAACTTTTGGTCTATGAATATCATTAACAAAATCCGTTTTTAGCATAAGGAAAGAAATTTTTGTTAAATTTTTCCTCGTCAACATTTCTTAGCGCATTCAACTTAAATCTGTAATGATCGTCAAGCGTAATGTCAACATAAAAAGTTACCATACTCTTTGCTATTCAGTTACTAATATAAAAACATTATTTAGGCATCACTGCACGAGTCATTACTCAAGTTCTCATGTGCTGATAAACACACGGTGATGAAAGTAAAATATAATAATGATTCGCCAGGTTAGCGTCAAGAAAATAAAGCGTTAGTAGCTGTCCAAACCTGTCGAAAATAAAGCGTTAGTAGTGTAAAGTCAACTATGTTTCTATGCAGAATTTTTCGGTCTGAGCTGTATGCCAAGCAGATACGCAGCTAGAGAGCCAAATTATTGATCACACACATTTATGCTAAATTGATAGTTTCTTGAATAACGAGGTATTTTATCTAGTGCTGAAATGAAATTTAGAATTGGAATTCTCCACATGTTTTATTACGGAGAAAAAATGAAATGCGCATCCGTAAAGCATACAAACAAACCAACAAAAAAATGGTTGTTGGTGGCTTTGAGATCCGGATTTTAGATCATTCCGGATATTGGACGTTCGGATCTCGGACTTTGTACTGTAATATATTATGACGAACATTTAATTTTATGAGTGAAATTGAGAGAATTACACTGCGTGGATTTATATCATTAAGTAAATTGTCATTAAGAGGGACTTAAAATCTTTCATCCAGCTCCCACTTCAAAAATCCACCACTGAAAATAAACTGTAATGCAACACTTTAAATACAATATTAATTATAAAATTAGAATCTTAATATGAAGAATAAAAATTGAAAGTTGTAACTGAATTATATTTCCAAGAGTATGGCCTGAATAAGAAGGGAAAATTGTATAAATTATATATACAAGTTAGCTAATATGCAATATTTAAGAAAATGATGGACTACATGTAGACTAAAGATTGGCTCGCTAGTAATTTAGGAGATTCCATTTCATAAATTACATCACAGCAGGCAGCATTTCTCAAATAAATTAAGTTACAGAACCATTTAATACTTTTTGCAAAGCATAAAGATTGCTCTCATATTTTTAATGCTACATTAAAAAAAATGAATGCATAGGGAGGGGAGCTTTTTTGGTTCAGAATTAAATGCATTTAAATTAGTTGCATTTCTTGACAGGGGAAGGGAAGACACATGAAAACTTTGATTTCTTTGATGTTCGATAAGTAAATGATGTAGCTGCACTGTATACTTGCTTGTCAGGGGGATATAGTATTTACTTATAATTAAATAATAACTGCATTTCAGATCTGAAAAATGAAGGTTTAAGAACGCATAGTTAATTTAAAGGTGAATAATTTAATGTTCAAATCTCAATAAGAGCATAGCTGATTTTTTGTACTTGGTACTTTCAAAAGTTTAACAGATTTTACAATTGCATGCAGCTCTCCAATTTTAGTCACTAGACAGCTCAAAATAAATTATTTTCAATGATCCTACTCATTTGGTAGGTGAAGTTAATGAAATATTTACATAATTTAATTATGTTAAAAATGCATTAAATTGCATATAAAGTGAGAATATATTTATAATTTGGATGTGCAGATTATTAGCAATATTCTTTTAATGGCTATTAATTAGCATTTTAGGATGTTTTTTTCAGCAACATAATATCCGGCAGACGAACATTTTCTTAGATATTTACGAATCGAGAATTAACTTGAATAATTTATGTTAACTTGAATAATGCTAGAAAAACTTCTTGGTTCCATTCTGATATTAAAGTAAAACCTTCAGTTTAAAAAATCCCAGTTTAAGAGACTTCAAAGTTAATGGGCAAAAGAATTCAGTTGAAATGAAATCAATAAATTTGAAATAATCTCTGTATACAATTTATTCCATTCACTAGTATAGATTTTGACTGCTTGTATATTTTGCACATATAACTGCAGCTTTTATTTAACTGTAAATGTACAATAATTATGACACTGAAAGAAAAAGGAGTTAAATATATAAAATGTTGGACAAATATTAGAGACGAACGCTTGAAAAAGGTGACACATATATACTTAAGATTTATGAAGTGAAACAGAAAATAGGGTCTGACATTTGAAAAAATAAAGAACTATTTAAACAATTTGTGTTAAAATACTGTGTAGATGGACTTTTTTCCCACAGTTTGTATTAAAAAATGTCCAGTGACAAAAACCTATTGAAGGGGATTTACAAGTTACTTTTTTAGAAATATTAGAGTGTAATTATTGGTGACATTGCAGTAGTGGTGGACCTATGCCATCCACTATGATTCTCACTTCTTTTTTAATCACAATGCTTTATTTCACTAGGCAAAATTTTCAGTACTGTTTCCTTGAAATGCCTTTTGCAATTATTATTAGTCATTCATACATTGGAAAAATTATTAAAACAATGCATCCCAAAAGATTGGTATTTCAATGAAATACTTTTAAATGAAGACATACTATTTTTAATGAAGAAGAAAGACATCTTTCCAGGAATTAAAATTATAATACAGCAGGGGTTCTCAACCGGGGGGGGCGGATGCTGTCAGCCTTTTATTTGTCTATTAGGTATTTAGTTTAATTTATGAACATAAAAAAACTACTTTTACTTAAGTTCTGGTATTTATCTATCTTTTCACTACTTTTTCTTGTTTAATTTACAAAACACATTTAAGAATATTTAAATTTAAATAAATGTATGTGTATTTTTCAAGTTTTGAAAGGAAGGGGAAATGATCATCTACCAAATGGTGAAAGGGGTGCATGTGCAAAAAAGGTTCAAAACCAATGTTATACAGGGTGGTGCAAAGTCACTATAGAGAGGGTAATGCAATGAGTTATGCACAAGGCTCCCCTACAACAAAAAATGAAAGTTTATTATTATCCTAATCAGGCAAGTCTATTCAGTACACTTTGCTGCACACAGCTCATTGCACTTGTCTTACAAACAAAAACTTCTTGTGCCATTCCGAATGGTACTAACTAGACTAAGTTAGGTAACTAAAACTTTAATGAAATAATAAGTGAAAAGTATTAAATGAAGTCATAACATACTGAAATTATTGCAATAATTATGACCATAAATCTCAGAATATTTTTCAGTCTTAAAACAGTAATGCTGTTCGAGACTATTAATGAAAGCTATTTGTGGATTTTACATACACAGTAAATATTGCAACATTTTTAAATATGTTCTTTTATTTCATAGATTAAGAAATTCATAAATGGTTATTTTGAAATTAAATAAAATATAAAATTCAAACGATATTTTTAAATGAACATTGATACATATACAAACGTTTTACGGTTTTTTGGATTTGCAGTGACTGATGGCAACAGTTGATTTGTATCAACATTGAAGCTTACTTGATTTATATCAAGTACATTATAAATAAGTTAAGAAAACTGAACCAGATGCTCTTTATTTAGGACAGAGATATGCTTTTTGTTATATGCAGTTAACATTCTAGGGTTAATCACTGCATTATTTTTGTAGCAGCTTGCATACATATAATAAAAAACCTGATGAATGCCGTAACAAAAAATTCAGACATGCTTACATTGCATGGAAATACATGCTTCTCTCTTAAGAATGATAACATGAAATGTTTTATTTTAATTATATATAAGGAGTTAAATACTGAATCGCCTTCCAGTAGTTAATGGCATCAGATATGATTAAATGGGTGTTACTGACAGTGTAAATCATAAATGAAGATTCAAATTTTTGTAAAAGTATGCATGTTATATTTACAAAACATCTGTTACAAAAGGCACATATAACAAGTGTGTAATTTATAATACGCAGCTATATATATAAAAATTGCTTACTTTTGACTTTGTATTAATGACTAAAAATTCTCGTTTTGTATAAAAGTGAAATTTCTCACTGCTTTCAAAAGTCACTTTTATATAGTCACAAACTTTTTCTTCTCCTTCGGTAGGCCAATAAGGCTGACACTTTGTCTGCAAAGTTTAATGCACACACATCAGAAAATATGATTTGAAAACAAATGACAATAATAATGAACTAAAAAACATCTATAAGATAGCTGAACTAATTAATTTAAAACAAAAGACTAACTACTATAATGACTCCATTTAAATATATATAAACTCATACTTTTGATCTACAAGTAACATTAGCTCTCAGGGATGCACATATACAACCCGTCTAATTCATTGAGGGGTAATTTTTTATTTATGTACAAGTGTGGGGCAATAACAGTATTTCTAAATAACTGGCAACAGTGATTAAAGCCCTAGTGCTTTCTGTGTCATACAAGATTATTATGTACCCCAAAATTATTTACGTATTTTTGTTCTGTGTTCTATTAAGCGATGTGATGTTATTGTGTAATATGAAATATGCATAGCTAAATATATTTTCCCATATAATCTGTTCCGTTTTATGGTTTCTTGGATTTGAAGTGATTGATGACAACAGTTGATGAAGAATCAAAACACGATTTATTCGTCGTATAAGCGGAGGAGTTCCAAACACACATTTATAGGCGTTGAAAAATTACGATAAACACGCGTTGAAACAATCAGCAACACAGCCTTCAGGTTATCCGGCTGTAACAGTGAAGACAGCTTCACGGCACAGCACTAAAGTACAGCTTCAGACTCGGTCGATCGCTCTCAAGCTGATCTCTGAACTCAAAGTACTACTAAACTCAACACACTCAAGTATCAACACAAGAGTATCTTCACGATAAAACTGCTACTCCGGGCAGGGTTTATATAACTTTGACCTGCTTTCCAGAATATTCTGGGGAAAACGGTAAGAAGTCGTTCTGGAATGTTCTCGCTCCGTCTATGCATGTCGCCAAATGGGCGATTTCAGACCAAATCTGACAATGCTCTTTTTCTTTGCCACTTTCTGGCAACCCTAAGCCCGCTTTGTGGTTAAGCTATCTTACCGCAGCTGCGCATTTTGGAACACTACCCCCTCTCAAGGACTGCATGTCCCGGGCAATACAGTCTTTGGTCAGAAACCAAATTCAGTACAAAGGATAAAAAATGAAAGAACCAAATATTTATACTATTTACAAGTAACTACGTACGAGTTATATGTACAAATTACATAGGAAAATTAATCTACAATAATTATGGGAATCCCTAAGGATGAGATGCACTAGGTACTGTGGCCATAGTATGGGGCTAATTTGTCACAATGGACGACCTTAGGTTGACTTACGGGTACTTATTAATCCGTACTACCACGTCGTTCAGTCTGCTGAGAACTGCGTAGGAACCCTCCCAGAGCGACTGTAGTTTGGGAGAATACCCTTACGACGACTCGGATTCCAGAGCCACACATTGTCGTTTTCCTGGAACTCATGTTCGGTGGTCCTTGCCTGATATCTCTTCTTTATTATCTTGTCCGTCAAGATGTTGATCCGCTCGAGGGCAAAACCTGTGTACCGTTTCTAACCGAGCCTGGAAGTCTTGTCTGTTCTCATCAGGCGAGGAATGTACATCCGTAAGGCGGCCGAACAGCAGGTCACTCCGCAGACGGAGATCTCGACCGAAGAGCATCTGGGGTGGAGAAGAGCCGGTCTTGTAGGCGGCACGACGGTAAGCAAGCAGGAATAGCGGCAGCTTGAGATCCCAGTCTTCTTGGTTCTTGGAAACCATGAGCGAGATGTGGTTTAGGATGATATGGTTAAATCTCTCCACCATACCATCAGACTGCGGATGTAACGGGGTCGTCTTGATTTCCAATAAGTCGCATAGTTCCTTGAATACAGCCGAAGTGAAGTTGTTGCCTTGGTCGGAATGAATCTGGAGAGAAGACCCAAACCTGGACACCCAGTTCTGTAACTGAACTTCGGCTGTCGTGACTTGGAACTGGTACGCTTCGTTATTATTCGTAAAATAATCCATGACAACGAGGATGTATCTGTTGCTATTTGCGGTCCGCGCCAAAGGTCCGAGTATGTCGAGGGCAATTTGCTCGAAAGGCGCTTTTACGTTGTATCGCTGCAGCCTTCCCCGGCTACGTCTCTTCGATCCTTCTTGGCTGCGCAAGCATGGCAACATCAGCATAATTTCTCAACATCGATTCTCACCGAACTGCAGAAGAAGCGTTTTTGAACCTTGTTTAAGTGTCGTCATATAGCCTAAATGCCCTCCTGTTGGGCTGCTATGTATTTCTTTCAGAACAACATATTTCATTTCGAGGAAGCAGGAACTGCCATCTCTTATTTGTTCCATCGTCGCTTTCCCATAGTCTATATAAGACTCCATTTCGGAAGTGGAATGAGTCCAGGAGAGCCCAGTACCTTTTAGTTGTAGGACTGATGATGGAAACGTCTTGCCAGTTGGGTTTGATACTGGATGTTTCCTTCAGCTCCATTATTAGTTTAACGTCAGGATCCGCCAACTGATCTTCTCTAACTTTTTCATCACTCCGCGGATCTGGATCGACTGATGTTGAAGATGTTATTTGCCGGATGCTGGAATTCGCCAACTCGTAATTAGCCTCGGCTCTTGAAGCAGAACAAAGCTTCCTGGATAAAGCATCCGCATTTCCCTGGGAGGTGCCTTTACGATGTTTTATCTCAAAGTCATATTCCTGGCGTCTTTGAATCCATCTGGCTATTTGTTCTTCAGGATTTTTGAGATTCAATAGCCAGGTTAGGGAAGTATGATTCGTCTGCAACAAGAATTTTCTCCCACACAGATGATGGGAATGTTCTATGGCTTTTACAATAGCGAGCAATTGGGTGACCCAATAATTGCTTTTAGGTTTGAACAAGCACTTGCTCAAATAGGCTGTTACTGGCTCTTGACCATCAATCATTTGTGAAAGGGCAGCTCCCAAACTTTTGTTCTTCGCATCTGTGTCTAATATAAATTGTTTATCGGCTTAAGGAAATGCGAGCATGGGCGTAGATGTTAATGTCGCCTTCAACTGATTAAAGGATTTTTCGCACTCCTCAGGTCCACCTGAATTTTTGTTCATTCTCTGTTAATTTATGCAGGGGCCTTGCGATGGTGGAGAACATCTTCACGAATCTTCTGTAATAGATACACAGTCCCAGGAAGCTGTGTAGTTGATGAATATCCACAGGGCGTTCCCAATCCTTAACTGCCGACACCTTCGGAGGAGATGAGGTGTCCCCGGATAGGTGACTTCACTCGTTCGTTCGTTACGGAGAGACGGGGACGCCCTAACTTTACCTTTGTGGTTATACGGGCATGGTCCCACGCCCTCCTCCTGGTTTTTCATATCAGCTCCACCACAGCCAAGGGAGCGGACAAGCCAGTACCAGTACGGTCCCTGTCGAGCCTGATCCCATCCTAGGTACAATACCCGGGTTCTAGTCCTGTGAAGAATAAGGTACAATAGTACCTGATATTTTACCCCCGTGGTTGAGACTGTCTAAGTACAGATCCTAGCCAGTACTTCCCAGGAATTCTCCTGAGTCAACCCCCGGGGGGAAGGTGACTTCACTCGTTCGTTACTCGTTACGGAGAGACGGGGACGCCCTAACTTTACCTTATGGTTATACGGGCATGGTCCCACGCCCTCCTCCTGGTTTTTCATATCAGCTTCACCACAGCCAAGGGAGCGGACAAGCCAGTACCAGTACGGTCCCTGTCGAGCCTGATCCCATCCTAGGTACAATACCCGGGTTCTAGTCCTGTGAAGAATAAGGTACAATAGTACCTGATATTTTACCCCCGTGGTTGAGACTGTCTAAGTACAGATCCTAGCCAGTACTTCCCAGGAATTCTCCTGAGTCAACCCCCGGGGGGGTAGGTGCCCCCCCGGGGGTTGACTTCACTGCAGAACTTCACTGCACCGGGGGTTGACTTCACTGCAGAACCACTAGCATTTTGAAGGATTCATTTTTTAATTTCTTCAACACCTTCCGGATATTTTCTAGATGTTCCTCGAAACAACGGCCCACTATAATGATGTCATCTAGGTAGACAAGACAGGTTTCGTAAGAGAGGCCACGAAGCAGTCTCCATCAGGCGTTCAAATGTTGCAGAGGTGTTACAGAGTCCAAATGGCATAACTAAACTGCCAGAGTCTCTGGCCATTAGTATACGCAGTTTTCTATCATCGGGGTGATTTTCAATTGCCAGTATCCGCTCTTGAGGTTCAGAGTGGAAAACCACTTGTGTCCTGATATGGTGTCTAGGGTATCGTTAATCATGGAAAAAGGATAACTGTATTTCTTAGTGACATTAGTTAGTCTCCGGTAGGCGACACAAAATCTTGTCGAGCCGTTTTTCTTCCGGACGAGAACTATAGGAGATGGCCATGGGTTTGTGGAGGGTTCGATGATGTCATTTTGTTGCATCTCCTTCAGATGATTTCTAACCTCTTCCTGTTTTGCGAACGCAGACGTCTGGGATGTTACTTGTTCGGAGTGATCCTCCGTATCAATTCGATGTTACGCCAGTCTTGTGCGGCCAACATCTCTGCGATGTTCTAGAAAATAGATCTTCAAATTCTTTAATTGTTTTCTCTGCTGCACGTTTTTTTCATTCGTTAAGTTTGCAGTCTGAAGAAGTTATTCCATTAATTTCCAAGTTGTCTCAGCCCGAATTGCAGGTGGGACTTCGTAAACGCACGTAACTGGAGCGCATGTTGCCAGCACTTCACTCTTCTGGATGGTTCTTGGTCTGTGGCTAACATTCGCCACTCTCACAGGGACGAAGTCTCTCGAAAGGTCAACTAATGTCGACGTCACTAATACATCTCTTGGACTATTTTCGGAGTATTAAGTTATCCCAAATTTGAAGCTATTGTTTTTTTCTACGGAACCGGTTATTAATAATTCTGCCACTGGATGGATGGTGACATCTGTTTTTGCTGTTATTTGGTGAGCTGAAGGAATGCTGTTTTTCATTTTAAACACAGTTGTATCTTCCTTTGCAGAGTCCATCTCGTTATATTTAAAGTCCGGTGTAAAGTCGTATTTCCGCAAAAAGTCCAGTCCAAGTATTAATTCGTCTGCGATGTTAGGGACGAAAGCCAAGTGCTGGTAGGTCTCATTTTCGAAGGTAATGGTAATGGTTATGTTAATTTTACCTTCAGTCGGAAACTTTCTAAACTGTCACTGTCCGTAAAGTCACTCAGGGACCAATTGTCCGTTCAATTCCCGAGCTACATCTGTTCTAACGAATAGTTATATTTAATCCAGTATCAATTATGGTCTTACAAGAATGCTTACTCACGTATCCTTTCACGAACAGTCCGTTATCTTCGCCGCTCATTGAAGAGATCTGTAGAACTTTCAAAGGGGGTGCATCTCTGCCCGGGATATTGCCGCAATTTAGTTTCCCTGGCTTTGTTTAATTCTGGCTTTGTTTGGCTTGACTCATGTGATAGTTCCAGCGAAGATGTCCTTCCAGTCCGCAATTCCAGCATTTGATTGTTTTCTTCCTAGTGTTGCTTTTATTCGACCTTCTTAACGCCTCCCGAATTTCTCTTATTTCTTCTCTCAGTTTTGGGGCATCAAAATTTAGGTTTGAGCAACTTTAATAGGATGGCGATCTTTTCGAGTCGCTTTTTGAGCAGACTCGAACTTCATGGCGCAGACTAAGGCGGATTTGGGTCTTTCAGATCCACTAATCTGACAGCCTTCTGAATTTTCGCATTCTTGACTGTATAGACGAAATGCATCAAGGCCAGATTTTCGCGGACAGTCCGGATATGCTTGATGCGCCAACCTACCAATGTCAGTTACTAATAAAACTACCAATGTTAGTTCTTGAAAGCTTTCCGTGATTTTCTGCTGGCGAGTTTTCAACTGTAGGCGGCTACAGTCCATTACGCATTCCCCCCTCCAAATCTCAGCTCCAGCGCATTCGAGAGGACACTGAAGTTTGAAATTAGGCCTTCTGAGAGGACTCCTAAGATCGCCTTGGAGTGATACAGCCAACTGCGAGGCTATTATTTGCGAGTTCCACTTGTTAGTTTCCGCAACGATCGAAAATTGTGTACTTATATACACTCCATGATGGTTTTCCAACGTATGTGCTTTGTTTGATTACCGTATGAAAAGGAACGTGGAGAGCCTTAAAATCTTCAGATTTATTCTTGGACCCGGTCCGATTTTCTTTCAAAACATCTGCTTCTTTCCGGAACTTTCTCAATTTTTCTCCAAATCTTTCTTCCACATCTACTATTTTGGCTTCAGTTTCCTCTAACTATCCCTTCACTTTCTCTTTCATGTCTTCTAATTTAGCTTCGGTTTCCTCTATAAGCTCTACGATGTCACTTCTAATCTTATTTTGCTCCACTTCCATCTGTCGGAGTTGCTCTTGCAACTTTTCTTGTCCAGCTGTTATTTCTTTTCGACCCAATTTTACTTCGCTCTTTATCTTAGCCTTCATTTCCTCCTGCCTGGCTTTCACCTCTTCTTGTCCGGCTATCATCTCATCTTGTTCGGGTTTTAAAACTGCTAACAAGTCCATCAAAGCCTTCATTTCCTCCGCCATGGCTTTTTCTACAAGCAAGTCACTGGCATTCACTCGCACATCCCACTTTTGACATCAGCTGTTGCGTTCTACGGGTTCGTGTATTTGGAGTGATTGATGACAACACTTGATGAATAATCAGAACACAATGTATTCGCCAGTAAGCACTGTTACACAACACAGTTCCAAATACACGTTTACACTCGTCGAAAAACTGCGACAAACACGCTAAAACAATCAACAACACATCCTTCAGGCTATAACGGTGAAGACAATTTCATGGCAAAATACTTAAGTACATCTCCTGACTCGGCTGATTGCTCTCAAGCTAAGCTCGAAGTCAAAGCAGTACTACCGAACTCAACACACTGAAGATACTCTTCGCGATAAAACTTCTACTCCGCGTACAGGCAGGGTTTATATAACTTTCGACCTGCCTTTGAGAACATTCTGTGAAAAACCAGTAAGAATTCGTTCTAGAATGGTCTCGCTCCGTCTACGGCATATCGCTAATTTTGTCTCCAAATATGAAAACCCTAGTTTTACTTGCCATTTTCTGGCAACCCTAAACCCGCTTTGCGGGGAAGCCATCTTACCGCAGCTACTCATTTTGCAACAATACAAAACTCGCTTTACAGTTTTCATAAAAATTTGTTTGGAAACATTCATATGTCAGCTAATAGCTGATTTCATGTTTTTTACTTTGTTTCAATTGAATTTTTTTAATGTTCCTTTCGAAAAATGGTCGAATGTCAGAACACAAACTCATTCATGTCAGTTTAACAGCCTGCATATCAGTTTTATAACCTAATTTCACATCAAACAGGGCATAACTCTACTTTGATGTGAAATGACAGAAAGGATGCAGAACGAAGTTATGCATTTCACAGAAATAAATAAGCAAAATAAAAAAGAGATCCCTAATATTTTTAAGCAAGTGTTTGGGACACTGTATCATATCTTAAAACCTAAGAATAAAGCATGTGCTGAAAAAATGCTAAAAATAGCATAGAAAACAAATATCCATTACTCCATTTGTGAAAATTGTTTTCCAATGTGCCTACTTCTTTAGCATTTGTGAATATGTCATAATTATTGTTCAAGATTTTGTTCTACTACATTGTGTTTTATTGCTCCATTATCCGAGACATACAGTTCCAAAATCTAATTTCAGAAAACGAAAATTTGAAAACGTCTGAAATTTGTTAGTAAGATAAAAAAAACTGTAATGAATTTCATGACTAAAGGAACATATCTTATTATTATTATACTACAAAGATATCAAATAGAGCTTCACAGTTATAGGATCCCAGTTTCAGCAATTTCCAGGAAAACCTACGAAAATAGCTTCAAAAACTGGTCAGACAACATTTCAGAACTCCATCTTTCATTACTATAGTGCTTTTTCCACAGCATAAAAGATCTCAAAAGTACTGTGAGGTTAATAAAAATTTTAGAGTCACTCCTAATGAATTATTAACATGCATAAATGCATTTAAAAAACCAGAAATTACAAGAATGAAAAATAAAATTGCAGAATGTAAGTAGGCTTGACAAACTAAGCCAAAGAATGCATGGTCTAAATTCATCATACACAGCTTGGAACAAAATTTTCATATATGAAACACTAATGATTTTCCTTCATTGTTCTAAGTTTTAGAGCATATAACAGAACATCGTCCCCCACAGGAAAACATGTACAATGATTAGTAGGCTGTGCATTGAGTTACATGCTATGAAGTTCATGTGTAGTAAGTGAGGGAAATTATTAACTGGATTAATAATTTACCGCTCTTAATTACGGAAAATTAAGGAACTGTCTGACATATGGAAACTACAAAAACCTTAACTAACATACAGAAACTGATGCAGAACCTAACGGTATCAGTAGTCCAAGAAATCAGACTGTAATGCCAAAACACATTTCATCATCTTTTCAAGAAATTTACTTTTAAAACAAAGTGCAGTGGCATTGTTTGCCATATATGACTTTTATATCCATGGTGCTCAGAAGACAGCTAGTTTTGCCAATCAGTTAGGTAAAGATCTACAACAGATCTGCAGATGGGGTAAGAACAGCCCCAAGTTCTAACCCTATCTGTAACTGAATGGCATGAAACATCAGATCACTCATAGCATCTTTGGATGATGACAAACATAAAACAGTGTACTCAATAAAATAATCCAGTCTCTTCTTGTAGAACAGTGTTTAAGGCAGACGGTTAGCTAGGTGAACCCTACCCTGAATCGAAAAATATAAAACTTCGAAACAGTATCTCAACAAGATTGATTATAATAAAATTATATACAGAGATTTATACTAATATTTCTTTTTTTCTTTCTAATAATATAAAAAGTATTGAAGTTTTTACTAGGAAATTGATAAATAAAGAAAAGCATCAGAAAGCCATTGGAGCTGGTACAATGAGCAAGCTGGGCAAGTGTGAGAAGTCATACCAGCAATGAAAAGGTAGAATAAAAACTACATATAAAAATACAACTTACAACACAACAACAAGTAGGAAAAGAAATCAGTCATAACACATTTATCTTCCATAATAATTTTAGTACCGAGAATAGCCATAGGCCGTCTTATGTTTAGCACATCATTATAATTGTAATTACAAATTCACAGTTTTAGTGTTGTTTCTGTTTCTCATACGACAATGAAAACTTTTAGCAAGATGGGAGTAAAAGGTTCTAAGCTGGACAATGCCAAGCTCCTCATGAATAGTATTATTACCAATGTACCATGATGCATCCGTAATCTGCGTCAGTACACTGTTCTGAGCAGTTCGCAACTTTTCCTGCAAGATTTACATGAGTATGCACAGACTGGACAAGTATAACAGAGCATGAGCCACAAGATGGACTCACAAATGAATAGTTTGTTATCAATCAATACAATACTGTTTTGGGCATTTAGGAGGTAGAGTCTAGCTATATGCCCCTAAAACTTTTGGATAATAGAATGTATGTGTGGGTACCATGTGTGAGAATTTGTGAGAATCATCCCAAGATAAGAGACTTGCTTTGCCCAGGAAAGGTTTTCCATAGACTTGCAGATGTTGATTAATGATCTTCTTTCTGATAAATAATATTGCAAAAGTTTTGTCATCATTTACCTCAAATTTCCAATTTGTCAGCAGAGAGCATTCATTCTCTCTGCTAACAAATGGGACCATCAAACAAATAGAGATGGAAGCAAAAATTTTCCTTAACCCTGCAGCTGCAGGATTAAGCAATCCTTTCTTTACAAATATGTGTGATACCTGTCAGTTATAAATTTGTAATGCGAGCTTGTTCATTTGTGCCTGCTGCGGTGTATAACTGGAATTTGAGCTGAGCTTATTGATGACCATCAAAGGTTAAGATTAAGAAATAATACACAGACTGGGTTTGATTTACAACCATTATGCCAGAATGGGCAAAACCTCTTATGGATGGCTGCTGCTCTTCTAATTATTTTCAATGCAGTAGATATCACTGAAGCAAATTATATAAAATATTTCATGAAATTATGCAATAATTTACTATTTCTTCATTTATAGTTATTTAAACAAAAAATGCATTTCATTTATAGGTTTTATTTCAATGATTTCAGTTTCTTATGTGTTATGTATAACTTCATATCATTTGAAACACATAGCTCCTCTCCCTTTTTGGGATGGGGGGATTTGGATTAAGAGGAAAACAAATGTTTACCGATTTTATTACAAATCTTAATTAAATTACAGATATAAGATCAAAATAATGCAATTACACGTTTAATAATTAGGTACATGACCATTCCTATTATAATCAAAAGATTAACTAAAATCTCTTAATGAATTAATATTTTTAAAAAATGCATCTTCATTTTTTTTAGCTGAATAATATATGAATTTTATGTTTTTTTCAGACAACAGACTCATTATGTGCAATCTACGATTCAGATTACTCTTTAATACAATGACAAAATAGTGGGCTCACTGAAAAACCACTTGGAGCAACATGCTCGAAGATGCAAGGTCTGACTAGAGAGACTTAAGCATTTCAATGCTGAATATTTACTTCATAATTTAAACATTTGATGAATAATGTGAAAATAATAAAGCAAATATGTATAACTAATACAAACTGGCAATCGGTCTCTATTTTTCATTTATTTATCATTTTTCTTTCTAAATATTTCCTTTGAAATTGGACCAAAATGAAATCGAGATTATTTGAAAATGGGCTATATCTATATTATACCTATCTCTCTCTATACATATATATAAAACTGGCTAATACCAGTTTTAAGCAACAGTTAACAACAAAGGGAGATTGTTCCAGTGTTATAGATAACATATTATGATTGTAAATGAGTAATACTGTATAATATGGTAAAAAGCTACTGACTGACATAAGCAGCAAATATTCTTTACCAAACACATCATGAAAATTTACATTGATTATCTTCCATTGCAGCATTAAGGGCATGGTGTGTTACATTTTCATTTTTCCACACCACTGTAAAACAAAAACTTTTGGAAATCAATGAGATACTTTCATTAGGAAAAAAAGAAATGATTATTACCTGTCCTTCTCCAATTTCAGAAAGCATTACTAGAGTTGTAATGCTCTGTTCTTTTATCATTCTCCAGAACTCAATTACTGTAGATTCTAAAGGATCTTGAGTTATAATGAAAGACAGAGATCTGTCATAGCCCTGTCAAAAATAAAAATATAGGATCTAAAAATAGTATTTAATAATAATTTTCAAAAGCATACTTAAAAAAGCTTAATTTTCTAAGGATAGTAAAAATTCAGTATTTTAAATATCGATGTTTAAGGCTTTGCATACAAAATAGTTTGTTGCCTCTTCATGAACAGCGCACAAGCATCAAATTTAATGACACTTTGAATCACTCGCACATTTCAAACTTATAAAGCAACTTTTGCAAATTAGGAATAAGTGAGAAAGTACTGGGTTGTATAACATTTTTATAAGCAGCAAAATATTCAGAATATTCCCCATAGTTACTACACTAAACAATCAGGCTTTGGACTTCTTCTTTATAAAAATTCTCGAGTTTCGCAATTAATCAACACATTTGCATCCAAATGTTAGTCAAATGAAAATAACAGTAAGACATTCTCCATCAGAAAACAGAAGACTGGGGTTGAAGCTGTTGAGTTCATTTGATTGTTAATACCACGCAGATTTACCCTAAAAGATTTGATGGAAATAGAGATTAATTATTTAGTTATTCCATCTTCTTCCCCGGTGTTATTTTTGTATGACTTTTTTTCCTAACCAAGTACTTCATGGCATGTACTTGATATGAAAGTGTTAGTTGATTGTTTCTGTGTAGGAGAAAAAAGCAAGTTTTTTAAATGTGTTGTTTTTCTTAGATGTTCCCAATTCACTCACTGCTTTTATTTTGTGATTGAAGAACTAGATTTCTCTTTGATAACCTGATGTCACCTTTGCAGCATTTTCTTCCTCTTCTGATTTCCTGTTTGGGGAATTTAACCTTATAGAGAAATACTAGCATGTGTTTCCAACATCATTATTTTCAATGAGTAAGTAACAGCCTACTTGGTCTATGATCTTGCAAGGCAATCTGGCACTGAATTAGTTCTGCTTTGATTTTTTGCTTTGAGAAAAAAGTAAATTTTTAACTGTGTTATTTTTCTTAGATGTTCACAGCTACACTTACTGCTTTCATTTTGTGACTGAAGGTCTCACACACATTAAAATGTAGTTCCTTTGCATAACATCTCCGATCCCTAATCTTAACCATCAACTGTGAACATTTTAGTCTTTCATGGATTCGCACAGATTGTTTTTTGTCAGAACTCAAGAACTTTACTACAGCATTTAATTCTTTTGCAATCCAAACAGAAAACAAATAATTTTAATACATTTTTTTATCTTTCAGCTCTCTGGCAACAGACATCACAATGTCTCATATTTTAGCCCTTAGGTGCAATAGCAATCGCTTCCTCCAAAGCTTTCAGGAAAGCTCTTTACATATGCAGTTACGTGCCCTTTAAATTTGCATGACTAATGCAATACTAAGATATTCTGAGTTTCAGGATTGCTAAATGAGGTAAATATGCAATTCCATATTTTTCCATTTGAATGACCCGCATATTTTTTGTGCGTAAGATATAAAGACATCAGCAATCTGAAATTATAACATAAACGACGAAGCTAAAGAAGAAATAAAATTAAAGGCCAAAGAATAAATGAGGAGAAAATTATGCTTATAAAATAAGTATGAACAAAAGCAGGAATATCACAAAGACAAATACACTATTGGAATTTAAATGCTTTCATAACAGTTATTGGAAACTTTCAATTCTATTTAACTAGAACTACACTTAAAATAACATACCTGAATAAAAGATGCGTTTATATAGGAAGAATGATCTCTAGAAGGTGAAGGTGGTAGAATGACTCTATTAAGATCATCTATAAAAAGAATCCAAATATTTAGAAAATTACATTGAAATGAAACAGTTTGCCCAAGTTTCAAATAAAAATGGTCATGCTTTCAAAGGTATATGCAACAGAAAACGTCATCAAACAGCTTACTTACTTTTTGCAAATAGGATGAGAAAAGAACTAAAAAATGCCCATAAAGAAATAAAATACCTAATACTTACTTTGCATGTGCAGATGTCAGAAAACAAATCATAAGTAGCCCCGTGTCTATATGTACTAAATACATGTCTAAATGTATTATCAGTATATACTTACTTTGCCTCACTGACCAAAAGTTGAAAGTTACTTTAAAGCACTTCAACAAAATCTATATACACATTCATGCACTTATGTGAATTATTAACCATCTTATGCAAGGCAACACACAGTTCAAGAATATCATGATATAATACATTTCACAGCACAAAACATAATACTTTTCAGATATCAAAGTGCATAAATTTATCACGTTTATAATCATTAAATATAGGCACGGTTTAGTAAAAAGTACCGATACTATTCAAACAGTAGTGAAAAAAAATATTTAAATTGCTCAATATAATACATGCTTTCAGCAAAGTTACTTACAAGGAATAATAAAATCATATCGGTTCTTTCCTACGTTCATATCCATAGTGCCAACACAACAAGTCTTTGGATCCTCAATAACATCACCTAGTTTCTGTAACAAGATATAACATATGAAAACTTAGAAGATTTTCAAAAAATTCTATAAAGATTTATAAAAGAGTCACAATAGTGATAGAAAATTTAAATATATATCCATTGTCCTCCTCTCTTTCACTGTAAGTATGTGTGCATAGAAGAAAGACTAAGTAGTGACTATAGGTGGTAAAGTGTATAGAAGTATATGTAAAGAAGCAAACTCAGATGTAATGATGTAGACACATTGAGAGCTTACATGTAAAAATATTGCATTTCATAGCGGTTGAACTATAATGAACAGCAACTTGTCAGCTTACGCAGATTAAATATTCATTTTTATTTCAGTAAACTTGCGGCCACAAACAAACTGGCAAACTTCTAATGCATTTTCAAGAACATTTGCGTTTTAGAAAGCTTTGCAGTAAAAATAGAAGCAGTAGTCAATCTAGACTGAGGTGCAAAAACAACACCTTGTGTTCAGGATGAAATCTTAATTGAGAATGAGTTAGTTTCGTTTTTCAGAGCATTTGATAGTATAATTAATGCTGTAATATTATTATTGGTTGTTTGAGTTTATTTCCATTTACGTCACCAGAGCTATGTTAGAATCAAATGGCATGGATTAGTCTCAAAATGATGCAGTGCAGAAAAAAGTATTAGTATTTTTAGAATAAAGAGGGAAAATACCAAATTAAAACTATGCATTATAGGACTATTCCTAATTAAAATTATAATTTATACTTACTTATTTTTTACTTTTCTTACATATCAACCCCCCAAGGAGGAAAACGCTTAGTAACAAAGAAGACTTTTTAAAGAAAAAGCATTAAAGCTATAGCAAATGAAGAGAAATGTAAATGTATGTAATAATTTTCACAAACATTATTAATTAAATAATTGTAAATTATAAGTTTTTAGCCCAGAGGGGCTATTAATCTCAAAACGTCATTTTGCACTGAATCACTATAAACGAGTGTGTCACTTTTCGAATTCTTGCCACCTAATATTATCGCCCAGTATTATACATAAAAAAATTAAATAATGAACAATCTGCATGAATGTATGTATGTTTTTCGCATTGTGAAAAAACAACGGTATCTAGAGTCATCAGATTTTGAATAACATATTCCCCCACCTGAATATGGGTACCTGGAAGCCCGAATCTTGAATTTCGAATTTGTTTTATTATCTATTTCATATTTTGTTAAACTTTGTAAAACAAATTTTTAATTAAAAACTCAACAAAATAAAGCAAGCAGTGGCAACACCTTAGGCAATAAAACAATTTTATCTCCAGCGTGTGAGACTGTTTATCAGCAATTCTAAAGATACGCTGTTTTTAAATATTTTTAGCCCAATGTGGCATTATCGCAAATGTTCTCGAAATGTGTATGTGTCTGTATATGGGGGAAAAAAGCACATTTGAATATAAAATAAAATCTGAAAGCTTTCAGATTTTTTTTTTGTTGTTGAACATAATTTTTTTTTGAAAAATGAATATAATTTTTAGAGTCTTATTAAATTATTCAGTATTTCAGTCCAAAAGTCTTTCTAAAGTGCACACAATCATAATTCTTACTTTTTTTTTTGTTGTTGTTTCCACAGAGTGTTACATATAAAAACTTTTACATAATCATTACTTTTTCTAATTAACTGTTGTAACATATATAAAATTTATGACATTAATTTTTATATTGATAAATTATATTTTAACATCATAAATATAGTAGGAATAATATTGCAGAAATTATGATTCCATAGTTATCTTTCATTTGCAATTTCTTATTTTACCAAACTTAAACGCCCCCACAGTCATTCTAAATAAACATTTCCATCAACAAAGCATATTCACTTGAGATAACTAGTGTGTTTGTTTTACACCAGCGGCCAAGAGATGTTTGGCAGTTACATGAAAAGGCTGCTGTTCCTCGCATAAAGCAATTGGTCTTTGTGAACTGCACCAATACATTTCATAATAAAAAATACATAATAATAATAATATATTTAAAAAATTACAGTCAGTCATAAAATGATTCTTCAGTATTATCTTTTATGAAGTGGAAAACATTAACAGTCGCATAGAGGTAAAATAGGTTTCTTCTTTCTGAAGCAATACTCCCTCAACACACTCTGTACTTAACATACTATTATCCATAAATTTTAACCATAATTTCATATTACTTATCTGTTTTAATCTAACTTTTTTATTACATTACTCACAATCAATTTTATTATAATAACTCAATTTTAAAAATTATTGATATATTTATATTTATTATAACAATATTCATTGTGAAAACATTAAATATTTTCTATATTATACTGAAAAACACTATGTCCAATTTCTGTACTAGTATTCAAAATTACTTCATTTATTTTTTATATTCACTTCATTTTCAGAATAGTTATGAAATTTTTAACATTAATTCAAATGGTTTTGAAATAATTAAATATATAGTGATTAATGACATTACAGTTTAACAATTTATCCTAAAAATATTAAAATTCTTCACTTAATTCAAAATCAGTTAGTTAAATTTATATTTCTCATACTATAAAATTTTGAATCTTTCATTTTCATAAAACAATGTTATACTTTTAATCCAATATAAGAAGAAACAGTATTATATGTTTAAATTTCAAAATAACATTTAATTAATTAATAAAGTTAGTGCACGGTTATGAAAAAATTTTAACATACTCTATTACCAAAAAAATACAAAATAAAAGGCACCAACAAAATTAATAAATGCAAAACCATTAAATGAAAATATCAGAAGACTTGTATTTTCATTCTTTAACACCATGTTTTATATTTCCTCAAAACAGTAAAATCAAATTGTAAAAATTTGAACAAAAACACTTCATGCAAAATTTAAAACCCACTGCACCAGCATCAGTGTTGTTCCACTGGAAAAACAATAATTTACTACACTTTGACCGAAAGAAAATAATAATAGATAAACATCTATAAGATCATACATTAAAACACAATAATCAGAAATGGATGAAAAGCATGTCTCTCAGATTCAAAACATGTAGAGTAAATGACAATTGATGAACGCTGTTAATTTTTTATACCAAAACAGAAGTCTACAAAAGTATCTCACATGTGGTAGTTGAAAACAGTTCTTATAAACACAGGCTGATGAATCATTTGTAGTTGATATGAAAAACTCCTATTGAGTTTGAAGCAATGGTTAACTGCAAAGCACTAATTAAATCAGATATGATCACCCAGTGTTCTTTTTTCCTTAGATACAGTGCAGGACATGAGTGAGCGGTTATGAATGTAGAAATTAAAAAAAGGCATGGCACAGACTTGGATCACAGTTTCCTCATCATACTGTCAATTCATTTGTAATGAAGCAAACTTATATGTAATGATGTAAAAACATTGACGGTTTAGATGCAGAAATATTGCATTTTGTAGGTGTCGATTTATAATGAACAGCAACTTGGCAGCTAAAGCAGATTAAATACTCATTTTTTAATCTCGGTAAACATGTTGTAGCCATAAGCAAATTGGCACACTACTCATGACGTTTTAAGAACGTTTATATTTCGGATAGCTTTCTGGTAAAAAGAGAAGCAGCAAATAGCAGTCTATTTAGGCCGAAGGGGAGAAAGCAAGTAAGTTGTGTTCAGGAGGAAATCTTAATTCAGAATGAGTTTGTTTGGGTTTTCAATGCATTTGATAGGATAATTAATAAGGTTGTAAAATTATTATTGGTTGTTTCAGTTTTATTTCCATTTATGTCACCAGCATTATGTAAGAATCAAATGCCATGGATCAGTTTCGAAATGACGCAGTGCAGAAGGCATTTCTATTTTTAGAATACAAAAGGTAAATGCCCAAATTAAAATTCAGCATTAAGGGGTTAATGCTAATTTAAATTATAATTCATATTTACATATTTTTTCTTACATATATACATATATACACATACACTTGGTTTGGTCAAATGAAAAGATGAACGACGATGCTTAAAATCCCTTTCCCCCAAAAAGAATATGGAACAGATATTCCGTTTCAAAGCCTTAAAATTGCCGGATGTTAAGAGACAAGAACAAGTTTCGCCTCCAGCTGGATCGAGATGATTGTTTGATGAGTGTAGTGCCTGAAAATGGCACTTTACCTGAGAAATTAACCATATGATCCCCCTTGATGTACATCCACTTATTTCACTAAGACATAATGATATCGCTTGGCCGGTAGGTTTTGTATCTTTTCAACAGGTTTTTCATAGCCTTGAAGGAAATGTGAGAATCAGATTGTTGCCTTCGTCTAATAAAAAGTATATAATAGCATGTTTTATTTAAAAGAAGAATTTTCGAATTAAAAGCCATTTTTATGCAGCATACTCATCAAATACACTTGTCATCTGATTGGAGAAGAACCCCATGCTACATACCACATTACTGCTCACAGCTGTTCTTCACAACATGGAACATGGATCTTTTCTCCAGAACACACAGTAAGATTAAGGCTATATTTAAAAATAAGTGGTTATTCCATATCCTAACAGAATCAATTTTTAGAGTAGCCATCATCTTCTCATTTCACTAGACCTTATAATGACATAAAACACATACACACAATATTATAATGAAGGAAAAATGAACGTACTTCAAATTCTATCGCAAGGCCAGTTTTATCAGTGTCACCAACTTTTTCTTTTAATAATTCATAATGGTCTTTCAGATGTCTCACTTCTATTTCTGTGTCACTAAATTGTGCATGTTCCATTAATGCTCTGTACACAAAAATGTATTGTTTCTGAAAATGAAAATGTTTCTAAATTCAACTGCAAAAGCATACTTTAATACTATAAAATGTAAAAAATTAATACATATTAACTGGATAATATATATATTCAGTACTACAGAAATTAATGCAATCTTAATACTCACTAGTGACTGGACCAAAAAATTTCGTTGATGACGTAAATTGCTTACATGTGCAAACACATCTATTCTACCTTCTTCTTCAAGTTGCTGCAGTAGACTATCTATGGCTACAAAAGTGCCTGTGCGACCTACACCAGCACTAAAAGAATAAAACCAAATTGAAATGTTCATGAAAAATCATATAACAATGAACAGAAAGTCAGGCAGTTAAAGACAACGGCAAGAATTACTTTTGGTATATGCTGAAACTGCCCTTCATGGGCTTATTTTTTAACTTAGGTGGTTTAAAAGTGTTATTCTCTCAATACTTGAAAAAGAAAGCTTAAGCTGATCCAACACTCTATAACTGACACAAAAAATTTAATCAATAATATTTTGACAATGATCATATGCAGTTAGTGTACAGAGTCTTTATTGCAAAAATTAATATATAAATGCTTTCCTTGAGTAAGAATATTTTTTTAATTTTTAAAGAGGTGCCAATTCATGCTAGATGAAAATAATTTGGGAGGAAAGAGAACATGATTCTTCCCTCCCCTTCAAACCATGTACAAAAGCTCTTCTAAAAATAGTACTGGGAATATTAGGGCATGAAAATTCTAGTGAACACATTGATTCACTCAAACTCAGAGCTAAAACTGTGCTGGAGCCTGCCTGAGGTACTTCTCAGTTTTGAGATCATAATTATAGGGTACCAGAGGCTCCGGCACTTCTTTTATGAAATGGAACCATAATTTCAACAGAAAATTCTTTTGATCTCATAAAATTTTATTTTAGTAATAAAGCAATCTTAAAAAATTAATTTTTAACTTCTGAATCATGTGTGTATTGTCTTTGTTTTTCTTTTGGATCTCCTCTTTCGTTTTCATACTTACACTTCGCTGTTAAAATTTCCTTACTGTCATACTACTTCTAGTATTCCCTCTAATCTGATGAGAGAATATTTAAGCCTCTCATCTTTTCTCTTTGGTGTACTGCAAAAAGACTCTTTGTTTCTACCATTCCTTGAAATAGCAAATTATACTGTATATTCCAGGCTTAATTTCAGCCAGAGCTTGGTCAGGTTATTTCTTAGTTTTCAAGCTAAATAGTAACTCTAGCCAGGGCCTCAAAAAAGACAAGGTCCTGTATTTTAATTTCACTATTTAACTATTTATCATACATTTAACTTAACTGAAGTTTTACTCATCTATACTGAGCTTTAATTATGATTCTTTTATTATTAATTTCTTTGCCTTTTTTTATGGCTTTCCAAGAGCTCAGGCACTTCTAATTTTAGAAACTAAACACTGCTTAACAAATATTGGTTATTGGTACTGATCCTAAAGTTTTTGTAAATCAGAGTCCTTCATCAACTCGCCTTAGGCAATGAAAATCACTTTTCTTTAAACACAAAGACCTTACTAATTTACATACACCTTATATAGGAATCAAAAATATGAAAGACACAAGCACAGCTATTCTGTCAACTCATACTAAATATTAGGAAATGAATAATAGGGGTAAAAATATATAACTAAATGTGACAGTAAATTGCCTTTATTCTGTTATCAAACAGTTACATAAGCATTCTTAATTCAAAATTAAATAAAAGAGCAACCTCAGTTTAGCTTAGAATTCAAATAAAACTTTTTGAGGGCGATCTGACACTTGTCCCTCTTCCACAGAAGCAGACAATTTTGGAAAAATGGGACAAGGGGCAACCTGTGGCACAAGTAGAACGCTTGGGCCCCTATGCAACAAATTTTCTTGGGGCCCCTAAAAAAAAAAGGTGGGTTTTAGATTTTAAAGGTCACCCAAAAGGGTTTGTTAAGCTATTTTACGCTCTGGCTGAGCACACAATCTACCAGTCTGTTGTCACACTCACTCCCGCTAACCGTACTTTTTTTTAAGTTTATTATTAAGCATTGTTTTTTCGCACTTACGCCACATACAGTTCAACACCAAAATCACAAAATTTTTAAAAGCTGAATAGCAGCATACGTTTAGAACTCCTGATGCGGTGTTAGGTGACGGTATACATTTTTGTATTCTTTTCAGATTTTTCTCAGCTCACTGTATCAATACTCAGTGTCTTTTCATTATTAACTTTTTATGTGTTTATTTATTAAGTATCATGTTCACCTCCCTTACACCACGTAAAATTCTATTCCATAGAAAAATCACAAAATATTTAAAAATCAGCATATCTTTAGATCTTCCAATTAGTGTTAGAATTTGACATACATATTTTTATATTCGCTATGTAATTCCTTTCAAAACTAACCGCTCATGCTGACAGCCGCCTAATATAGTTATCATAAACAAGAACAAGTATATAATGATTTTAATGAGTCGAGCTAACGTAATTTCATAAAAATATTGAATACTTCGAATTAAACATGCCATGATTTTGAAACTAAAAAGTAGAAAAAAATATACTCAAGAACTGCACTTACACTTTTTAAATCCCTTAGTTTATTATTCAGTAACCTTCCTTATTAAATCTGAATGTATCTTAGGCTTTACTGACTAGCAATACACTAGCACATGGAAGATAAAAGAACATTACTTCAGCAGCGGCAACACACTGCTTTCACAGAGTTGAGTTTGTTAATTAAATATCTTACATTTTTTCAATTGGCAACAATCTCATGTGCTGAGATAAAAATGTTTCATTTCAGACAGATTTGCCACTGCTCACTTTAATCAAAAATTCATTAAAGTTTTAAAAATATGAAATAAATAATAAAACAAATTCGAAATTTAAAATTAGGGCTTTCATGTGCACATGATATGGTGGAAGACTACGCGATTCAAAATTTAATGGCTCTACCTACCGTTGTTTTTTCAAAATGCGAGAAACATACATCCATATGTGCAGATTAATCATTATTTAATTTCTTTAAAAATAATACAGGGTGATAATATTTGCCTGCAATAATTTGAATAGGTATACACCGTTTATAGTGAAACAGCACAATATATTTTATATTAAATTGTAAGAATCACTCATATTGATAAATTTAAAGTTTAATAATATGGCTGATTTTTTAATTTGGTTTAGTGGAAATGCTAGGAACAGAATAAATATATGAACAAAATTAAATGCTGCAAATGATGTGTTTCGAAAATTGAGAACTGCAAATAACATACCACAATTTCTCTTTTAATTTGCAAAGCTCATTCCAAATTAAGTACCAGAAATTTGCCTAGTTACTTCTTTGATTTATACTTAAAAAATACGTCTATTTATTATTCAATCATAATAACGAAATATACAGAAGCAAAATAATATACAAAATAGTTACATAAAAGTCAAATAACACCGGTATAGTAAAAACATTATTATGCCTGTTTTCATGCATCTTGTAATTTAGTTTTTGTAACTGTAATTGTAATTTGATTAACATGTAACTGTAATTTGATTAGTCTTCCTTTTAGCGAAGCAAAATCATTAACGTAATTTTATTTTTATAAAATCTTCCATTAATGATGTCAATTTCTTGTAAGCGTGGTTTTATTTTATTACTAGTTACACAGGTTTGTGAATCATTTCATGTGTACTGAACACTTATTACTGCAGATTAAAATTAAATGTTTTATGCAATTTTTGCTCACTTTACATACCTCTGGAAACATAACTAATTGCTGAGAAAGTATGGTTACTGAAAATTTCTAGTTACATCCTGAGTTCAGTTCTGAAGTGAATATTAATTTTCATCGTATGCAACCTAAATAAAACCAATAGTTTAAAAAAAAGTGCCCAAGTTTTTCTTGTAAAAATTATCAACATTGAAAGCAGATTGAATATCTATTTCGAATTCACTGAAGAATTTTCTCACAAAATTTGGAAAGACGACAAATCCTAATTTGTTTATTGTGTAACAGAGAATGTTCAAAAAGGTCTCTGGAGGCCATTTTTTTATATATTGATTCTGTGCATGTACATCCAATAAAATAAATAATGTAATATTATGAAAACGGCTTCTGCATAGAGGGGAGAGTTGTATCAATTATTTACAGAATCCTCCCCATCCTCTTTACGAAAAACTAATAAACACACTAATAACTTTTTATACAGATCTTAACGAGGCAAATTTCTTATTAATAAATCATTCATTATACTTTAATTATTTTACTGAAAATTACCATACATTTACATGCAAACTTTGCAAAGATTCAGTAGCTAATGAATACTTTTTAGAATCTAAGTAACCTTACATTAATTTAGAATTCTCTTGATTATAAATGTCCCTTATCTTCTTTAATTTTTAAAAGACGGTAAAGTTTGAAAAGGTTTCACTTAAAAAAACTGTAAATAGGAATGCACTTTCACTCCACTTTTGAGTTGGAACTGAAAAGGGAACTACCAAAGACTTTTGAAAACCTTCCCTTTGTTAATTTTCAGATAAGAAACTAGGGAATCCCAAAGAACTTTTTGTATTTACCGCTGGCTCTTACCTAAAACTAGAGAAACCCCCGAAGTTGCTATTTCATAGTGTAATGACGAAATATTAACTTTTGCAAACACTGCATTATATTGAAAATATGCCTTGGTAGTAAACACTCCCTAGGTATGCCTAATACCATAGTTTTACAGTCCTTGCACCGCTTTTTGTTGAGGCTATAGCACTGAATTTCAGTGAGGTTGTTTTGTGTCCCTATTGTGTGAAAGGATTCTTACCATGTTCTTCAGGAGCACATTTTACGGTTGCTGCCTTCGTGCAATTTAGAAGTCTGACAGGCATTTTTGCAGACACAATACACTCTTGAAATGGTTACATGTGAAAATCCAAGTTTTACTACCTCTCAAAAGCTGTGACTAATCTCATGAGCTTCAACAACTAAGACTGCATTAAAAATTGATTAAGTTATAAACACTTGCTGTCCTGAAGGCAGAAATTGTTCTAGAAGCTTCCACTGACATCTATCACTTTGAGCAGGTATGCAGTGCAACAAGTAATGTACACAGATAGCATTATCATGGATTGTGTACAGACTCATCAGTGCCGATTTTTTCAGCACTTCAGCATGCACATTCAAAATACATACATACATTGTGTAAAACGAAATTTTTTGGTGGTTGCAAAAAGAAGAGGATGATGTAATAATCTTTATTTAGGTATGATTTCATTGCAAATGAATGCAGTCCATGTGCAGAGGTGGGTGAACCTGAAACACTGAATAATTTAACATGCAGATTTCATATACTTCAGCACTACAACTAATGACAGAAAGGTTTCATATACATCAGCAGAACAAGCAATGACAGGAAAAGGAGAATCTACAGACACGTTCACTAAGCAAGGCAAACAAGCAAAGATTTTTATTACGGCAAAGCACTTGAGTGCTACCTGTCTAAAGAAAAGGCAGTGGCGTAGCTATGGTGGGGCAAGGGGGACATCTGTCCCCGGGCGCAACATCCAGGGGGCGCCAAATTGATACTACAAAATTTTTTAATGAAATATTTTCTATTTTTGGCACACAGAAACGGGCACAAATTCTTCAGGGACGCTGCAAACCCTGGCTACGACACTGAGAAAAGGATGCATGCCTTTGCTTATAGCTTTTTGACAGAATCTGGCTCAAATTCACATGACAGATGAGGGAAATCACAAAAAGTACCATGCAGCCAGCCCACTTGCCAGGATTTGAACCTGGGTCTAGTTACTAGCATTCAAAGCTTTTACCATTTGGCCAGTGACAGGCAGCAAAGGCAAACAGTACAAGAGCAAGATTATGTTACTGCTGTTAGACTGAGAATGGTGAAGTTAGTTTTATACTCAAGAGAATTGAGTATTGCTTAAGATTACTCAATTCAGTTACAAAATACATATTCAGTTAACAAAAGTTCCTGTTTGATTATGATTGGATAAGAACTCAAATTTTGGTTACACTTTTGCCATAACTTGGGTTGTGCATCGTTAGCATTGTGTAAAATACATACAACAGGGAGTAATTTTGAAATGACACACTTAGGAAGATTCAGTTTAAGCATTTTACCATTTTTCATTTACCGTAATTTCCGGAAGAAACGCCGCGGCGTTTACGTGTTTAAAACTTAAATTTTCAGCGGGTGCGGCGTTTCTACCCATGCGGCGTTTAGATGCACTAAAAATATTTCCTATGATGGTCATTGTACATAGTTTGAATAACCTTGTCATTGTACATAGTTTGAATGGCCTTCATTGTGTATAGACTGGTCCTGTTCCCACACAAAAGACCACTCAGTTGCTTTTTGGGAAAGTTATTTTGTTTACATTCTTTCCCTTGAACGGACCTACATGGCTTAGTCACCCTAAACAACAAGATTTCAGAACAATAACATTCTTCCCCCTTTCAAATCAGCATCAACATCAGTTTGAATAGACTCTCTCCTCTGCCATTCAATGAATCTTCCAGGATCCATTCTTTTCTGCAATTTTTTTCAAAGGTGGACATGACTCCACCTGCCTCGCAATAACGAACTCTGACGTATTTCCCCTTCAGCATGAATCGATTTTTCTTGGCATTCTGCCAGATACAGATTCCATCAGTTTTGGTACAAGTACTTGTTGGATAGTATTTAAGTAAGAAGGTAGCGGAAAATTTTTGAAAATGGCACCTAAACGGCACAGAAGCTATATTGCTGGTTTTAAGCTTAATGTAATTTCACGTGCTGAACAAATTGGAAATAGAGCAGCAGTTCGAGAGTTTGAAGTGGACGAGAGATGTATTCGACATTGGAGAACTGAAAAAGAAGAACTTAAAAATATGCCACAACAGAAACGAGCCAAAAGAAGTGGTACTGTAAGGTGGCCGAATCTAAAGGACGATCTTGCAGACTGGAAAAAGGAGCAACGAAAAAGGGAATGGCAGTTTCGACTGTAAAAATTTGCTTTCAAGCAAAATTTATAGCAAAACAAATGAACATAAATGATTTCAAAGGAGGGCCTTGCTGGTGTAGCAGATTTATGAAAAGAAAAAATATTTCTGTGCGTACTAGAACAACAGACGAGCAACAATTACCAATGGACTGGCAGGATAAAAAAGCATCTTTTCTAAAATATGTGATATATTATTGATAAAAAAAACTTCTTCAGTCACAGATAATAAATATGGATGAAACGCCGTTAGCTTTCGACTCTCCTGCATACAGAACTGTTGATGAAACTGGTGCAAAAACTGTATCTGTGCTTACGACGGGACATGAAAGTACGTCATTTACATGTGTGTTAGCTTGTGCCACAAACGGTGACAAGCTAAAGCCGATGATCATTTTTAAACGAAAAACTATTCCGAAGGGAGATTTTCCTAATGACGTAATTATTTGTGCAAACGAGAACGGCTGGATGTGTGAAACAATTATGCATGAGTGGCTACAAAAAGTTTGGCAGTGTCGTAAGGGATCTTTTTTCCAACCAAAAGGGTTATTGATAATGGATTCCATGCGTGCTCATTTACTTGAGTCAGTGAAAACCAGATGTCAAAAATTGTCTACGACCGTAGCAATAATTCCTGGTGGTTTGACAAAAATCTTACAACCATTAGATTTGTCAGGTAATAAATCCTACAAAGCTGAAGTCCGCAAGCGGTGGGAGTGTTGGATGAGTGAAGGATTGCATACGTATACCAAAAGCGGCAAAATGCGTAGAGCATCTTATGAAGAAGTTGCAAAGTGGGTAGTAAGTGCGTGGAAATCGGTAAAATCATCGTCAATAATAGCAGAGTTCAAAGAAGCTGAAATTATATCCTTAGATAAAGAGACTGTAAACCAAGAGGATGAATGTGACGATCTGGAAGACTTGGACTTAGATCAAGATTTACTAAATCTTTTTAATTCGGATAGTGAGGAATCAGATTTTGATGGCTTCATATGATGTATAGGTTGCTGTAATACCTTTTGTAAGTAAAATTTAAAATTTCCTTTTGTCGTCCAAATTTAATATATAGTTGTTGCAACATTTTTTATAATATAGTCTGACTATTACAAATATGGACTTCTTTAGTCGGTAAATATAAGTATATTCGTGAATGTAAATATATTTCAACATTTCTTACCCTTAATTTATTTTTGAGTTATGGTTTCATTTCATACATTTTTCTTAACTGATATGTCATATAGCAGGACATAGGTTGAGAGTTTGCATCTATACGGCCCACGACGATGTCACGCGCAATTTAATCTATTGCGGCGTTTCTGTGTAATTTTAATTTTTTTCCCGCCATTTTTTCTCGAGTGCGGCGTTTACGCTGATGCGGCCTTTCTTCCGGAAATTTCGGTAATTATTTGTTATTTTTGGATTTTCATCTAGTTTTACTCTACAGTACATTATTTTTGCTGTTCAGCAGCAATATATTCTCAAGATTGAACATGAGAACCACTTTTCTCTCTCTACATATATGTATAAACAAAACTTTGATGTGATTTTTTTGTAATTTATATACGTGCATAGTGTGAAAAATCATTATGAAGAGAAAATGACAAACAAGAGAAATTTGTGCTGAAATTTCCAGTAAATAATTATAAAAATATTTTTCGTTGTGAGCAGTATCAGAATTTTTCAAAAATAAGCTTTATTTATTCATATTGTGCAATATTATATCTAAAAGTTTAAACCAATTACCCATATATAATATCCAAAAATTAATATAATAACTGACTTTCATTGTTTGTCCTACCCTTTTTAGAGGATCCTGTTTTAATCATAAATTATAAAGTAAATTATAAGATATTTAACACACGCACACACAAAAATAAATAAATAAATAAAAAAAGAAAGAAACCAGTGTAAGTTAAAATAATATGCTGAATAACAATTATTGAAGATGCTAAGCCAGAGGAATCAGCATAATTTTCATAGTCTGAATGTCAAACCTTTAAAACTAGTCCTGGAAAGAAACCAGCTTTAAAATTTCATATCGAAATTCAAACTTCAGGTTGAAATAATACTGAAGCAAAATCTTGTAAATTAAATGCTACATTCTTTCAGTTTCTGCTATCGAGGTTTTCAAAAAGTTTTCTGCTGATAGTTCTTTATTTTGAATTTTCAATATATAATAACTCTGTATATTTCCTTTGTTTATGGTTTTTGCCATTAAGCCTAAATGTTTCGATTCATGTTATTGCTTTGTGAAACATCTGTGAGTGTCTCAACAAACAGTTAATTTACAAGAAGATAAAGATTCATTTATACCTGTTTAAGTTATCTTCCCCAAATGAAAATGTTTACTTATGCAAAATGAATACTTTCCCTCATTTTTATAAAAGATACATAAATTTCTTTATTTTGAGCAACAAAAAAAATGCAGATAATAATTATCAGAAATGTTAAGGCAACAAGAATTAAAAATACCTTCCTCTGCAAATTAGACTTTCTAGAGGCATTTTACATTTGTAAAAATTTTTCATTTATAGTTAATCATCCCAAGTACATACCATCTTTGTACTCAGTTTTTAAGGAAGTTTTCATTTTTCATCAATAGATGGTGCCAGTAGCTGGACTTCCTTACTGTCATTCTTAGCGTCTTATCTTATAACTGGCTTCTCTTTGTTATTTGTATTTCTGCAGCTGACGAAGAAGGTTCTATATTTAAACCTTCGAAACTAGTCCTGAAAATTTATGAATATTATGCTGATCCCTGTTGCTTTAACTTTTCCAATACTCATTATTTGCTGTGTTATTTAACTCAAACATAATTACCCTTTTTTAAAATATACATAAATTTCATATGTAAAAAATTATATCGTAGAAAAAGAGTTAAGAGCACATTTGATCAGAAATTACAAAACTTCTTAAAAACAGGAATCTTAACAGAATATGTCGGAATTGCATGCTGAATATAAGAAGATAATGAACACACTTTGTTCAAGAATGACAGAACTTTTCCTGTTTAATACTAGGTGGTAATCAAAATGTATTTGGTAGTTCATGTATGAAGCAAATCAATGATTATAATTTTTTTTTTTAAATGGTACTGACCTTGCAGTAATTTTAAATTCTTAAAAAATTAGGCTTTTTAGATAACTAATTGCATGTAATTAATATTTAATTCATTTATGAAACAATTAAAATTTTATATACCTGCAATGGACTAGAAGAGGACCTCTATCTGAACAATAATGCTCATTAACACGTTTTATAAAACGAAGCAACCAAGATGGCTGTTCTGGAGCTAAAAAATCTTTCCATAGAACAAAATGAAAATGCAATACTTCTCGTTCTTCCGTTAAACCGTCCTGCAAAATAAATGAATGAAATGTGCTACATTTTATGTACTTTAAATTAAACCAGAAAGAAATATAAAAGCACCAATGATTTCTTTTTCTTCTGGCTAAAGAATGAGTTCAGTGTTCTTATGCTACCTACTTTTGTGTACTCCACTTTGAACCTCCGAACTATGTAGTCAGAATATCTTTTTGTACTTATAACTGTCACCATAAACATCTTCTCAATTTCCTTTGTACAACTGTCATTCCAATACTGAGCACATTTAACCTGCAATAAATCACAAATTTTAAACTTTCTTCTAATTTTCCAGAATTTACTCACATTTAACTCAAATTCCTTGGAAGTGATTCATCATCCAGGATACTGCTAAAAAAACCAATGTTTGAATCCAAAAGTAGATTACTTTTAAGCTATGTTTATGTACTAGAAAAAAGTAAGTTCTGTAAACAGAATTATACCTGACCATGTTCTTCAATACCGGTAAGCATAACAACTACAGTAACTCTGTGTTCCCACAGCATTCGCCAAAAATCTGTTACAGTTCTGTCAAGAGGACCTTGAGCACAAATGAACATCTTCCTTGATTTATAGCCCTGTAAAATTTAGGAAGTTGTATAAATAAAAGAATTTTTTTTTCTGCCATATAACATGCTACTATCATGTGTCACAAAATAATGCAGAATCAGTAGTTACAGTACAACACATTAGAAATTGTGTTAATGTATATGTTCTATACAGTACAAAACCTGATATCTAGATGCCCAATATTCAGAATGATCAAATATCCGGACCACCAGTCAAAAAGTAAAATAAAAAAAATTGTTTTTTATGAAATCTAAGAATGGAGAATATAATAGTCAACAAACAGTGTTTTTCCTGACTAACTGAGAATCACATATGTCACTTCCAAATATCTTCTGGCTAAGGAGACGTACCATAGCCAATAACAATACATTGGTCGATATTGTATTGACATTGGCTAGATCACACTTTCGGCCTTTGAGTAGTTGGGGATGGGGCTATAATTTTGATGCCCAGTGCAGTCTCCGAGGGTTCTAAATTCTAAACATTTTGCCACCCCTAAGTTTCGCTACCCAGTACCTTTCTTAAATTCTGAAAATTTTGTCACTCTTAATTTTTATTGGTTGCTGGTCTTCAAAATTCTAAAATTTTTGCTGACCTGGAGCTCTAAACATTAAGTGAAGCCACAATGTTGCCACATCTACATGTCATTTAACTAGATTTAATATGGCGATCTAAAATCCGAAAATTTCCAAACTCTCGAATAGACGAAGTCCCCAATATTCTGGACGTTGGATTTTGCACTGTGTTAATAAAATTAGGATTACAATATCTCCACATATAGTATGATTCGTTTACATTTAAAATACCCTGCCCATCTTCGTACCCTACTTAGCAAAAGAACAGTGCAGTTGTAAGTTTCTGTAGCAGGTAAAGTAGCAATTTAATTTTACATTGCACGTTTTGCTGCTATATTTGTATATATCTATAACAGATAAAATATGAGGCTTTTACTCAGGCTGGCAACAGAACCTGTGTAATTGCACCAGGCAGCAAAATTTAGAAGTTGAAGAGCTTGCATTGGACAGCAACATGTTTAGCACCAGCCCTGCTTGTACTTGTCTTAGCTACAGAATATTCTTTCTGGTTCTATAGAATTTCTTTTCACTTATAGCAGTCATTTTGGTAATTTAGCTGCGACTGAAAAATTTGACAATGCAGCAAGAGATCAAATCAATATTTTAATTAAGCTTACTACCAGAACTCTTAAAATGTTTGATTTGGTAAAGAAGAATTTACCACGGAAGAAACAAAAATAGAAATTTGGACAAAATACATGGGGTAAAAAAATCTTCATAAAAATTTACAATCAGAAATGGGCTGAAAACCATTTAGTAATTGGATGTTGGACTCAAGTTCACAAATTTCATATAAAGCTTTCCTTGTCTTCTTAAAGAAATGACTGCGATAAAAATGTATGGGTACTTTTATAACAAGAGTAGAAAAACCGAAAGAAATTTAATAATTTTCAGTCATTTCAGTATAACACAATGTCATCACATAGAAGTGCATAATTTTTTAAGTTTGTTATGTGATTTGAAAAGGATCTTTTTCCATTTAGCAAAAGGGTAATCTTATTTCTCTTCATTGCTCTTTCTCCAAATTAATTGGAGACATTTCAGAAAATCCATTCAATGAATTTTCAGCCTTATTTGCCTACAGCAGCCTTGAATTTTTGAAAAAATTGTGCCAACTTTTGATGAAAGTTAACTCCGGATATAAAAGTTACTTTTAAATGCAAGGAACTGAATTTAAGGAACTAATGAAAAGTGATATAACACTTCAGTAGAAAATTCAGTTGTTTAAAAAATGAATGAATTAAACAGTGTCAACACTTATTTGAAGCCAAATGTTTAATTCTTCTTTACATTTTTGTCTTCCCCCAAACTGAATGAACTTTTTTTTATTTTTAAAACTGATTTCTTTATATTTTACTTTAATAACACTGACAGGCATGCTTAGTTATACAACATTGCAAGGCTTGTCTCTTTTTGCTTCACAAATACATAAAAATAATATTTAGTTACCTTAATTTCACTAAATAAGAAATATAAAGAAATAATTTTTATGGGCATAATTATTATTACTCTTATTATTATCTCGATCCCTAACAATCATGTAGAAAAAAATTCATACACAAAAGCATATTTCACATTTTATTTTAATAAACATTATGTTGTGAATATGTAAATCAGGAATACTTAAATAATTACAGTACCTGAGAAAACGAGCACTTGAACAAGAATGGCTTCAACCAAAAGACCTTTTCCAGCAGAATTTAACATACACGGAACATTTAACAGTTTCTCAAAATTATTTTGACACAATACACATGACACATATTTTAAACTCATTTTAGTTTCATTCAGCCACTTATAAATAACAGGAAACTTACTTCTATAAAATTGGCGTTGATGTAATCAGAACCTGGAATACCTTCTATGACTGGTAATCGAACTCTTGTTTGATCATCTGAAATGAGACAAATGGAGATATTAAATCTGAATGCATGGTTTATTACCACTAAAAATTTTACTTTAAAATGTTAATTGTACGAATTTGTAATACTTCGATAATAAATCAAAAATAAAAACGTACAGTAATTGCTCTACAGTGTTATATGTGCTGTTTTAGGAATTTCAATTCATTTTATTGAAAACTGTGACAAGTTTGATTCTCATGTATATAAACTGTTTCATGCTGATTACTGAAGGAAGAATTGCTTCTGTATATTGAAGATTGAAGCAGGACAACAGAACCTCATCAATGGTTTTACATGATGAATCCTGGGGTCTTCCACTCCTGCTCTCCTACCACTAACAACCTCTCAAGCAGGCTTTCAGCTCACCAATATTTCAAGTGCTCCTATGCCTCACAAACTTACAAGCTTTCTCTGGGATTTGATCCCAAGTTTAAAAATAAGGCATCAATGACGTTAGCCACTATGCCAATCAGCGCCGTAAGATTTAGCCAATACCAGTCCAGAGTTGTAGCTAGGGTTTTCAGCACCCAGGGACAACTGAAGATCTCACACTAAGCATTTTGCTTGCCAAGAATGGAAAACATTTCATTCTAGAAATTCGTAACATCAGTTTCTCCGCCCCTGGATATTATGTCTAAGAAAAGATGTTCCCCCTTGGCCCCCTCTGGCTATGCCTTTGTACCAGTCTAATTGTCAACAAATTTTCAGGAAGGGAATGTGTGTCAGATGAACAGTTTTCAGGGAGGCCAACAAAATCAGCACGAGCTATTCAGAGGATTGAAAGAACAGTTCAGAGAAGCCCTAAAGACTGAATAAAATGGAGAGTTTGGTATTTCCAAGATAACTGCTTCTGAAGTTCTATGCTACCTTAACCTTTCAGCACGCGCGCGTCGTATTTTTTACGACATCCGTTATTTTACCGTTTTCGTCACAAAAAACGACAGAAATGAGTGAATATTGATAATAAATTTGTTAAGAAATAAAATACTAATCTTATTATTGCGAAATACAAATGTACATTCATGTATAAGTAAATTATTTTTTAGTTCTTATGTTAGTCAGATGGAAATGTGATGTATTTCATTATACAAAATTCAAAATTTATTATTTAATTATTATATTTTAAAATCGAAGTTAATTTTAATATTCATCAAAGGCAAGTATAGACTAATAAAAAAGGGAAAAAAACGTAAGTTTAGCATCACTTACTTCTGCAAGGAAATTTATTTCTTACTGGTTACAAAAACTCACTTTAAGCTAACTTTAATTTCAATATTTTTATTTATTTCTATACAATAGATTTCTATTGAAAGAAAATAAGGAATCGTAATACTAGGAATAGAATAGAGTAGAGTAATAATGGAAAAACAGAATCTTAAAGAATGTTCGCAGAATCAATGTTCGCATTGCATTCCATGCAAATAATAAAGTAATAGGCATGTGTCTAAGGCATGTTTTGCATTTCATAGATGCTCATGATCTCTTTTTTTCTCTCACACATGAATACAACGCAATTATTAACACAAAATTACAAAATATTTGAGAAAAAAATATTTTCCGAATTTTCACCCACGACCACGTGCATGTCGTAACTTTTACGAAAAAGCCCAATAAAAAAAAGAAAAGTGAAACGACTTCTGTTGTTACATTCCATTATACGGGGGAGGGTAGAAAGAAGGAATAGAAATGACTTTCAGACGTCTCAGCTTCGATATGCGAAAAATGTGCATTAAAAACCGAATTTGTCGTAAATTTTGCGCAAACGCGCATGCTGGAAGGTTAAGAAAGATGTCTGCACTATTCAGGTATCAGACATTTTGTGAAGACTTTATGCTGCATTTATATATATATATCTCCCTTTGAGTGTTTATTGTACTGGCTGAGATCTATACTCTGACAATTTTCGCTCTGAGGGCAAACTACATGAACTGGGATTTTAATGTACAGCTCTGTAGGTATGTTAAACGGTGACCATTTTGCATACATGTCAGTTTATTCATCTCCTCCTATCCTTAAGAGACGAGACTTTAAAAGTCTACCTCCTCTAAAATCGGCTGAGGACAGCAAGATTTTGGGCCAGATTTAACAGTTTTGATCAGAACACCTTTTGTGAATCTGTGTGGAAATTATTTTGATTAATTGATAGACGGCGCTAGCGTTTCGTGTGAAACGTGACATGCCTTTTTGAATTTCGGCAGACTCTCCACCAGGAGCTCTATGGATAGGTAGATAGATTCGGGTGTAGCTTCGCGCACTAGTCGAATAGGAACAACGAAGTTCCTATTAAAAGATTAGATTTTTCGATCGAAGTATTTCGATCTCTTATGATCAATGCAAATTTGTAAGTGATTACTTGTAAATAATGTACATATTAAACTTTATGTTTTTAAAATTATTCAACCTTTGATTTCTATGACTCTTTGAATTTTTGAAACAACTGGTGCATCGGCCGGGAAAAAAGATTTAGCACATAGCAAGTGTGCGAAGACTGCAAAAGGTAAGGCTAAGTTTTCTATTTTGTAAAGTAGAGCCATGGCAGAAGATTCCGTTCTTAAACTGAAATCGAAACGAAAAGTTCTAAGGACCACCGTGTCCAAGATTCTAAAGAAACTCGAAACGAAATTAAATAAAAAAGACATTAGTACAAGTATAATAGAAGAAAATTTGAATCTATTAATATGAAATCGAAATCTCTGAGTGATTTAGATGCTGAAATACAGCGCGATTTGAAAGCAGACGCCGACGAATTCGAAACTGAAATAACATCTTCTATAGAATATGAAGAGAAAATCCAATTATGGAAGTTAAGAGCGAATAAAAAATTAAAAGAATTAACTAAAGTGACAAATTCGGATAATGAAAATTGCATTTTTAACGAAACCGCCAAAGATTCTCAAAACGAAAATAATAAATTTACCCGGTTCCCAAAATTAACTATCTCTATATTCTACGGAGATTATGTGGACTAGCTTTTGGAACTCTTTCAAAGTAGTAATCCACGATAATGAATCTTTAACAAAAATCGAAAAATTTAATTACTTAAAATCGTACTTAAGCGGCAACGCTGCACACACGATAGAAGGTTTCTGTATTTCGGAACCAAATTACGATGAAGCTGTTGAAATACTTTAAAACAGGTTTGGCAGGAAAGATATCATTATAAACTCACACACGCAAAAACTCCTGAATCTTATCCCAGTAACTAAATCCAGTGACATTTTAAAACTTCGCAAACTTTGTGACACTATAGAAACCGAAATAGGCAGCTTGAGATCGTTGGAAATCACACCAGATAAATACAGTTATATGTTGAACCCGGGGATAATGAAAACCCTGCCTTCTGAGATAACTTTAGAGTTTAATCGTAAAACGGATTCATCATCTTTTTTTAATGTTGATAAGTTAATGCAGTTTATTCGCTCGGAATTAGAATGTCGGGAAAGAAACCATCTTTTGCTCTCTACTCATAAATCAGAAAGCACTTCCTGTGTTTATAAAAGAGAAGAAGGGGGAAGGAGAGCATAACGTCTTCTGCTTACCAGCTCTTGGCGCCAGTTTGTGAAAGCAAAACTACTAATTGGTGTCCGTTTTGTAATACATCTATCTAAACATGTTACTGAAAAATGTGAGCCATTGACAGTTGATGAGAGGAGAAATTTATTGCGTAAACAAGGAAGACTTTTTTACGCTTGAAATCGAAACATCGAATAAAGGAATGCAAAAGTGGTGTCGTTTGTTCCAGATGCAAGGGCAATCATAACCGTTCTATATGCTATCAGGCTGAGAAAGAACTAAAAGAAAAAAATGAAAGTGTACAAGATTTGCACGTTCTTTCAGCATTCTCTCGGAACAAAATTTAAACCATTTCGCTTCAAACGTGTTGCATAACACTCTGAACAAACACGCAGTCGGTTTTAATAACAGCTCTTCTGGATTCAGGTAGTATGCGTTCTTTCGTGGGAAAAGAAATCGCAAATAAATTGAAGCTTTCTATCATTCGAACAGAAACTCTTTCCATATTTACGTTTGGAAATAAAACACAAATTAGAAAAACATTTAACGTTGATAAGATAAAGTTAGAGAACAAGGAAATACCGAATTCGAAAATCGAAATTGAAGCCCTCGTGAGTGAACAAATTTCAAGTTCTGATTTACCACCTCCTAATGTGAACTCAAATCACAACGTGAAACCCAAATCACACTTTATTTGCCTCACAGAGAAATCAATCGCAGTGATCGAACTACTAGTAAACTACGTATTGTATTCGACGCGTCCTCACATGGACCTGGTGAAATTTCGTTGAATGACTGCTTACATATTGGTCCAAATTTGTATCCTAACATTTTTGAACTTTTATTAGCCTTCAGGCTTCATCCTGTAGCCTTTACAAGTGACATAAAGCAGGCTTTTCTGCAGATAGAGGTAGATGAGAAAGACAAAGATGTAACACGCTTTTTGTTTACAGAAAACCCATTCGAAGATCCACAAAATTTCATAATTTACCGATTCACTCGTGTGTTATTTGGCGTAAATAGCAGTCCGTTTTTATTGGTTGCAAACATTAAACACCATTTGAAACAATACAAGAAAACCTATCCTGCCACTTGCGAATTTCTAAATGATCACATTTATGTAGATGACATCATTGGAGGACACCAAAACGTTGAACTTGCTTTCGATACCAGTTTAGAATGCATAAGCATTTTTAGAGATGCGGTATAATTGTACATAAATGGCATACCAGTTCTCAAGAACTTCGCGAATTGTGGATTAAAGAAGGTACTGAATGCGATGAATCTCCTCAAATTTCGGAAGCTAGAAACCCTCCATTGAAAGTGTTAGGAGTCGCTTGGGAGAGCCAAAATGACTCAATTTACTTTAATGTCAAAAATTTGATAACATTTCTATCAAAACAAGTCAATTCTAAACGTTTTGTCTTGCAGGCAAAAGGGCGAATTTTTGATCCTGTAGGTCTATTATCACCGTTTGTACTTAGAGTCAAAATCATACTGCAACAAATCTGAGTACTTGCTTTAGATTGGGATGATGAACTACCAGAAAATTTATGTTCTGTATTGAAAAAATGGTGCAAAAAAGTTTCCAATTTGGACGAAATCGGTATTCCACGATATTATGTTTCTGCAATTAGTAATAGTGATGTGGAAAGGATTGAGCTGCACTGTTTTTCTGACGCTAGCAAAAAGGCATATGGTACAGTAGCGTATCTGCGTATAATTTCCAGTAATGAACAAATATTTACGGTTTTTATTGCTTCCAAGACTAGAGTAGCGCCTTTAAAACCGCTCACCTTACCTAGGTTGGAACTCATGGGAGCTCTTTTATCGGCTAAGTTAGGCACTAGCATCGTTAAAGTTTTGAAGTTACAACTTTGTCTTTTTCTGGTCCGATTCGAAAATCACACTTTTCTGGATAATGCACTGTGCAAAGAAATAGCTTTTCGTTAAAAATCGTATTCAAGAAATACAAAATTTAACATTCCCAGAAAATTAACATTACTGCCCCGGAAACAGTAACTCAGCTGACTTGGCTTCGAGAGGAGCTAAACTTCATGAGCTGAAAAACAATCCTATCTGGTTTCAAGGACCAGAATGGCTTCGAATGCCGTCTGAATTGTGACCTCCACAAAATGAAGAAAAACCTATCGCTGAAGAAGAATTAGAATACCGCAAGAACACTGATGATATTTATGAATTTGTGTGTACGGCAGTTGAAGAAAGGCTAATAGATATCTAAAAATTTAGTAATTTAAGAAAATTGTTGAAAATAACTGGTTGGATGAAGCGATTCATTGGTAAAATAAGGGTTCATTAACAACCGAAGAATTAGTAGATGCCGAAAATTATTGGATTAGATCTGAACAAGAACGCTTTTATCCCAAAGAAATCAAGTCTCTGAAGAAGGCAAATAAAGTCGGAAAAAAAAATCATCTTTATATCTTTTTGATCCCTTTTCTAGACCAGAATGGGATACTGAGAGCAGGTGGAAGATTAGAACATTCTAGTTTGTCACATGATGAAAAACATCCTGCGATTCTTTCAAGAAACTCCTGGCTAACGAATTTAATAGTAGAAAGTACACATGTTAAAATAATGCATGGAGGAGTAGCAACAACCTTAGCTGAAATTCGTAGTCGTTTTTGGATCCGAAAAGGACGTCAGTTTGCCAAGAAAATAATAAACAAGTGTCTTATATGTAAAAAATATTCGTTGAAATCTGACGACCAGACCACTTCTCAGCTTCTAGAAGATAGAATCAATGGGACGCCGCCATTCTACGTTTGCGGCGTAGATTTCGCAGGACCGATTTATGTAAAAAACGACGAAGGGAGTCAAAAAGGCCTATGTAGCATTATTTACTTGCTCTACCACTAGAGCCATACATCTGGAACTTGTACAAAATCTCTCTACGGATTCTTTCTTGATGGCTTTCAAAAGATTCACCTTTAGGAGAGGCAACTGTCGAGTAATTTATTCGGATAACGCAAAAACTTTTAAAAGGGGGCAAAAGGAACTCGAAAATTTCTATAAACTGTTGTCAAATTAGAAATTCCAAGGTTTTCTGTCGAATGAGAAAATCGATTGGAAGTTTATAATAGAACGAGGGACTTGGTGGGGAGACTTCTATGAAAGAATAGTAAAATCAGTGAAAGAATGCTTAAGGAAAATTCTCGGTAAAGCCTTGCTAACGTTTGAAGAATTTATAAGGTATATCTCCCACATTCTTAGCGTGCCTTCGTGGTGTAATGGTCAGCACACTGAGCCGGTATTTCAGAGGTCCGCGGTTCTATCCCCGGCGAAGGCATTGCATATTTTTCACCTGTCTTGCTTCAAAAAAAAAATACCTAATGTCTCTACAGTGGCGCCCGAACTAAAAAAAGGGTTGTGGATGATGACTCTCCACACCCAGGATTTGGCGACTAGGTCCCCTAAAACCCTAGTCGCCCTTTAAAAAGGGGAGTATATAAGGTATATCTCCCACATTCTTAGCGTGCCTTCGTGGTGTAATGGTCAGCACACTGAGCCGGTATTTCAGAGGTCCGCGGTTCGATCCCCGGCGAAGGCATTGCATATTTTTCACCTCTCTTGCTTCAAAAAAAAAATACCTAATGTCTCTACAAATTATCAACAGTTTTAGCACAAGTGGAAGCTGTTTTGAATTCTCGTCCATTGACCTATGTGTGCAGTGGACCACAAGGAACCACTGCCACTGAAACCAGTCAATTTCTTGATTTGTGGAAAAAAAGATTCTAAATTACCTATCAACTTTAACTCCATTGTTAAAGATGGCTATACCAAGTCCTCTCTGATCAAAAGAAAGATTTATTGGTTAGGCAATTGTGGACTAAATGGAAAAAGCGATATTTAATGGACCTTCGGATAGCTCATCCACTAGAGAAACCTAACTGTTATAATGATCTCAAACTTGACGATCTCGTCTAGAAGGAAACAGTAAGTGCAAACTTTTGTGGAAGTGTGGCAGAGTAATAAAAGTTTTTCGTGGTCCTGACGACAAATTTCGTTCTTGTTAACTAAAAACTGCTGATGGAACAACAATAAGATGACCAGTTCAATTATTATATCTTTTAGAACTTTAAAAACAATCTTTATTATTTAGTAACATGAGTTGATTCAATATGTTTTTGTGCAATTGTTTATTTTTGCTATTTTAGTTTCATATGATTACGAATAGTTAAGATTTATTGAAGTAGAGTCAAAATTATATTTCATGTTAACATTCATTTTTATAGAATTTGGTATAATTATTATAGTTTGATTATATTTTCTATTCATTTAATATACTTATTAATTGTTTTCTAACTATATGTCAAAATACTTATTGATATAAATTTGACTGTTGTTAGATTAATGTGAACTCTTGACAGAGTTTAGGTGGGGAGTGTGTGGAAATTATTTTGATAGATGGCGCTAGCGTTTCGTGGGAAACGTGACACGCCTTTTTCAATTTCGGCAGACTCTCCACCAGGAGCTCTATGGATAGGTAAGTAGATAGATTCGTGTGTAGCTTTGCGCACTAGTCGAATAGGAACAATGAAGTTCCTATTAAAAGATTAGATTTCTCGATTGGCATAAGTATTTCGATCTTTTATGATCAATGCAAATCTGTAAATGATTACTTGTAAATAATGTACAAGTAATCACTTACAGATTATTGTATTATTATTAAACTTTACGTTTAATAATTATTTACATATTATAATTATTATTAAACTTTACGTTTTTAAAATGATTCAACCTTTGATCTCTATGACTCTTTGAATGTTTGAAAATCTGCTTTGCCGGCCCAAGAAGGACCTGAGTCATAAGGATGGGCAGTGTAGGGATAATTTAAGTTCTGAAGAATGTATCAATTCTTATTTATGTGAAAAGATCATCCTGAGGTTGCCGAAAATTAAGATCTCATGAAATAAATCATTTTGTTAACTGATGAGACCACATTTTAGATTTGGCAAATGGTTAGTTGCCAAAACAGCACAGCAAAGGCTCATGAACAGCCTCTGTAATATTTCAGTGGGACAGTGATTCACAGAAATTTAATGTTTGGCTTGGACTGACTAAAAGGAAAGTCTGCAGTCGACACTGACAGGTAACGTACAACATTGACAGTCTACGATCGACATTGACATTCATCGTTATATAGCACAAATTTTCTTAGAACCACAGCTGATTTCAGATGGCATTTACAATGAAGCTGTGCTTCACTACAGCAAGACTTAGTGCATTTTGCTAGTATCACGAATGATTATCTTGTTAGTGCATGCCCTTTTCAAGGACTCACAGAAAATGAACATTACACATCTCAATGTCATTATCATTTTATAAAGTCTGAGAAGTACAGGCTAAAGAATGAGTATTAATGAACCAACATGAGGCACATCAAACGTTGTGAATAAAATTACACTTTCTATGATGAAAAATATCTTCATATGAGCTTAGGAGACGGAAAGGAAAGTTTCTCTTCTCTGTCTCCTAAGCTAACAAACACATGTAACTGGAAGGGGAATGCATGGAAATGCACTGATATTACTCAATATCTATGTATTTTAGTCTTCTGAATTGTTATTTTTATCAATAAATACTTTTGGCAGGAATTCAAGATTTCTGTAACATCTTGTATTCCCATGTCTTGTTAACAGCGAAAAATTTGCATCATATGCAAACTACTATTTTGGTTATATTTCAAGTTCAGAGTAGAAAGTTATTCTATTTTTGACTTTATGCTTAAAGAAAAAAGCCATTCAACTGATAAAAATAACAAAAATTAGTAGGAAATATAAATGATGACAGAACTACAAATTAAGCATTATACAACTGTTTATAGCAAACATAAGACAAATTAATGCAGCACAATTTATTTTGTGCTCAGTTATTACAGATGAGGGGAGAATTACAATAATGCACTTAAGACAATCAGATTGAGTGGAAAATCAGGTTAAGGGAGAAACTGTGAGCTCTTAAAAAACCTTCCCAATTTTAAAACTACATACAAAATATAAATTAAAAATGAATATATTAATTAAAATCTCATTACTTTAACACGTTTTAACCAGCTGCACATAGCAACAGCAGACAGACTGCGCAGTGAAGAGTTCATATTATCATATTAAGCAGAATTCTGTTTACATCCATAAAAGGTTAATAAATTGCAATTTTCAAATAATAATAATAATAAAGCAAAATAATTTCCTTTCCTAGTTTCATTAATAAATCATTTTCAGATCACATAAGTATAAATTGTTTTCAAATGACAATGATTTAAATTTTATAAAATCTAAATTTCAAATGCACTTTATCTTTTAAAATAATATTTTATAGTCTACCTGAATAGTATAGTTAAAATGAATTAGCAAAACAGAGGCGAAGCCCATTGGGCCGTACGTGAGAGTTTTAGTATCATCTGAAATATGATTTCCTCTCTTTTATACTGAAACCATAGTACTTGGGGAATATTAATAATAATTATAATATGTTAAAGACAACAAAAATAACACATATTATTATATATATAAACAACTCACATAAAAGTTAACTTAATTGCAAAGAAATACGAAAAATAAAATTGTGAGGCATAGAAGCATGTAAAGAAAAAGAATTATTAATTTTAGGATGGATGCCATCGCACATAAATTTATGAAACAACAAAATATACTATACAAGATTGATATTAACACAAATTAAATAACAACACTCATTTACAATATAATTTTTTCATTTAGATTGAAAAACAAATTATAAATTTATTTTGTATAAAAATTAAAGTTGTTTAGATACAGCTAAGGGCTCAAAACGAAGATATATTAACTCCTTACAGATATCATAGACAAATGAATTCAAAACAATACCACTCTGAAATATTTTTTATCAAGCTCAAAAAGAACATATAAATTACCCAAATTACTTGAAGCTTCCAGAATGATACTTTATATATGTAAAATTTCAATGCTTATTTGGCACAAAAGATAAAAGTACAATATAATTAGTTCTAGTTTAAGAAATGAATCAAGTTAAGGCTGGCTCTCAGATTACAATTTTCATTCTCTGACATATTTCAGAGGGGGGGGGGGAATCAAAATTTTATGCATCTTCAGTGAGGGATGTTTTCAAGAGATTGTTCTTTATTCTACAATTAAATGCCTTTTTTGAGGGGAAGTCAGCAAATCAAAAGCAAAACTGACATGGAAAAATTGTCAAAATTATAAAACTTAAATTACTCTCAACTATGAATAAGAGTGGAGATTTAATGTTTGCAGAAAAGTGAATCCTATTAAAAGCAAAATTTCAAACTTTAGTATTTCTACAAATGGTAATTTGAAATATATGCTTCTTAATTAATATTTATCAAATGTAAAAGACATCTTTTGGATATTCGCATTTGAAACTTAATAACATATAGGCTGCCTAAGTAATATTTGTACATGGCTGTGGCATTGTCTTAAGGCATGCAATGAATGTATATAAATTTAAAATTGTGAAAAAGGAATTAGTACTTTTTAACCCAATCCTATGGTAAAATCCTTATTAATTACTTTAAATATACAACTTCACACAGAATCTGCAAATTTAATTAGAAATATAAAATAAAATGAGTTGCACGCTATGATGGCTTCTCTGATCCTGGCCCTGAATACTGTTCAGATATGAACATCATTAATGAAATATGTATTTTACATGAGCAAAGGGAATTTCCTTTTCCCCTCCTTTCATCTCACAAGGTAAGAAAGCAGATGAATTCCCCCCCCATCTGAATGCAGTCTCTTTATCACATGCAGCTAGAAGAAGTGAGTGTTCATTTTTAATCACTGAATTTGGTGCAGTTTGTTGTTACATTTAATTGAAGCAAAGCCAAGTTTTCTATTTTGAAATTTGCACTGCATTGTAAATTTAAAGTTGGCTTCTTATTTCTGGGCTTCTGTTAAAGTTCAGTGTAATAATTTATTAAATCTGTAACATTAAGTGAAGCATCTTTTTAGAAATTTGAAGCATGATTGAAAATGAAACAGAGGGGTTTTTTTCAGAGGGCTTAATTGAGCAAATGTTTAGATGTTGATAGTCCTTTGAAAAATAAAAATTAATTAACATGACAAAATGGGCATGGGTAGTAAATATAACGGTAAAAACATATTACATACTCAAACTACATAATGCAAGCAAACCAGCTAGTTAACAGCTTATGATGTTAAAGAAAGATTTCCCTTTGACATGGTCATTTGTAAGTTATGAATATAATTTCAGGGCATTATTAATTCAGTATTTTAAAAAAACATAAAATTTTGCTGTGGTCAAGATATGAATTCAGCTAATGTCCGGTTCTAGTGTTTCTCAACTTTTGAGTGAAATGATAACTCTAGCGAGAGTGTACTGGAACTCCAAATATGAAATTGAATCCATTATAGTTCACTACAGTGCAGTATTAACAGAAAATATTAATGGCATATTTTATTTAGCAGTTAGTAAAACTGATAGCTGAAAACACTAGATACAGAATGAATGACTCAATTTCTCCAGGAAGAGCAAAATGTGAACTTCAGCAGCCAAGGAAGAAAATCTTATGTATCAGAATGTAAATCCACCAGGAAGAGATATTTTTATGGTCAACAGTGATTTCGTCAAAAAGTCTAACTGGATTATAAGTCAAAACAATAATTAAAAAAAATACTTGTGTGTGAAGAATACTAATGAAAAATATTTACTTTTGTTTTCTCTTCCCCTTATCCCATATAATGATTAACCAAGGCTGACGTTAAGTCTGAACTGCACAGTGAGGATTTTAATCCTGTAAAGGCTTGGTTTATATGTTCTTCCACTTTCTCATGAGTGTAATATCACACCACCTCTAGTGGTACAGCGTTTGCAGTATCTTTGCTGATAAGATGAAAAAAATGACCGACCAGTTCAGCTATTTCTGACATAACGCGTGAGAAATAAGTTTCGATCTTTTGGAAAAAATAAAGGAAGTAAACCTACCTTTTATCCTCTATATCATATTTTGTTGTTATAAACTTATTCAATTTCGATTTGTTTAATTACTTCAATTAATGTTTTCGATTTTATTTTAATTTATGAATTTACTAATTTTCTTTTAGTTTTTTATATTTTAATTAATTATTTACTTACTGTTTATTAATATTTTAACCCTTTATATTTTATTTAACTATTCATTGTACAGTCCTTATCTATTTACTTTATTCCTGGTTAACCATTATTTATTACCTATCATTATTATATTTATAATTCTTCTACTATTTTTTGTTCTAATCTTTGATGGCATTCAGAGCTCCATTTCTAATTTTTGAAATTAAGCCTTGGATGTAATATTAGAACAAGTTTAGAGCTTTTCACATACAACTAATAAAGAAGAGATTTTCAGTAAAATAAGCAAATGAAAATGTCTGTAAAATTTTATGAATACACAATAATAAAAGGAATAAAGTATTAATTTGATTGATAAATTATACACATGCCTTCACAAAACAAGAGCTGCCTTTAGAGACCCTAATCAGCTTGCTGATTCCACAAATTCATAAAATTACATAAAACTGATATATTTAATTAAAAACAGAAAATGGAGGTATAATTTAGCATGGATATTTCGTATTGCTTAGAATGATTTTATAAATTGCAGTTGAAAATTCATATGAATGCCATATAAAGAACATTGTGATTTCTTAATTTACTTGAATCAAAATGCATAGTTACAAGTCAACAAGCTAACACACAAGAGAAATCTCCAAACAGAATGCACATAAAAAAGTGAAATCAGTTGCCTATACTGCGAAACTAATATGTTCAAGAAAATGAGTGAAAAGTTGAATTCTAATAATAAGAGAGAATCTGCAAGCTTTCTGAATGGAAGAAAATTCTTCTAATTCCAGTTTCCCCAAATTTTGTTAAATAAATTTAACACTAGTCTTGCGAATTATTTGAGTTGAAAGCTCTCTATTTTTCTCTTGAGACAGAAAATAAACTTGTACGTAAATTCATACCACAGCAGTATTCATAACATGATCAGTGAAATTCAAAGGTGTAGGCATTGAGTTTGCTGTTATCAATATTAACAGTATCAGTGTTCGACTTTTTATCAGGCACTAAAATGAATCAATGCATGATTGTTATAACTTATTTATTAATTAACCTCGGAAATATATTAATGTGTGATCTGCACAAATCAAGCAAAGTTGAATTATGGCTCTAACATATAAACTTGTAGCATTAATTATTTTAATTAACGAAATTTTTTTGAGTTTGAACTTTCCTATCGATATCTCAAAGTTTCAGTTGCTGCCCGAATTTAGCGCGAGCGAGAAATTTATGCAAATCGCATATATCTGTTAGCAGTTTAAAAGGCAGGAGTTAACGAGGGGAAAAACAGAGCCTTGGATTTATCGCCGTAAGGCTGTACGCGCAAGGATTTCCTCTGTCTACTGAAAGTTCGCCTTCATAGGCAAATTGCAATTACTAGTGTTTGCTAGTGAAATTCGCATTATTGCATTTCACTAAGAATTAGGCTTCCCTCGCCATCCTACTTAAAGTTAAGTTAGGTACTTGAATTGTTAACACACTTTATTTCATATTAATTTAGTTCAGCCCAAGTAGTGGCTTACTCTCAAGTTGGAGAGTTGTAATTATTTGAATTAAAGGGTCACTTTAAACCCTCCTTCTGACTTTGTAGTTCTTCAACACTAAAGGACATAGCCTAGATTTGCTCACTGTCCTCCACATAGGGTTTCACAGCTTATGCTAAGTAAAAAGATCAAGAGATTTAAGGAGAAACCTTATAAACTATTAACTAAAACATTTTCAATTCAAACCTTAAATTTGGTTAAATTTGTAATATGCGCATTTCATTATTTTATATGCTGCACAGTATTTAACAGCGTATGAATATGCAAATAGGGTAGAGAACTTTTGAATACATACAATTTTAATTTTCATTAACCAGTATAATTTTTTTTTAAATTCGGTGCTCAGCAGCATGATTTTATGAAAATTTAGGATATGTTCCCGGTATATGGTCTTGAGAAACTAATTTTTAACCCTTTAAGATACCAATAAAAATTCAAAAAGTGGTATTTTTTTCTGCCCTTTTTTCAAAATTTTTTATTTTAACTCAACCTCATTTAATCTTTTCTTGATTTCAATTCAAAAGTATAACAGATGTATTCTGTTGTATTTGGATCCAAAAAAATTCTTGAATGTATTTATTTGGGTGCAGAGAAATAATTTACTTTGGTGTACAAGTTTACTGTATTAAGAGGCTAATAGTTCAAATAGTTTTTATCATATAACTAAAGGAGTTTTTGAGTAAGGAAAACAATTCCTCATTGACAATGTATATGTGGACAGTAAAAAATTCATAGGTTTTATTAAAGGATATGTTTCACAGTCTTAAGGTCAACCTTTAATCAATTTTTTAAATGGAACTCATGGATCTAAGGCTAAGTTATCAACAGAGTTATGCAGTCTTTTTAAAAAACACCCACACATATGTACAAATATATAAACACATACACACAAGGTATTTTCCTTGTAGGGTTTACTTAAAATTAACATATTATTCAAATTTTTGATTTCTTTCCTGAACTCCTGAACTTCTCGCACTTCCTTGCCAGGATGTAAATTTACAGTTGAGTGAAGTGAGTATTTAAAAAGGTGAATCTCTGAGTTTATACACAGCATGTTTTCGCTGGCCAGCGCACGTTTCGTTTCTGACCTTGCTGTTATGCTAATATTAGCCCATTGGCCATTTCAGCTAATTTGCCATGCCTGTTAGGTTCATTGAGTCAACCTAAGTTAGCTGTAACTTAATATGCTAATCCAGCGCTATTCTATTTTAAACCTTGAACTGATTGGTATAGTAACGTTCAAGTTCCACCAAGTAGTCGGCGTCATTGTGAAGCACAAAGTATGTGCCCTTCTATTCTGACTTAGAAATTTAAAGGATTATTTTCACCCTTTTTCTGTGCTGGTATTACTTCGCCTGTGCGAGAATTTGCCAGGTTCATTAGCAAAATCTAGTTTAGCTTATGTTTCACAAGAGGGCTAGATCTTATATCCTTAGGTTATTATTGAAGGAATTAAAATATTCATTCAGTTGAAAATATATATTCACTAATGGATGAAACCACTATAAACTAGCAGTTTTGTTAAGAATTCTACACCTGAACATAATACACTGACTATCCAAATGTTTTCAAAAAGGTATATCAATAACAAATGGATAGTGTCGGTGTTATTCTTCAAAAGCATCTTTGTATGCAATCTCACTGCATTAAAAATAATATGTCATGACTACAGTTAAGATTTCAAAAGAGCCTTCTGAAGATAGAAAATGAATCTTTTTCATTTGGGGATGCATAAATGAGTCACTGAAGCAACTTAATTTTATACATAATAGATAAAAGAGTTATAAGATCTAGTTGCTATATGTAAAATATAATATAAATTAAAAAGCCACGTACATGCTTTGATATCAGGATACCTATTTTTATTCATATTCTCGGGAGCATCAGATGCATGAGTTGTTCTGTCCTTAAAACTATCAGGTAGAGCCTAAAACAGCAACAAAATGCATGTAAAGCATGTAAGATTGCTATACAAAAGAAAATAATATAAGAAAAGCAATTTTTTCCTTCCTTCTGTACCTTATAATTACCTCTCTTGTATAGTTTTACAACATGGAAAAATATAAATGCTAGAAGACAATATTTTTAACAAAAATATTTCCTAGCATTAAAAATTTAAGAAATAAATATGAAACTTCAGAATCTGTATATACATTAATTAAATATGATGCATAAACCTTTCTTTTTAAATTTTTAGAAGCAATACAAAATTAAGCATCAAGATAAAAAAACTCATTAACAAAAGAACATGGCCATACAATTGCATGTAAATTGTACTAAGATACATACTAATACAGCTGTGAAAACCAGTAAACAATGGCAAAGAATACTGCATATGCTCATGCAAACTGCTGTGAAAGTGCTGTTCATACAATCTTCGTGCTTCACATCCATTCCCTTTTGCTTCACTGTATGCGAGGTAAATATCTGCCAATTCCTTGTACATATACTCTGCCATAGCATCCACGAAACGTTTCGGATGATTTTTATCAAGGTAATACTTGAAGCGATGATGTTGCGACGTTTTGAAGGGCACCGTTTGCTCTGATTGGCTTTCTCTGATACCAACCAAGAGCAGAATGCAATGGTAATTATTGCTCATCCGGATGGGTACTATCATCACTCTTAATTTGTAAAAACAATTTAGAATCACCCTGTATACAGAGTTTCTGTATCCTGTCTAATTAAGAAGAAAAATGGTGTCAAGTAATGAAACATTAAAAAAAAAAGGTGTAGAAGATGGCAACTTTCTGTTCTTGAATGAATAGGATCAAGTCCATGAGACAAGAAAAGTAATGCCTTTCAGCAAGCACTTTTACGGATAATCAGATAACAAGAAAATTATATACATAAATTGGTCTTTATGGACATCTGATCTTTAACCAAGCATTCTGGAAGTATTTTGAGAAGCATTTACTGTCCATGTATCTCATAAAATACATATAAACTACTCCTGAGTTGAATGGAATTTAAATTTGACATTGCCTTATGGGAAGCATGATCCAACGGCACTGCTATTTAAATTATAAAAAAATTTCTATATGAATATTTAAGCCATAACAAGACTTATTTACTAATTTATGATCCTGCCATAGTTACATAACTTGTTGCAAAAGATTTGCCAATGTTCATTAATTCCCAAAAGCAGCTCGAGTTAAAAATTTTTATACTTTTTTTTTTTTTCCCAGATGAATTAAATATGGAGTAGCTAGTAACTGAACTGTTACAGCAAAATAAAGCTTGTATGGATAACTTACTTCAGTTATTACTCCAAAAATTGATAATTTGAAACTTTCTGTTTAGTTCGAAAAATATAACAAACACAAAGAACAATTTGATACATTTGAAGAAAGATTCGAAAGTTATTTAGATATACAAAATGTTTCATATGATAAATGTGAGAAAGTACTGATTTGTAGTTTGTCAAGAAAAAAATGTATAGTCTTTTGAAAAACCTGCTGGTTCCTGATAATCCTTCTGATAAAGATTATGATGTGTTAAAAACAACACTGAAAAACCATTTCAATCCGAAGCCACTTATAATATCAAGCAGGCACGTATTTTTAAATCCAAAGCAGCAAGGGAGGGGGAACAATGTGTATATGGTTATTCTGGATAGAATTTTTGAGCAGGATAATATTAGCTTAGATGATACATAAAAAATAACTTTGGTTATGGATAAAAGCGTTAAAAGACGCAAACAAAATAATTGGAGAACCAGTAGAAATTAAGGAGTGGTAAACCGAAAGGAAGAGAGATGGAGTATAGTCTCCAAGATGGCTGCATAATGTAAGGCCAATGCATTTGTATTCCAAAACGATACAGTGAGAGTGTGTTAAAGAGCTGAACCAAGGATATTTAGGGACTGTAAAGATGAAAGCAATTGCTAGATCTTACGTGTTTTGGAATGGTATAAATAAGGGTATTGAAACTACTTCCCCAAACTGTTTTGAATGTGCAAAACACAGATTAGATCCTCCGAAGGTAAAGGTCCATCATTGGGAGTACTCGAGCACTCCAATAGACCATATTAACATGGATTATGCAAGACCTATTTTTGAGTATATGTTTTTGACAATCGTCTATGCTCATTCAAAATGGCTAGATGCCAACCCAATGAAATCAAGCTCGGCTTTTTTTTTTGCATGATTCATATCACCAATATTGTTAGTGTGTGATAATGGGCCGCAGTTATCTTCACACAAGTCTTAAGATATTCCTGTAGAGCAACGGAATCAAATACAAAAACCACAGCAACATTTAAATCATCTAGTAATGGGCTAGCTGAATGGTATGGTTACAGCAAAACAATCCTTAAGAACCATGCAAAGTTATCCGGGAACTCGTACATTTCTAATGCAATACAGAATGGCTCCAAACTTAACTACTCTACAGAGACCTGAAATACTAATGCTGAAGAGGGAAATTCGAACAACAATTGACTTATTGAGACCGGATGTCAAAAGGAGAGTGAAAGAGAGAGTTCAGAAAAGAACCTACAAGTTTGCAGACCAGGGCTTTAGGGTTGGTGATAAAATGGTAGTATGAAATTATCACCAGGGTGACAGGTGCTGGAGATTTGGGACTGTCCAAAACAAGGACAGACAGCTACATAACACTATATATGGTCAGTTATGGCAGTAGCATGTCGACCATATACGTGATGGAGGAAACATTAATGATAATGGCTGCATACATCATCTTCCAATTATCGCTATTTCCAAAGAAACTGATAATAGTGGAATCTCAGAGCCATCCAAAAATAACAGTCACCAGACAGATGAGTCTGTGTTGTCTTCCAAGCCAAGGGTTTCACCAGAAGCTCCATCCACAGGACCTACTGCTGATACAACCAGGTCAGCAAAGACACCAGCTGTGAAACAAATTTTGCATCGATCCACCAGAAATCGACAACTCCCAAACAGACTGAACTTGTGATAAAGGGGAAAGGATGAGGTGTATTGAGATTACAGGACTTAATTGTCATCGAAAGCAGAACTCAGGCATGCCAAGCGAGTGTGAACTGGGGAGGAGACTGTGGAAAGGTGTCGCGGAGTGGTACACATTTATGTGGAAGAGAATATTCTTTTTTTAAATGAAGTGTCCTATTGAAATTTTTTAGATAAAGTGTCTAATTGTAAAATGAATATATGATGACAGCATGACAATCCTGCCATAGTTACATGACGTTTTTCAAAAGAAAAACTGTAAACTGTGCACGAAGGCAGAAATAAATTTTATTATTGATATTCTCAATTAGCAAGGGGAATGATTAATTAATTTAAGCAAAACATACAAATGCTACCTATCTAAGATACATCCTAATTGAACAGAATGGCCTGCAGGGCATAGAATCCCAGTATCTCATACCCTTCTTCCTTCCTCTACTACTTAATTTCTCAAGAGACCTTTCATCGCAATAGATTTTAAGTACCACCATGCACAAAGACAGTTTAAGAGAAAGGCACATGGCATAAAATAGTACTAATTTCTCAAGAGACCTTTCAGCTCAACAGATTTTAAGTATTTCCATGGCTCAAAGACCACCATGCACACACACTACAGTCCTAAATGTTTACCACTTTACATGAAATTGAAGACAAACCTTGTGGAATGAGAAACTACCAGCCTGACTTAACTACTATACCATATGGCATATCTACTATACCAATCAGGAAGAATAGTTTTCAATTCACAAATTTTTAAGGCTTTTAAATTTTAGTTACAGGAACTTTTAGCATACAGTAAACATTAAATTAATGAAGAGACTTTTGGAACCAAATCAGACTTTTTTTTATCTGTATTTCATAACAGAATTGGTTTCCCGCGTTATAATCTAATGACTTTTTTGGGACAGTTTATATGCAACAGTTAAAAGTATTAACAACAATAAAAGTGGATAAATACAGGCTTCCAGGGATAGCAAATGTGTTGTGACACCAACAGTCAGATTTTTAGTTAAGACTCATCCTATTCTTCTTGGCTAATATCATAATTTTTGAGCAGATCAGAAATTAGGCAAATTTAAATACATTGATCGCAATTTAAAAATAAGAGTAACTATTGGCGTGTTCGCTGGATGGCTGTCATCACACTTTTTCTTGCTACATCTAAAGTTCAAACATAGATCATATGTAGCAGCACTTCTATGAATAATTTAATTATTTTGTATAGTATACACTGACCAGATATTTAGTTTTGACTAGAACTTAATTCTGTAAAGCTATACAAGCTTTAGCTACAGGGAAAACAGCTTTATCTTGAAATAGTTGTACATGATAAGTCATCATATTAGTTTGTGTAGTTACTTCAGTCAAAATACACCAGGAGTGGCTTAACATATTTTATTTGGATTTTAATTTGATTTGTTTTTGTGTTTGGAGTTAAGTAGTTTATAACTGCAATAACTCTGTATGTTAGCTATTACATTGAGTGTTCACTTTAAATTATTTAACAGCACAGAGTCATAATATTTGCTCATTTTCTGAAACAATCAAACAGTACACTGTATATTTATTAATTTTGCATATTGGAATAATGAATGACATCCATGTGAATTTATGGTAAATCTTAAAAAAACTTACAAATGAATTTTACACAGGGGTTGAAGATAATGCATACACAAACCAAAAAAAAAAAAAAAAAAACTCATAAAATTGCTAATACATTAAATTGAAAAAAAAATTAATTCTGCTTAATATTTTTTAAATACTGATTGTGCTGCATTGCAGATTCACAATTGGCATAAAATACAATATTAAACATGAATCACTCAGTAACCAATATATTAAAATATTAATAATTATGGTCATTAATATATCAAAATTTTCTGCCATGAAATTGTAATGCTACTAATTTAATATCAAACCTTACCGCTTCTTTTGTTCTTCCTATAGCAAAATGAGGTAAGGAAAATTTTTGAATGTTTCACGAAGCTCATACCTCAAATTCACTTTGAAAAAGTAAATCACTGTCCATATGTCTTTCAATGAATGCTGCTGGTAGTTCCTCAGCTGCAATTGGGCCAAGTCGAGGGATTTTAGATAAAGGTCCACCTAGGATTTAGAGCATTTTCACACTTTTTAATAATGCTGAAATAAACATTTCTAAAAAGTTTGAAATTTATTAAAGCTATAACTAAGGTCTTCAACTTGAGTTAAAATTACATTAATTTTAATTTGTACATACACAGGGAGGTGTTCTAACACCATTTAAATCTAACACATTTGCACCTATACAGGGATTCTTCAAACCATACCTGAATGGCATCCTTCAAATCATAACTGTCGTTGTAATGCAAATGCTACTTCACGCAATCCCACAAAAGCTACTTCAGCTTTTGAAACTAAAAGAAGTCACTTAGAGACAAGTCCAGTGAATACAGTGGATAGGTGAACCTGCATAAGTTGAACAGCAGTCTTGCTAAACCAATACTTGATTTTGCCATGGTGATAAAGTTGTGTTTACCATGACTTGTTACAGCGAGACTTGAGACGTTGAGTTTGCCTTGCCATGGCTTGATACAGTGAGATGTGATACACTTAAGTTTGCATGGTTTGTCCCAGTTTAGTGAATAGTTTAGTGAACACTTGTTGTTATGGCATTAAATCAATAAGCACTGGTGCCACTTTACCACAAAAAAAAAATGGTATCCAAAATCTTTCCAGAAGATTTCTGGGTTCTGAACTTGTGGGCTAAGGCAGATCCACATTGTTTCCACACCCACGCTTTACTATTTTGTTTTGTTTTTCGGTAATGGCGAAGAAACTATACAAGCTATGTTTTACCTGATGTCATTAGCTGTCAATTACAATTTTCATCATCGTTATTATTACTGACAGCAGTTCTCTAGAACGTTTTGTCTGATGTTTCTTCCTTTTTGACACAACGCTCTGGGACCCGTCTGGACAATCCTTGACATCACCAGCCATGCAAGTTTTTTACCATTGATTCAGTACTGCTGCCCATTTTTGCAGCAATCTGAGAAACTCTGATTTTTCTATTTTCTGTGACAATTCTCTTAATTATTAATTAATTAATTAGGCACACATACACACTACCTGGCTAGGGATCATCTTGGAGTGACTACTGTTCCTTGTCTACCATGTGCTCTTTAATATTTGTCAGCGTTTTGTTTTGTTCCTTCAAAAACTAAATCACCTAACGATGCTTGAAATTTTCAGTATTAACAGACATCACTAATAAACAACATTTAACAGCGCTTAAAAGAATAAAATAATAAACCTGTTGTATATTTTCCTTGCCATACTTCCAAACTGGGCTTAAAAATTACTGAATGCCCCTCGTATTAAAATATTATTATTATCACAGTTTATTAAATATATTATACTATCAAACACTTTACAGCAACACTAAAAAGAACTGTTCAGTATATTTAGGAACAAGAAAAGCTTCCAAAAATAGCTCACGAAGACTTTTTTTATAAGGAAAATAAAACAACAGGATGCAGCAATAAACCAAGATTTTTCTAAAACGTTTTCATATTTCATGAATTATTATCATGCATTGAATGCAAAATATATTTTATGACTATAATTATTTTTATTTCAATATTTTTCCCTCTCTCAATACTAAACATTTTTGGAAAGATCTGCAGTAGCAGATAAATATAAAGAAGGGGGTTAAACTAGCATTGAAGTTAAAACTAATCAAACCACTGCGACAACAATTAGAAGTAAAAAAGAAGAGAAAAAAAAAGAAGAATTTTTTTAGAGCAACGTAAAAAGAAGAATGATTTTTTTAGAGCAACGTAAAAAGATATAATAAAGAATTTGTACCCTGACATGATGAACTCTGCAAAAGAAAAGAAAATGAGCTCTGAAGAAGTTAAGAAACTTATATTGAGACAAGCTAGATGAATACGACGGTAAAAGCTTGAAGTAAAAAGTCTTTAGATATTTTTTACTTCCTTCAGTGCAATTAATTTTAAGATTATTACGACGCCAAGGAAGATTTATCAGAACTATTTTTGCAGGGGGACTTTCGAAGGGAAACTGATTTGCATTAGATCTACTGAAAATCAAATTTATTAGTCTAATGATCCACTGGGGATTCAAGCTAAGTTGATCTACCAACAGCTTGTTTCTTAATATTAGAAAACAGAGTAATATTTTAGCACAAATATCAAATGGTTAATGTAGTCAGGTTCATTCCACTCAGTGGAATGATAGCTCAAGTTTTGAATCCATGGTGTTCCACTCGATTCAAAACTTGAGCTATCTCAGTTTCCCTACTTTCAAACGATTTTTTTTTTTTTTTTTTAAACTCAGAAATTGGTACTTCATCATAGTTAAACGAAAGTAATTTTCTGAAAATAAGGTATTTTATCTGTGAATCTTTTAATGCTTACTTGAAACTGGATCATAAAAAGCTAAAAATTTCAAGCGCTGTGTTGAGATTTCCAAATCTTTATGAAGTGTAAACGCACATTTTTGTTTCTCAAGAAATGAAACTAGATTAATTAATCTTTTGCAATGAGCCCTATTTTTATTCAGTTTTCCTCCGTATAAACAATTTACTTTCTTTAGCATATTTAAAGAATGATTATAAAACTTTGCAGTCCAAATGTTTGCAAAGTAGGGAATGCTCCTTATGTGATCAAGAAATGTATTATACATATTCCAAGAGCAGCTGACTGAGAAGGCTAACCGAACTTTTCAGACTAATTTTTTTTTCGAAGTCTACAAGCTGTACTTTTTTTCTGTTTTCCAAAATAGCCTCTTTCACATTAAACACATGTATTTGCAGTATTTTCTTGAGTTCAAGCACACGGAATAGAGTTTTGTGACATCCTTTCTAGCACTGAAGTGATAGCGTTTTTCCCATTATCAGTTAAACAGGACCTTTCTTAGCAGCAAGATACGTCCGGGCATTGTCTTGGAGTCAAATCCACTGTTCCTGGAGAACATATGGTCTTTCTTTCCCCATGGCTCAATGCAAATGGAGAATAAGAGTTCTTGCATAATAGTCACTGTGTGTCACCATTAGCTTATGAGAAATTTAGTGCTGTAGCATGTTACATATTTGTGTTGCAACACAGTAGTTGCTTGTGGAACTGAAGTGAAGCAATCGTGAGTGTTGGTTGGTAATAAACAACTTGCTATGTGAGCCTGTAGTAATGTCACTTAATTATTGATCAAGTAATATTAACATGAATATAACATAGCGTAGTCGTGTGGAGTAGTATTAAAACTAATTGCAGGCAATCCCTTTGGTTGTTTATCCTCTCAGCAGATGCAAGATGGAATTTTGTCACCCACCACAAGGCTTAAGTTTTGACTGAAATGTGGCCAAAAACTGGCGGAGATTCAAGCAGCTGTTCCAGATTTATAGGAAAGCTTCAGAAAATGATTTAAAAGATTCAGATGTGAAAGTTGCCTTATTTTTAAATGCCGCTGGTGAGGAAGCAGTTGAGGTGTTTAACATGCTCAATCCTTCAACAGGAGATCAGGGCAACTACGAAAAAGTGCTAGACAAAAAAGCTCTCATGACGCCTAGAACAAATATCGTGGTGGAGATATTTTTATTCAATAAGAGGAAACAAGAAGAAGGGGAACTTTTTAATTCTTTTGTGACTGACCTGAAAAAAAAAAAAAAACTGGTGAAATCTTGCGAATTTGGTGAGCAGAGTGACTCTGTCGTACGTGATCACATTGTCCTTGGAGTATCGGATGCCAGTTTACAGGAGAGGATGCTGCGAGAAAATAATCCGAGTTTGGATAAAGCAATTGAGTTAGGGAAAGCAGCTGAATTGAGCAAAGCTCGCACTCAGACGTTAAGAGAACACAATGTTGACAACGTAACTAGAGGGAAAGTGAAGCAACATCAGGCAGGAGGAGCCAATGCAGCCGTAGCAATGAGGAAGCACAGAGGATGGCATGATGATGCTTCAAATACTGAGATGGTTTTGTGTAAAAAATGCGACAGATATCACGTTAATGGACAATGTCCGGCGTATGGAAAAAAATGCTTTAATTGTGGCAAACTACATCACTTTTCGACTATGTGCAGACGGAAACAGGTCCAAAATGATCTCAGCATGATAACGCAGAAGTATATAGTGAGTCTAATGATGAATTCTGTGCGAGTTCTATAAATGAGAAAAAAACTAAAAGTGTATGCTCAACATCGGCTACAAAAGAGTGTACTAAAATTGTGATTGTTGAAGGGACAAGTGTGACCTTTAAGTTGGGCGCAGGGTCTGAAGTGAACGTTTTGCCTGTGAAAATTTTCGAAACACTGTGTGCTAAGAACTCTAATCTTATTGTAAACAAGTGTAATATTGCATTAGAAGCATTTGGGGGGGTCCAAGGATAAACCTGATGGGTCGATAATGTTACAATGTTCCTGAGATGGTGAGGATCATACGCTAGAGTTTTTAATTGTTTCTAGCAAGCATACATGCCCATTATTAGGGCTTAATGCATGTGCTAAACTTAATTTGATTCAGTTTATAAGTAATGTTGGAATATCACATAAAGGTAAGTTGGTTCAGCGTACAATCGTTTTACCTCCATCTAAAGATCAGTTTATTATTAAGAACTCAGAAGTGTTTGAAGGTGTGGGGAAATTTAATGGATTGTGTAAAATCATAGTAGATGATCAGATAGCTCCTGTAGTGAGACCACCACGTAGAGTACCACTTAGCTTCAAACCTAAACTTGAATTAAAATTAAACGAATTAGAGAGACAGGGCATTATTGCAAAAGTTGATCAACCTGTGAATTGGGTTAGCAATCTAGTACTAATTGAAAAAGCTAATAGATCCTTTAGAATATACCTTGATCCTCAAGATCTTAACAAAGCTATAAAAAGAGAACATGTGTTTATTCCAACAATTGAGGAAATTTTACCAAAGCTATGTAATAAATCAATTTACTCTGTTTTGGACTTAAAGGATGGTTTTTTTTTTTCAAATAGCGTTAGATGGGGATAGTAGTGATCTTTGTCATTTTAGCACACCATTTGGATGCTATAAATTCTTAAGGCTTCCAATGGCTATTTCCTGTGCATCTGAAATTTTTCAGAAATGCAATCTTGAAAATTTTGGTAACATCCCAGGAGTATTGATCTATTTTGATGACATCCTCATTGCTGCTAGCCCATACAAGAACATGATACAATTTTAACAGAGGTCATCAACAGAGCTAAAAACCTCAATATTAAATTCAACAAGCAAAACTTCAATATAGGGTTATAGAGGTTATATATTTAGGTCATTTATTTAATCTTGATCGAATTAAAGCCATTACTGAGTTACAGGAACCTCAGAATAAGCATGAATTACAGTGTGTTTTGGGAATGTGCAATTATTTGAGGAAATATGTACCAGATTTTTCGGAGAAAACAGCCATATTAAGGGAACTTTTGAAAAACAAAGTAGAATAGCAGTGGTTACAGCTATATTTTAAAGCATTCAGGGAATTAAAAAATTTAATTTCCAACACACCTGTATTAGGAATATTCGATAGCAGTAAACCTATACAGGCAGATAGTTCTAAAGATGGGTTAGGTTGCTGCTTATTGCAGAATGAGCAACCAATTGCTTTTTCGTCTAGGAGTTTAAATAATTCAGAAAAAATACTATGCTCAGATTGAGAAAGAATTTCTTACTTGCTGTTAGTAAATTTCACTATTACATTTATGGTAGAGAGGTAGAAGTGCTTACTGATCATAAACCATTAGTTTCAATTATGAACAAAAATATTGCTAATGTGTTATCAAATAGATTGCAGAGGATAAAAATTAAGCTCTTAAAATATAACTTAAATATTTGCCTGGGAAATATATGTATATAGCAGATTTACTGTCACATTCCTTTATTGATACACACGCAAATGAAAACATGGATATGACGAGATTGTTCATACACTAACATAACAACTGCAAACGTCTGAATGTAAGAAAACGGAATTTCAGAAAGCTACATTACAAGATGAAGGGTTAATATTAGTGAAAGAGTATTGGCAAAATGGATGACCTTTGAGTGTTGATAAAGTTCCTAAAGAAGCAAGATCTTATTTTAAATTTAAAAATGAGTTGAGTGTTGAACAAGATTTAGTCTTTTAATAATTGAATTGTAGTATTTGTTGCATTAAGGAAGTGTATGTTAACATTATTGCATGAAGCTCACTATGGGGTTGAAAAATCAAAAGTTAGGACTCGACAAGTACTATTTTGGCCAGGAATCAACAGTGACATTGAGAATATGATTTCTAGATGCCTAATTTGTTACAGGTTCAGGCCTCAAACAGTAAAAGAACCTCTTGTTTCTCATGAAATTCCCAGTTTACCTTATAAAAAGGTTGGTACTGATATCTGTGAGTGGGGGGGGGGAAGTTATCTAGTAATAGGCTGTTACTTAACTAAATGGGTAGACATAATTCCTCTAAAAAATAAAAGTGCAGTGGAAGTTACTAGTAAATTGAAATCAATATTTGCAGCACATGGAATACCCAAAACTTTAATTAGTGATAATGTACCATTTAATAGTTGGAAAGTGAAGAGTTTCGCAAGGGACTGGGGATTTGAAATAATCACTAGCAGTCCTTGATATCCTAAATCTAATGGATTTGCAGAAACGTTGATAGGTATAGCTAACAGTTTATTTAGAAAAGGAGGATTGGAGAAATTAAATGACGCTTTACTGGAATATAAAAATACTCCAATTTCAGGTATAAATATATCACGAAGTCAAATGCTATTAAGTAGGAATTTAAGAACAAGATTACTAATTACACAAACAGAATTGAAACCAACTGTAAAAGATCAATATAGAGAAAAGGTGAGGAGTAAGCAGAAACAGGCTAAAATCTATTATGATAAGCATGCAAGGGAAAAATTTGAACTTAGACCTGAGAAAAAGGTAATCTTGAGCTGGGAAAATAAATGGGAGCCTGCTGTAGTTTTAAAAAAGCATTCAATTCCTAGATCATATTGGATTAGAACAAAAGATATTAGGGTAATTAGACGGAATAAATTCCATTTAAAGAAAAACGAAAATTAGAAGAATTTAGTGACAGACTATTATGATCTATGTAATGAAAATGAGGAAAATGTAAGTAGTAAATATCCAAAAATGCATAATGATCCTCACCATCAAGATAATAGCAATAGTATTAATTGTGATTGTGTATATAAAACCAGAAGTGGTCGTAATGTATATCGCCCATCCAAATATGATAATTATGTAATGCAGTGAATACTATGACTCTCACAAAAGAGGGGAGATGTTACATATATGTGGACACACAGCAGTTGCTTGTGGAACGGAAGTGAAGAAATCGTCAGTGGATGTTGGTTGGTAATAAACAACGTGCTATGTGAGCCTGTAGTAATGTCACTTAATTATTGATCAAGCAATATTAACATGAATATAACATAGCATTAAATAATAACAAAAGCTTGACTTTACTTACGGAGGGAAATAAACGGAATTTGGGTGTCTAGAAGTCAAATGTTTCAACATATTTGACTGTTATTTTGATAGCTGACTATAGCGATCACGTGGTGCGAGAGACCTCGGTGTCTTCAGGTATGTAGTTGATTAGCACCAATGAGAAGGGCAGCAGTGCCCGAGTTTCGCATGCCCTTAATAATGGACCTTGGGATTCGATCCCGGGTCTATTTCATGTAATTCTCTAGCATTAGCGCAAAAGATCTCCCGTGCGCTAGGGGTGAAGAATTTTGACACTTTAAATTTGCGAGCGTTGAGTGGCTCTCGAGATTGCTACACTAACCATAACATTGGAATAGGCGATTTGTGAATCTGATATTTCGAATGATACACTTCAACAGTATTCTGGCATATCTAAACTTGCAAATCTGAACGTTGCATATGCTGCTGTTCTAAGATTCCAGTGTATCCAAAGGACGTATTTGCAGTACTCTATCACAATGCAATAAGTATATGCAAAGATGTTAAATGAGATCAAAAGTTCGCACAAGGAAGCCTATTATTTTATAACTGCCTCGCACCCCTGGCATTGATGAACTAGTGAATGAAGGGTTTTGCTGATGGAGTGTTTGTTATCTCAGAAGCACATTCCCCCGGCGTTTTGGCTAGGACCAAGACCTAGAGAGACTCAACTCCTGGGTAAAATTAACAGTCTTCACAGTGACTAGAACCATCGTTTATTCGGTGGTAGGTTCAGGTTTGGCAGGAACCATATGGTATTGTCTTGTCTACACCTTGGCTGTGGGGACGTTACATGGTCTGATATCGAAGGTTGTCCTTGAAGGGGGGTCGATGTCTTACTGCGACTTCGTTCTCTTTGAGGTAGAAGCATTGTCATCCACCTTTGACTTGCGTGCTTATAACCCAGACTGTGTGAAACAGAACTGTCCCCCTGGATTGACCGGGCGGGGGTTAGTTCGCCTTAGATCGCTTCTAAGGGTTGGGGCGTTTGACTGCGTAAGGCGGCCTAGAGCTAGCCAGGTCTGGGTGCCCCCTCCTCTTAGTGTGCTGAGTCAGAAGCATTTTCGCCAGTAAAATACTGCAATATGAATAACAGCTTTACTATCACATGCTCGGCCTTATATTTAAGTGTTCATTATCTTTCCTCCGATATTTAACACAAAATTCAAACGTACACCTCTTACATATTTTCACAGAAACATCTTTCGCCTTCGCCATGACAACAAGTATTAGGTATTGCCTTTTGCTGTGACTAATACTGAAGGCTACCGCAATCCAGCAGGTTCACACACGTCCATATATGGTCTTCACAAAATCCACTATGAGGTTGTTACATTCAATACCAGAAAAGAAAAATTAGAGTCAGCTGTAAAACGTTTCAATCAGTCCTTGTAATTAACACTACTGGATTCTATCTAGTTCCTCAGTTGGAGGGGGGTTGACATCAACAGCACGATTTATTTAACTCACTCAATTACCTAAAAACTTTTCCCCCGCAATTATTACATTGAAATATCTGATGAACAGCTGTTTCTAATTTGTGTTCAATTTGAAAAGCCGGTTGAGATTTTTCATCATCACACTAAGTAATTCCCGTCTACATCTGCTTTCTGCTTGTACACACATACGTACAGAAACAGAGACAAATACATCCATATATACAATATCTGCATATATTTAAGAATCTAATCCATTTAAAAATTACAAAATTACGTTAAATGCTAAGATGCAAACTAAAAGCAATTCTTTTAATTGAGTTATTTTCATCAAAATAAGGAATAAAAAAAATTAGGAAGATTTTTCTCTTGAGTAATAAAGGAATTTTCATACCAGGATCAAAAGAATATTTAAACTTTTCACAAAAGTCACAGTTGACTTTTATGATACCTATATAATTTAGTTTAATCTTTGACATAACGCTTATGAAATCAAAACCTATAAAGAACATAAAAATTAAGAGTTAAAGGCATATTCACCTTTACCTCTTGGCAACTGACCATTGCGATGAATAGTCCTTAGAATTAGAGCAGTAAGGCCTAAACGTTCACCGTTCTCCAAATACTGAGGTCCGTGCTTGTGCCTGAAACCATATTTTACATGTTAACACTAAACCACAATAACTATAAAATTTATAAAGAGAAAAGAAAGTCTTCAAATCAAATGCTTTTGGGATCGCTTCAGTGACAACATTATATCACACAGGATGCATCACAACTGTCCTCAATGAAAATAATACTACAGACATATGTAAGGTTTTACGGCAATTATGCATCAAAATAGACAAGTTGGATGTTTATTTCAGTTTTTCAGAACAGAAGAATAAATGGTTACATTTAAATATCGGGAAAAAAATCGGAACATTTTTTAAGCTTAAAGATTTTTTAACAGTATTTAAAGGAAATTTTTTTCATTTTAGCTGCCTCCTTTTCTCAATTATAAGGTGAAATTTATTACAGGAGAAAAGCGTTTCTGCAGTAAGTTACGTACATTTACCTTTTTGCTTCAGGTGAAAAAATATCTTGGCACGGCTTTGCCTGTCCCTATCATTTTCTTCACGAGAAATGTTACAATTATGCGAATTTTGTGTTTTTGCGTCTATCTGGTTTCCATTATCATTTTGAGAATTAATTAACTGTAAGTTAACGGCTTCAAGCATAGTTAATAAAAAGTTATGTAATTTTCCTTCGGTGTCCCTAAACTGACCATTTTGTTGTCTGATAATTTCTAATTCCTTAATTTGACACCTCACTGCTCTTAAGATCGTATCCTTATTCGCGAGTTCAAATCCATAGCCCGAACAGCTAACAGAGTCCTGCGCGCTGGAACCGGGCCCACACGATGGTGTCCACACGGTGGAGACAGATGGGCAGGCGGAAGTTTACTAGGCCACTGATTCACGCCTGACAGTGTGAGCTTGGGGGTAACTAAGTAAATTTAGCGGCCAAAATCCAAGTCAATCGCGCAAGCAAAAATTTGAAATAAATCTAATAATTCTTAAAAGCAATTAATGGCAAGCAAAAATACAGCAATATAATTGACATAGCAATCAGGCGAAAATAATAGCAGTTAGGCTTATTCGAGATGCACGTGGTCGCAGGCCGTGAGTCACGCACAAAGTAGAGAACCGGATCGCTAGCAGGTGCAATCTCCACGACGAACCTCCTATCACCGAGTCTCCCCTCTGAATGTTGATGAAATCCAGCATTAGCGGATCTTAAGAGGGGGTTCCTTGAGCTCTTTAAGTGTGTGTGGGGGTGGGGAAGAATTTTCGGCTAAAAATCCACTATTTTCCTTTTCGGCTCAATTTCCACGACTAAAAGTGGACCAAGAAGAAGTTCTCGAGAAGGAATGGCCAGCCGCGGGAAGGATGCTTATCTGATAATGGGGAAAGGCAGCCTTACCTCTCAGCGTTACGGATA